>LPNX010678834.1:481950-508549 GCA_001517045.1 Pseudotsuga menziesii
CTACCTTGTTGACTGCTTTTTCAATTTTTAAAGCACATAAGGAAAGCAAGACTAGGTGAGGTGAACCTATTTTATTCCCCTTTCATCCTCCACTCTTTCCTCCATGCAAAAGCATGTATGAGCTGCCATTTCACCACTCATTAGCTTGCCCATGTGCCCTTGCCAATTCATGAGCCTCATGACAGATTTGGGATCAGCTTTTTACACCTATGGAGGATTTGCCTATTTTGGGTAAGCCTGCTTTATGCTAGATTTGGATGCTTCCTCATGCATTCGATTTCTTCATGTATTCTATTTATTCAGCAGCCTATGATATTACAGGGTTGGCTATTGTACACTGAGTTAATATAATTTTGTGTTACAACTCCATTTTCAGTCTCCATTGTTGACAATTTGCATGATCAATTGTAATTTGTTGTGAGTGAAATTAATCTATTGCTGGTCAGAATCTCTACAAATATCCCATCCCTAGGATTCCTACTTATATTTGTATCCTAACTTTTGTTTTACCATTCAAAAATCAACAAAAATATATAAAAAAAAGAAGTTTTCAGAGTTGGATCATTCATTTGCTCGCTTGTTACTATTGACTCAATATGAGCTATACCCCATCTTTGAAGGTGCCCAATAATCATAAATACATGGCATAGCTTGCCTACAAGCCCTCCTATTTCAAGCTCCCTTCAATATTATCTTTTCTATGTGAAGTACATATGAGTATTGTTGGTTTGTACTCAAAAAACTTCCGAGTTTGTTAACCTTCATTCATTGCTAAATTACTATACTAGATAATGATTTTGTTACCATATTCAAGAGAATGATATTACCAATGATTACTAGGTGTAAAGTCTGAGTTTTGAAGGTTATTTGATGGTTGATTTAGTGCTTTGTTAGATTGGAACTAAGGATTGAGTTGTCATCATTTTGGCATTGTAACAAATATAAATAAAATATTATTTAAATTAGTTAATTATCTTATGAAAGGGTGTAACCCTTTAGTTTACACACTCAAAGCCTATAAAGGTGAGCTTCCCTTGTAATTATCTCATCATCCAATATATTATTATTATTCATATTCATTATTAAAATGATAGTTGGATTCGACTAACGGAAAACCAGATTCAGTTTCTCCATTTGGTATCCGAGCGGATTCGCTTCTACACTCTAAGCTCGGACTCAGCTCATCAGTTCCTATTTTGAGCTCGGACTCGGCTCATCCAATCCTTTTTTTTTTCCGCTGCCGGCTCATCCAATCTTGATTTTTTTTTCTGCTACTTACTCCTTCCATCGATTCACTTTTCCACTGCACTCACATTTCCTCGTGACTTGTACATGCCTATTTTCATTCACCCATCAACACACAGCCTTCCGCTGCCTCTCCATTCCCCCCCCCCCCTACTCCTCTCCCCACCTCCACTATTCCCCATGCCCAACCTCACTTCCTCATGCCTCTCACGCAACCATTCATTTATTTTCACCTACAACTCCCTTTCATCCCCTCCATGCAGCCTCTAATCCGCCCCTCTGTTTTCTCTCCAGCCCCATTGCCACCATCCTCCATCGGCCAACATCTCATTCCATGCCACTGTACACTTCACATTTCCATGCCCTTCACCCTTCACGTAGACCAAACCTATCCTCACGCTTGCATATCTCTGTCGTCGATTGCACAGCTCCTCGCTCCCTCCTTTGCCCCAACGCCATCCTCCATCTCCATGGCCTCCAACATTTGTTGCTCCTCTTCGCGTCCCTGCCCTCCTCTATCTCTATGGCCTCCAACCTTTGCTGCTCCTCTCCACAACCTGCAAACCACGACCTAAAACAAAAAACAATATTTTATAACATAATATAATAAAATATATTATTTCAAATATATTATAATATAATATATTTATAATAAAATATTTTTAAAAAAATCAAATATTATATTTAATATTATAATATTTGTTTAAAAAATAAATAAATAAATAAATAAAACTATATACACTATATAGTTTATGAAAAATAATAATAATATTAATTAATTAATTAATTAATATATTATTATTCAATTCACCTCAAAAGCCAAAATAGCGCTGAAATACACACCTCCGTATACAAGGTCCAAGACCATGGAGGAACTAAAAGAGAAGATCGAAAAAATGGAGAAGGACATAAAGCCCATTGTCACTAACCAAGAAGGCTTGAAGGAAAAGATGCAAAATAACAATACATTACTCAAAGACAAGCTTGTTTTGGTACTAGAAAGAAGGCTCGATGGAAAACTTGACATCCTGAACGAAAAACAAAAAGACGTGGATGGCAAATGAGTACCATGACGCAAAACATAAACACCTTAACACAGATCATGAGCACCATGACGCAAAACCATAATACATTAATCGAGATGTTACAAAGGCTCATACCTAGTCTGGCCCAAGTCAGTGGTCCACACATGCTAGATGCCTCATTTCATGTTGGCACCCGGGAAACACTCACAAAGAATCAAGAAGAATTGCAAAAAGAAATAAAGATTAACAATGCGACGCTTAAGCAAGAGATATAAATACAAATACTGCCATACATTGAGGCACGATTAAACAGCAAAATAGATGCTATAAGTAAAATAGTAGAGAATAAAAAAGCCAAAAAACTCTGCCAACAACGAAGCAATTCATATATGTCACTTTCATCGTCTAGTAGTTCCGAGCCACCATCAAACCATAAGGCAAAACGAAATCAACGTCGTCCTTACAAAGTGAACCCACCTAAAGCAAAAATAAAGTTGTCGAAATACAATGGGAGTGAAGACCAATGTGTTGCTTGGCTAAACAAAGCAAAAGAATACTTCGACATTTATAACATTCAATCTGATGAGGAGAAGGTGAAATATGTGTTAATGCATATGGAAGGGTGCGCCTATAATTGGTACTTATGGTGGAAGAGAGATAATTTCACCCACACCTGGAACTTGTTCAAAAATAAATTTTTTAATAGGTTTCAAGGAATCAAAGAAGATGAATTTTTCAGTAAACTTACCAGACTACAACAAGTCAGGAACGTTGAGGAATTCACTCATCAATGGGAATCCTTATCAACATGAATATTTGGGTTGTCTAACAAGAAAAGACTCAAAACCTATCTAGGAGGTCTTAAACCATACCTCCAAAAAGAGTTAAAGTTGCATGACTTACCTAACGTAGAAGTAGCAAGACATAAAGCAAAAGCCATAGAACGCAAATTGGAAGGAATAAAACAAGAGGCAATAACCATTATCGGCAAGAAAAAGAGACACAATGTAGGTATTGTGCAGATACGTGGTCACCTGGTCATCAATGCCACAAACCTCAATCATATGCCTATTAAATGGAAAATAGATCGAAGTCATCTAACAGTTACGCTGATAATAGAAAAAAGAAGAAAAACATATGTCGTCAATGCGGTGATGATTGGACCCCTGGTCCTAAATGTAGGAACAATGAGACAATACAGTACAAAATCATCAATGGAAAGGAAATGCAAGTCTTTGCACAAGAGACCTCGTCCGATTCTAATACCGACACCGAGTCAGAATGAAGAACGACACTAGGAAAAAACTTAAGCTTTGAGGACAAAGATTCCTTAAAGGGAGTGGCAATGTAACAAATATAAATAAAATATTATTTAAATTAGTTAATTATCTTATGAAAGGGTGTAACCCTTCAATTTAAACGCTCAAATCCTATAAAGGAGAGCTTCCCTTGTAATTATCTCATCATCCAATGTATTATTATTATTCATATTCATTATTAAAATGATAGTCAGATTCGACTAACGGACAACCGGATTCGGTTGCTCCAGGCATGCCAATAAAATCTCACAATATATGATTTTGGTGACTTACTTATTGTTGATATAAAGACCATTTACGGATTATTTTTTTATTCATTTCCAACACATCAACTATACTAAATAAATCTGATTTGTATGAGAATAATATTGTTGGTTATGAAATTCAGATCTTAGTACAACTTATCAATATAGTTGAAGACATTGTGATACTTCACAGTAGTGTTAAAGGGAATATGAGTTATTTTCATGGATAAACTGTAACTAGGGGACCTAAGTACTAGATAATTTGATTATCACAAAATTTGGGAGAACTGTAACATCCCCGACCCTTCGACCAGCGAAGAGGACGCTACTATACGTCAAATCATCCGGGCATCTAGCCCCATGAACATGAACATACATACATATAGTGCTGAAGCATGATACTTAAAACATATTATATTTTATGAAGCATAATAATTCATTTACACAACGGAAGCAAAACATATCAATCATCATTCATGCATATATAGATCAGCATTTAATATGTGTATCATCATTCGTCAATGGTAAATATATAATTGCAGACACAAGTTAGGCAAGAGTAGTTATCTTATAGAGAACTTGTTCCACAACTAGCTACGTCACTGCAACATTCCACCCAACCGTAGGCTTGCATGCTCTTTAATCTCTCAGCAACGCTGCCACCCCCGATCCGGGCATGATTCCCCAAGGAATAAGGAACTAAACAAACTTACACATAGCCATGGATAACAACACCACAAGGGTACACAGTTCAAGAAATCCAACATAGTTGGGTTTATCAGGCGAACAACGGATCAGCCAAGCCAACAAAGTTGGGTTTATCAGGCCATCCAGGAGCTGGGAAAGGCTAATGCTAAGCTGGTGAGCTCATTGAAGAGCTACAAACACCAACACCAGAACCAATCTGGCTTCTAGAACACCCACACACACCCAACACAAGGAAATCAGCCCTTTCTCTGCAACGCAGTCCCTCAGGCCCTGATCTCCCTTCCAGTGCTATTCAGGGGTTGTGGAGAAGGAAGCGAGCTCAGTGGCTCTATCTATGTGGTTCTCAGTCCACCAGGTTTCTCAAGCATCTCAGGCCCTCATGCACCACTCCAATGTAGTCCGAGGACAAAACCACTGCATGCAAGAATCCAAACAACTATTCAAGCTTTTACAGGGGGGAAATACAATTGAACAGAACATAGGTACTCACAATAATATTCAACTGATACCACCATAAAAAGGAAAGACACAGCCAAACAAATCACGGAAATGACATCCCACGATCAACTCTGAGCCCACAACGCACAAATCTCACTACAGTCGCTGGGAAAACTTGTACAGACCGAGGATGGAACAGGTTCCAACTTCCAACTCTGCGTGAGAGATAGAACACAACCCATAGAACTATGGATTGGATTACAAACACAATTTCAATGATGGGAAAAATGGAACATTAATAAATTTTCCAATGGTGGAAAAAGACACACTCTCTGTGTGATCAAAGGAGAGAAACAATCCACCAACCCTCGAATTCGTGAGGCAGAGGAGAACTATCTTCTACGTGAATGGGGAAGAAAACCCACCGACTAGCAATCTTGAGAGAGAAGGAGAACCCCCAACAATGGAATGGGGATTCCTTTAACTCCCTCACGTGAAGGAACTAAACAAGCTCATGATAAGGGTAGTGGACAGGCCAACAGACGCATCATGGAGAGAGAGTGAGCAAGCGTGGGCGTGGTATTTTTTTCCAACCAATTCATTGTCCCAACTAACCAACAAAATACCAAGGTGGTGGGAGTAAAAGAGAGAGGTGACACATGGCTCTTTCCCATGACTCAAAGTTCAACATTCCCCCCCCCCCCTTCCTTATCCTTCGGAATCATGCCCCTTCTCAATTTAGCTTCCGCGAACATAGATGGTTGGGTTATTTAATTAAAATGTGTGTTTACATGATGCCACAATTAAATATATGCCGTATGTCCCGATATCCATCGGTGACCATTCTCAAAATAGAAACAAAACGTAACCAAATCGATGGTGGGGCCTTGGCCTTTAGCTCCGCACCAAGATTATTTACAATATCCATATCATGTATTTTTAATGTAAGTGGGGTTAAAACTAGGGTATTACATTCCCCTCCCCCTTCATACTCAGTGCTTTACAAAATTTGAACAAAATGTTACACTGGTACTGCCTCAGTGTTCCACAGGATTGAACAAAAATGGATGTGCCAATCGCATGGCATCCTCCAGCTTCCACGTAGATTCTTCAGGTCTGTAATGCTCCCATTGCACCTTTACCTGCCCTATGGCTCGGTTCCAGAGCATTGTGACCTTCCTGTCGAGGATGCGCATTGGCTCAATTTGGAATTCTCCCTTGGGTTCCACCTGGATCACATCCCAATTTATCACATGGTTAGGATCATGTACATATTTCTTAAGCAAAGAAACATGAAAAACATTATGAGCTCTAGTACTAGCAGGCAATGAAAGTCTATATGCAACAGGCCCTATTCTTTCAAGCACTTCAAACGGCCCACAATATCTAGGTGACAGCTTGGCACAACTTAAAGCTTCAAGGAACTTTTCTTTTCTTTCACCCTGAGGTAAACATAATCCCCAACACTGAAATCTCTATCCTTCCTATGCTTATCTGCATAGCTTTTCTGTCTATCCTGTGCTACTTTCAGATTCTGCCTGATCTTTACAACCTCTTGCTCCATTTCCTTGAGCAATTCTAGTCCAAGCACAACTTTGTTCACTGAGTTGTCCCAAGTCACTGGTGTCCTGCACCTTCTGCCATACAAAGCTTCATACGGACTCATCCCCAAGGATGCTTGTTGTCCATTGTTGTAAGCAAAATATACCAAGTGTAAGTAATCTTGCCACCTGGTTGGTTTTTCCATCACATACATGCAAAGCATATCTTCAAGCACCTGATTAACTCTTTCTATCCACCCATTTGTCTGAGGATGGTATGCAGTGCTGAAGTTTAACTTTGTACCCAAATCTGCAAACAACCCCTTCCAAAAATTGGAAGTGAACTTGACATCTCTATCAGAAACTATTGCCTTCGGCAACCCATGCAATTTGAAAATCTCCCTCATGAAAATATTTGCAATGTCATCAGTCTTATGCGTAGACTTCACTGGTATAAAATGTGCTGCCTTTGTCAACTTTTCTACTACAACCATGATGGAATCATGTTGTCTCCAAGTCATCGGCAATCTTGTAATAAAATCCATGGAAATAACTTCCCATTTCCATTCCGGAACTGGCAAAGGCTGCAACAAACCTGCTGGATGTTGATGCTCAACCTTTACCTGTTGACATTTCATGCACCTTGAAATGTATTCATCCATGTCCTTTTTCATACCTGGCCAAAAGTACTACCTTCTAGCTGTAGCAATTGTCTTCTGATATCTGGGGTGACCAGAATACAGAGCTTGATGGATTTCATCCATAACAATTCTCCTCAAATCTGCTACTTTCGAAATATAAATTCTGCCTTTAAAAGTGAGAAGTCCATCTTCTTCCAATTTATATCCCCCATACCTCTTCTCAAGACTTTGTTGCTGCAATTTTTATTTTACCTGCTCATACAATTCATCTCCAGCAACATTATTAACAATCTGCTGCCTCAATTCCGATTGGCAAATACTAAGAGATGCCACATGCATTTCCTGTACCTTCCTGCTGAGTGCATCAGCTACCTTGTTCTCTTTTCCTTTTATGTGCTTGATTTCAAAATCAAACTCACATAGAAATTCCAGTCATCTCGCTTGCCTAGCATTCAGAGTAGGCTAATCAAACAAATACTTTAGGACACAGTGATCTGTCCTGAGTTCAAATATTCTACCCATCAAGTAATGTCTCCACATCTTGAGAGCATGTACTATGGCTGCAAGCTCCAGATCATGAGTGGCATAGTTATTCTCATGCTCCTTCAGCTTTCTTGACTCATAACATATCACGTGGTTATCCTGCATAAGGATTCCTCCAAGCCCTTGTCCACATGCATCGGTACATACCACAAAATCTTTCTCTCGTTCTGCAACTTTCAATACCGGTGCACTGGTGAGAAGGTTCTTCAACCGCTGGAAGCTTTCTTCACACTTCGAAGTCCATTCAAACTTTACCCCCTTCTTTTGCAAAGAATTGATGGCATGTGCAAATTTGGAAAATCTTTCAATGAATCTCCTGTAGTATCCTGTAAGTCCCATAAAAGATCTTACATCCATCACATTTCTTAGAGTAGGCCAATTCATAATGGCTTCAATCTTTTCAGGGTCTACTGATATACCCTCTTCTGAGATTATGTGACCCAAATACTGAATTCTATCCCTGTAAAAGTTGCACTTACTCAACTTTGCATACATCTGATGTTCCCTGAGCACTTGCAATGTCAATCTCAAATGCTCTTCATGCTCTTCCTCATTCTTAGAATAAACAAGAATGTCATTAAGGAAAATAAGAACAAACTTGTCCAAATACTTACTGAAGACACTGTTCATAAGGCACATAAATGTGGCCGGTGCATTTGTGAGACCAAATGGTACCACTACGAACTCATAATGTCCATACCTTGTCCTGAAGGCTATCTTATGAATGTCTTCATCCTTGATTCTCACCTGATGGTAACCAGAACTCAAGTCAATCTTGGAAAATACCTTTTCTCCTCTCATTTGATCAAAGAGGTCATCAATCCTAGGAAGAGGGTATTTATTCTTTATAGTAACCTTGTTCAACTACCTGTAATCAATACATAACCTGAGTGTACCATCTTTCTTCTTCACAAACAGAACCGATGCTCCCCAAGGAGACACTCGGTCAGATATACTTCTTTTCCAACAACTCTTGCAGTTGCATATTCAACTCTAGAATCTCTAGTGTACTTATCCTGTAGGGTGTGTTGGACACTGGTGCTACTCATGGCACAAGTTCAATGGTGAAATCAATGTCCCTCTGTGGAGGAAGCCCTGGAATCTCATCAGGAAACACATCCTTGAATTCCTGTAACACCTGATAGTCCTCCAACCTAGGAGTTTCATCTCCTGTTGGTTCCAGAATATGAGCTGCATACAACTGGAAGCCTTTCCTACATAACTTCTTCAACTGCATTGCTGAAACCTGTCTTACTGAAATTACTTTTGGAATACCTTTCACAACTACTGGGTTTCCTTCTTCATCTGTGCATTCATAAGTCTTGTTATAGTAGTCAAGCTTCACTCTGTGAGCTTCTAACCAATCCATTCCAATGAGAACATCATAGGAACCAAGCGGTATAACATTCATATCTACACAAGTGTTCAATCCATTCATGACCAATGGGCATTTCTCTACCATGTCACTGACTTTTCTCTTAGTTCTAGTGGCTAGCTGAACTAACCAAGATTATCTATGCTTTAGCTTCTTAAAAGCACAAATCTCCACTACCCTAGGAGTGATATAACTGTGAGTAGAACTAGGGTCAATCAAAATAGAAATAGATTGTTCAACAATCTTACCTGCAACTTCAACCACGGTTGACTGATGATCTGCCTGGAGGTCCTTCAGTGCTACATAAATTCTAGGGATTGCCCTTGCTACTTGACCCACTATTTCTGCTCCCTGAATGTTATAAGCTGGCCTTGCACTTTCATTCTCGAGGGGACAATATCTGCACAAGTGAGGTCCTTCATATTTCCAACATTTGAGTGGACCTTTATTCTATTGTGGCTCTTTAGGCTTTCCACTTGTCACTCCAACAGGATTATTCGCAGCTTGGGATGGTTGCTTCTGTTGATTCCTAAATGTAGAAGGTTTGAAACCTTTCTTTCTTTCATCAAAATTCTCATTCTTTTTGTCCTAGCATGCCTTATGGTAATCGGGTTTACCTTTTCTTTGCTCATAGCAATACTTAGCCTTTCTTATTGATTCTTTGAGAGTTCTCGGCTCATAGAACTCAATTCTATCTTTGTAGGCTTGAGGAAATCCACTTAGAAACCGCTGGATTTTTACTTTTTCATCTATGATGTACCGGACATACCTTAATAATTCCAAAAACTTATTTTCATATTCATCCATGGCCTGCTGTCCCAATCTCAGCTCATGGAACTCCTTGATCTTGTCATCATAATACCTGTCAGAAAGGTATTTCTGCCTGAAATACTTCTTGAACTGTTTCCGCTTCAGTTTCCTTTCACTGATCCTCTTTACTTGCTTGAAGTGTTCCCACCAAATGGATGCTCTTCCATTTAGATTGAATATGGAAACTCTTGCCTTCATGTTTCCTGAATAATCCTGCACTTGAAAGTACTTCTTTATCCCAAGAAGCCAAGCTTCTGCTTCTTGTCCCGTATTTATCTCACCATCAAATGTAGGAGGTTTAGCTTTCCTGAATTCATCTCGAGAGAAATCCCTCTAGTGCCTTCTTCTTTTCCTTTTATGAGAAGATGAACTTGTATCTCCACTAGATTCTTTAGAGTCAAATGATCCACTAGAAGTCCTTTTTCTTCTCCTAGTGCTGCTCTTACTGCCTTCTGGTCTTGATGTACCTCATCCAGAATCTATCTTTTTCTGTAAATCTGTCAAACTCTGCAATATGGCGGCATTCAACTGATGCATCTCTTCCTAGGCTTTAACCAAGCTTCTCATGGTGGATGCAACCTTGGACAGTGTCCCCTGGAATCTCCTTCCATTAGACTCTATGTCCTCATTTCCATTACGAACATTTTCTCCCATGGCATCTTCTGCTCACTTGTAAGAATCTCTAGCATCATACCCATCATGGGTTCTCATGAATGAACCACATCTTGCCTTACCACACTGTTATTTCTGGAGTACTGCTCTTGGAAATTATCTATAGTTCTGCAAATGTGTTAGCAGCAAACTGTTAGATGCATACATTAATATAAATCAAACTACTTACCTTTTTCTTCTAGAAATTTTATAAAACAACAATTATGCTAAAACATAGAATTTTCCCTTTTTATTTTCAGCCTTGTGACCGTTGATAATCTGCTGAAATCCACTAAAAACTGGCTGAAAACTGTTCGAAAAACTACTGAGAAATCCCTTCGAAAAACCCAAATTTCCTTAGGCCCTAATTGGACCTCATCCCAGCTATTCTTCCGATTCCATGGTGGTCAAAAAAACTACACCTACGATCAGCTTCGGAGAGGAAATTGTCCTATTTATCGGTGGTTTGTTGTTTTATTCCTTTTTGACATTTCGGTAGGTAGAATGACTAAACTCTCGCTCTATATCGGTGAGCAAACCATCTGTCGATCAGGTGCATAGTCATTTGAGCAGCCGCAATGGTAGAAAACAATCTTCCTACCATTTCCACGGGTGAACCAGCTGATCTTCCGATTGGTGATTCGATCATTAACAATTTTCTTATGCCTTCTTACTCCTCAAGTCGGGTCTCTTCCCTACTAACTCCCAGTGTTTCAATGATTTGTTGGTCTATTCCCTTCTGCCATATCGGTCCTTAATCATCTATCGTTCTGAATTTTGTCGACGATAGCATGGGTTAACTTGTTGCGTCAGCGGCCGGCTACCCTATGTACCGGATGGTTATTCGTCAAGCCTTTCATAACGACGGTCCACAATAAAACTAAATCTTCCACAACTCCTGACTTTTTCGGCAATCGGAGCCTCTAGAAGCCACGTCATCGGCGCTCGGAGGCACTCCTCGTCAGGCGGTTAGTCTCTTCGATCTCCGCAACGACGGACGCTCAACAAACTTCACTTACCGTAGCTCATTGGCGACAACATCCTCTGAGTATAGGTGATGTGATCAGCTAACCATTGGTGTTTTCAATTTTTCTCTTTAGTCTTCCTTTTCGCCGCTTTGATCGGCTCAACTATCTCCTATTCATTGGAAAAATAGCTCATTCGGCAGCCACAACTATGGGTTATCATCTTCGATCTTTTTTTGATCAGTGACCCAACCTGCTAATGACTTCCGATCGGAAAACTGAGGCATAACCCGATCGGCACCGGTAGTCGGAACTCTTCTCGTCGGAAGACTAGTGCCCTAGGCTTCCACAACGGCGGGCGCACAAACCAATATCATCTTTTGATGACCGATGTTTTCATCACTTGGAAAAATTTTGAACTTTCTTTACTGCATCGACAGTCAGAGGCTCTATCCATCGGAAGGATATTCCTCTAGCTATCCACAACAGCGGGTATACAATCCCTTGATCCCTTCCGCTGTTCATCGGTGATGAATACCACTAACATGCTTCGATGGCTGACGAAGTCAACACTTTAGGAAATTTTAAAACTTATGTGCCATCGGTGATCGGATCAACTAACCATCGCTAATGATTTCAACACATAAACAAAAATTTCGAAACTTTCTCCTTCTATCAGTGGTCAGAGCCACTAGTATTGTTGCATCAACGTTTTAGTATCCATGACAGCCGCAACGGCGGCAACCCATTCAATTAACTCTTGCCGATGTTAATCAGTAGTTTCCCCATTTAACCATCAATGATGAGAACAACTATCTTCCGTCGATCGTCGATGGTCGAACTTAAGAAAATTTTCAAGGTTTTTATGGTTACCATCCATCAGGTGGCCTTCCCACTAAGTGCACGCTGCATCAGAAGATCTTGTCACTGAGTCTTCTGATGGGCCGATAGTTTTGGCACTTAGAAAATTTTGTGAGTTTTCCTACCACAATTTTCTGATTGCTGCTGGACAAAAGGAAACCTGCCTCTACTATCTGATCTGTAATGGCCCATTTAGGCCCATGGTGCAACCAGAGCTCTGATACCACACTATAACTTCCTCGACCCTCCGACCGACGAAGAGGATGCTACTATATGTCAAATCATCCGGGCATCTAGCCCCATGAACGTGAACATGCATACATATAGTGTTGAAGCATGATACTTAAAACATAAAACATTTTATGAAGCATAATCATTCATATACACAATGAAAGCAAAACATATCAATCAACATTCCTACATATATAGATCAGAATTTACATGTATATCATCATTCATCAATGGTAAATATATAATTGTAGACACAAGTTAGGCAAGAGTACTTATCTTATAGAGAACTTGTTCCGCAACGAGCTACGTCGGTGCAATGTTCCACCCAACCATAGGCTCGTGTGCTCTTTAATCTCTCAGCAACACTGCCACCCCCGATCCAATCATGATTCCCCAAGGAATAATTAACTAAATAGACTTACACATAGCCATGGATAACAACAACACAAGGGTACACAGTACAACCAAGCCAACACAATTGGGTTTATCAGGCAAACAATGGATCAGCCAAGCCAACAAAGTTGGGTTTATCAAGCCATCCTGGAGCTGGGAAAGGCTAATTCTAAGCTAGTGAGCTCATTGAAGAGCTACAGACACAAACACTAGAACCAATCTGGATTCTAGAACACCCACACACACCCAACACAAGGAAATCAACCATTTCTCTGCAACGCAGTCCCTTGGACCTTGATCTCCCTTCCAGTGCTATTCAGGGGTTGTGGAGAAGGAAGCCATCTCAGTGGCTCTATCTGTGTGGTTCTCAGTCCACCAGGTTTCTCAAGCATCTTAGGTCCTCATTCACCACTCCAATGCAGTCCGAGGACAAAACCACTGCATGCAAGTAGCCAAACATCTATTCAAGCTTTTATAGGGGGGGAAATACAGTTGACCAGAACGTAGGTACTCACAGTAATATTCAACTGATACCACCATAAAAAGGAAATACACGGCCAAAAAAATCATGGCAATGACATCCCATGATCAACTCTGAGCCCACAGCACACAAATCTCACTGCAGTCGCTAGGAAAACTTGTACAGAACGAGGATGGAACAGGTTCTGACTTCCAACTCTGCATGAGTGACAGAACGCAACCCACATAACTATGGATGCAATTACAAACACAATTTCAACGATGGGAAGAACAGAACATTAAGAAATCTTCCAATGGTGGAAAAAGACACACTCTCTACGTGATCAAAGGAGAGAAACAATCCACCAACCCTCGAATTTGTGAGGCAGAGGAGAACTATCTTTTGCGTGAACGGGGAAGAAAACCCACCGACTAGCAATCTTGAGAGAGAAGGTGAACCCCCAACAAAAGGAATATGGATTCCTTTAACTCCCTCGCGTGAAAGAACTGAATAGGCTCATGATCGGGGTAGTGGATAGGCCAACAGATGCATCGTGGAGAGAGAGTGAGCAGGCGTGGGCGTGATCTTTTTTTCCAACCAATTCGCTATCCCAACTATCAAATAGAAAACTAAGGTAGTGGGAGTAAAAGAGAGAGGTGACACGTGGCTCTTCCCCATGACTCAAAGTTCAACATCCCCCCCCTTCCTTATCCTTCGGAATCATGCCCCTTCTTAATTTAGTTGCCGTGAACATAGCTGGTTGGGTTATTTAATTAAAATGTGTGTTTACATGATGCCACAATTAAATATATGTCGTATGTCCTGATATCCATCGGTTACCATTCTCAAAATAGAAACACAACATAACCAAATCGATGGTGGGGCCTTGGCCTTTAGCTCCGCACCAAGATTATTTACAATATATGTATCATGTATTTTTAATGTAAGCGGGGTTAAAACAGGGGTATTACAAGAACCAATATGTTTCTAAAAAAATCCAACATATATGGGTCATTAATCTTAGAAATGTCAACAAGATTTTAATTGTTATTTATTACAAATTAAAATATATAATTCTACTGGGGAGAATCACATCCTTATACAACAAATGTTTCAAAACCTTATAGTGTTCTGGCAATTCATCAGGATGAGAATTTTTTTAAAACAAATTAACAAAGACATCATTAAAAAATCCATATGATTGTAGATACAATCATATAAATATGATTGGAATACATCTCCAATAGAGTTATTCTGTACAGTATAATAAAAAAAGATATTTTAGTTGAATCTTGACAACATCCACAAATTGATCTTCCTCTTTATCTTTCGCTTCAAACAATCCACATGCATGGTCATAACACTGCTAACACATATGGAGTTCCAAAGGAGATTTTATAATAACTTTATTAACAAAAAAACTACAAGATAACGAACTCAATTGACAAGCCTCACACATGTGGGTATCTACATCACTATATTAATATTTTCAATTAAATTATAAATCATCTTAATTCCCTTCAAACAAATTTGGTCATTCTCTTTAGTAATCAAATTGAAAATCTTCCAAGTCCATACTAACAACAATACCAAAGGTAATTTAGACCTTATAGGTGTAAAAATCCAAATACAGAGTACAAGGAAATTCATACCCCTAGTCCAACAAAAAAACTTTGTTAGATACAGACTACTAGACTCCAAGAATATGCTAATATGAACATCATAGGAAGCAAGTAGTGTCAAAGAGAAAGTAAGCATAACAATAAAGTAAACACCAAATAAAATTTAATAAAAGGTATCTAGCAATGTAGTTCAACATGAAGCTCAATACATGCAATGGAAAACTCACTAAGTTGTTCCACTTGACATAGTAAGGTAATTTTACTGGCAAAGACTATAAGTGATCCAACAATAAACCATTTTTCATAGAACATTTTGATAGATAACAATTTTGTTGGTAAGATGTAGTTGGTAACCATATATATATTTAAATTATAATTAAAAAAGTATTTAAGCCTGTAGGGGTGAGAACGTAATCTATCTTCTATGATTAAGAGTTTCATGATAAAAGAACAATTCCCATTTATATTATAATTATAGTGAAAGAAATATAAAGTCATGAATAAAAGAAAACAAAGTGAAAAATTATCAGATTCTTTTCTTGTGTCATGTGGAATATGTATAAACCACTAACTTGCATGTTTATTTTCCTATCTTATGTCACAATGAACTACTTTTGAGGTAATTTCCAAATCCAGTTACAGGGTTATACCTCACAGCATCACAGATTGATCAAGGTCAAAATCTTGTATCCGAGGCAGTTTGAGTGTTAGTGGATCTAGTTTTGAATCACCAACGAAGGTAGGAGCATCAAAGACAAGGGAAGCTAGGACAACCCAAAATTTGCTTAGGTTGATTAATTAAAGGATCTACTTTGTAAAATACTACTTATCCTTTCATGGTCTTTTGCACCAAACTATACTTTATTTATTTATTTTTACCATACCAATACTTAGAATTAAGGGAGAATTGGACCAATAATTTCCTGTCATTTGATCTGTTGTTCAAATCCAACATTACTAGCCCATTGTATGTCCCATTGTTTGGAAACTCTCTAGCAATGAGAAAGTGTGCAAGGATTCTATGATTATAAATCCATTTAGGATAAGCAACAAAATAGTTTTGCTCCTCTCCTTCCTGGCATGATATCGACGACTTAATGTATGGGTTGGATAAATATCACCATCTAAGCATTGCAGAAGAAGACTATCTAAAAACTACCATCTATGAGATAGAATATGTATTAATGCTTCTCACCAAATTCCATTTGTATCATGCAATGCACAAGCGACCAAATCTCGTCATGCCCCTGTTAGAAAAATTGGCTACTATAAAGGTTAAGGTTTTTTTTAGATGACTAGTCCATCTCTACTCCAATTGATGTGACATTAGCTCATGGAGGTGTGCACAAGCCTAAAAATGCGTCAACCCTTGGTTTGTGGAAGCCTTGCACATGGATAGAGACTAGTTCTTAATTTGTTGGAGCTCACCTTTTGGAGACTAATCGGGATGTTAGTTCCAATGGAGAATCAATAATATATGTTCCTTCAGGTGGCTATCGATCTACTGGAAAGGACGCTCCTCTTCAATCTACAATTCGAAGGGGTGTTCCCTAGGGGTATTCTAGTTTTTTAGCATGAATTGCTTGTGCAGGATTATTATAATAGAGTGAATGAGTGTTTCCTCCATAGCTAACCTCCTATGTGTTGTGTGATCTATTAGATAAACCAGTTTGATTACCAAAGTAGGAATAGTTGACCTAAGCTTAACTCGATCGGTAACATGTGTTAGGTCCATAACCCCTCGCCCTTCTACCTCAAAAGCACCTATACTGAAGTACGCTATTTAATGTTTGGTGGATATGATTGGTGTATAATGGGGAATAAGGAGCAAGGAAAATAAATAAATAGATATCAGAACCTAGAAACAATTGAATACCAAAATCAAGGAAAGAAAAAACAGATGTCATAACCTAGCAATAGATTATGCTTATTGTGTAGAATCAAAATATGAAAGGGATTATGAGGAGTGTGGGTCAGTACAATTGAAATGTTGTTGACATCAATGAGTTGGGATATAACCTGGAATACTTCGCCTGAATAACCCATCTGACGCGGCCACTTTTTTCCACCCTGATAATGTTCAACTAAAAAAAATACACATAGTACAATTTGGCATGACCTACAACTACTTGCTTTGATACGAGGGCCTTTGTTTATCTATCATACATGTTCTTAATTTTGGCACATTGGGGTAAAGGAAAGCCAAAGCATGAAGGGATGATGTGGGTTGTGACTCTCGAACCACTATAAGACATTAATACAATTATTTGATTGTATATTATCTTAGAATAAATAACATTGTAGATTAGACACTTAGTGTCAACACATACAAGATACCAGGTCTACCATAGAAATGTGTATGTATCAGTGTTGTTAAACTCGACAAGGATTCACAAGTATTGTTGGTATATCTCCTGAAATGGATACTCACTTCAAACTTGTGGGAGAAGTTTTATAAACCCTAGAGTCTACTAAAACTCATTGGAACTCACCCAGAACTAGCGAGTTAAACCCTTGGCAGAAAAATGAATGATAAGTTTTCATTTTCCCTTATATTTCCCATTTTACCCTTTTACTTAATTTTTTTCATTAATAATTCCATTATGATTGAAAAGGGTTTCAGCCTTATCATACTCGTTAGCTCCTTTTCTGCTATTGATAGAGTAGAAATGGAAGTTGTATTCACACTCTTGTTATGTGCTTAAACATTATATACCTTTTAGTATCATTTACCTACTTAATGTGGTCATTCATTATACATTAATAGTACCATCTTTATCTTGTTTTATCTTATGACCATGGCCTTTACTTCCTATTGTTGGAGACATAATGGTAGCGACAAGGGTTGTAAGTATTTTCGGGTCACACGGGTCACACTGTGTATCAAGGGGCCAGATGCAGCTGGTCCAAAGCCCCATAATGGGAACCTACTTAGGGTGGGATATATTCTTCTAACAATGTTACAAAGACATCTTAAATCCTGCAAGATATAGGAGTGGACAAATTACATTTGGGACTCTAATTTTCTCATTAGAGAGGATCTAGACTCTCTGGTCGCACCATGTGGTCAGATATGGAACCCAAGAGATAAGGATTCAACAATGCAAAGAGTTGATGAACTGAGGTGAGGCACAGTTGAGAGATCAACGTCAGCCTCTCACTAAGTTTTTAACATTGATTCATCAAGGTCTATCCATTTCACAAGTTTGGTACATCTGGTTATAAAATAAGTATATTTAACCCCTATTCATCCCATAGCTATTAGGTTTGGAATATTTTTTGGGAGAAGGAAGTTTCAAACAGGTTTGGGACTTTGAAAAAAGGTTTAAAGGTTTAAATATATAGAAAGTTGAGACTGGGGTTTTCCTTGTGGAAACGCCCCAACAAAAAAATGTATCTCAAGGAATTGCTGGTGTTGATCTTTGAAGCTCACTAGCATGATCAAAATGTTCTTTTGATCTGTCATGTGAGAAATTAGAATTGTTGTGGAGTTTGTATCATTAGTTGAAATATAAAACAATTTATCATGTTGGTAATAGAATATTGGGAACATATATCACTGCAAATCATTTTCTAATGATTTTCTATGTTTTTTTATTTCAATTTACTAGTCCTCTTTCAGAAGAGGGTTGGTGGATGCAGTATAAGTATCCAATTTCTTTTCTCAGCAATACATATGTATTAAGAAGATTGTGTACAAATGAAAATGGAAGAACCCTTGATTTACATAAATAAAATGTTAAGATTGGTTTCCCGGTAATTGAACTACTTGTAATAGTAGATATCAACGTTAATGTGATAAAAAATAATTTTTCTCATGATTTCCAAAACCATATCTCACAATTTACTCAATTCAATTTCAAATCTTCCAGGTTGTTTATTGAGAAACATGCGACCTTGTTTGAAGTAAAAAACAAAAAATAGAAAAATGCGTCAAAACCTTAAACATTAAAGGGTCCCTCTAAAGTAAAATTTCCTTCAACTGCTTGATAGAATCAAATACCCATTTCTAGGTGAATTTTGGCGGAGTTGAGTAGAGATGACGCCTTGTCTCGCGTGTTACTATCCATCATTCTGACCATTTCCATGCCTTGCTCGCATATCACTACAAGAAAAAAGGCATTTTAGCCTCACATTAGCACTACTATTTGTAAAGGATTTGGGAAATCCTCAATTTTCAAATAGTGGTGCAAAAGTGATGATAATGTGGGGATACGTAAGTGGTGCTAAGATTTATGGTGCAAAAGTGGTGCTTGTAAAAAAGTTTATTTTGGTGTTAAATGAATATGTGGCATTCCATGGTGTATGGTGCAACCCACCAAAACCAATCCTAGGTGGATTGAGTTTCTATGGTGCAAAACACCAAAATTATTAATATTATTATTATTATGATTTAATGTACACATACTTATATAAGGTGCAAAGCAACATAAAATAATAAATGGTGCAAAAAAATTATAAATCACAATATATATATATATATATATATATATATATATATATATATATANTTGTTTTGGAAAAAAAAAACATTTTAGAATACATATCTAGTACAAGTGTGCTTGTGATTTGCATTTACAACATCACTATAGTCAGAAACATGGCTGTTCTAAAAACAATATGTTTTATAACCATGTGCAAAACTACAATAATCAATCCTATGAAATCCTAAATAAGCACCGGTGATAATAGACCATATTCACAAGAGAATTTCTAAAACCATTACAATGAGTTTTATGAAGATTTATAAAATGATCTTTCATATTTATATTTACTTTCATCTTTTCTTTGCATGCCTCTTGTATCTCTGACAAGATACTTGCTGCTAACATCTATACTGAAATTTAAAATCAGAAATCATGAACCATATAAAATAACAAACACGCACATCACTTATTAGAAAACAAAAAAAACAATGAACATCTTTCACCCAAGTAACTTACAATGTTTCTTTTATATCCTCTATCCCCCCATTCTTATCCCTAGAACTGTCCCCCATATCATTTTTATTCCCTATATGTAACGTTGGTATAGAGGCTCTAGGTGTTGCATCCATTTATGTTTTCAAGCTCACCAGGTTACACCTACTTTATTTAAGAACTTTTCTTTAAGGAGAAGGATATGAAAGAGAAAATAAGGTCATCAACATGATGGCATGCCATCAATGTCAAGCCTCTAAAGGTCCATGGAATACTTTGTATCATTTGATCACTTGCCATTCTTTTTTGGTTATTCTCCATTGTTGCAATTAGGTATTCTATCTATTTCTCAACATATTTATATGGCAATATTTTTAGCTTCCTTAAGTTCAACTAAAATGGTTAATTCTTAATATTTACACAATTTTATAGTCATCCTTATCTCATCTAAGAAGCCCCTTGGAGGGTATTAAGCACACAACAAAAGATGCATCAACAAATAGACATTAACACCTGTGCAATTTCTTTTAAGTCAAGCTCTTGCTTCTACACTAAGAACACAATAAAAGATGCAACAACAAACAGATCTTAACACATGTTCAACTTCTTTTCACTAAATACATTACTTCTGCACTGGGCTAAATGCCAAGAATCATGTATGTTGGTTGTATGACAATAGATTTATATTGGACAATCATACAACTACTTGACCAACATTTTCACATCCATAAATATATATTTTCATTCATGTGCAGAAGAAATAACACTGAGATAAACCTGGTTAAATTTAAACTTATCTCTTTCCCACTAGGACGTAGTTTCATGCCCTTTTATTATGGTTTTTTTTATAGTGGTGTATCTAACTCTTTCACTTAATAAAATTTAAATGCAACAAGGGTAACAAGCATATATTTATAGACTTGTGTAAGTCAAATATATAAGCAGCATGGAGTCTATGTCACCATGAAACTCAAGAAACCATTTTTCCAATAGCCCACAAGGTTGAACATTATAGCAATATGTCCCTAATATCCTTAAACATCTTGGCCTCTCAAGTACTTCATGGACAAACGACTTTGAAGTATTCAACATCCCTTTGTCTATAATAGTACACTAATATCACAATCCTCATTTTAAAATACATCCTTAATTCATTATGATTATAGTATATGAAATATTGAGCCTTTAAACAAGGATTGATTTTCTAATGATTCAAAAACCTGGTCTTTCAATATTTACAATGAAATTATGAAACTGGAGCATTGTATGCATTTATATTGTCTTTGTAAAAAAATGTATTCCTTATGTTTTGGCTTGCTCATCATGACACTAAGAGGATGAATCTTAAATCACATGCTTGGGACATATGTTATAGAGATTCCAGAAATATTGAAACAATCATCATAAATAAAGTAACTAAAGAAAAGGCAGGGAAAAATTAAAATAGATTAACATCAAGACTATTAGGATTTATAATCCTCCCTTAACCAAACTGTCTATTAGATTATTTTAGCCTAAATTAGGAGTTTTATTTAATTAATTGGGTCCACTTTCCCTAATGGGGCCACATGTACCAGTTACTAGAGTGTGGGGGACACTGCTAGAGAATAACTACCACTAAATGCACTTGCATGCATCAGTTTAGGTGCCTCCTAGACCAATCCCTACATTTTAGGATCCACTGGGAGTCCTGGCACCAACCTCCTTCAGTAAGTTGGAGTTGGAACTAGTTAAGCTTAGTTATTTTCCAATTACTTTTAGTTAGATCACAATCAGCTCAGTTAGCGCCAGTTAGACATGACTACATGTGGATAAGGTGCTTTTCCTCACCTACCACTTCAGTTAGACTGAGTTAACTGATTATTACTAATTGTGTGACTTTCTTAGACATATGGAGTTAACCATTTCGACTCCGATATTGATTGTGACATCCTTAGTTAGCTAGGCAGTCAGATACGATCACATCCAATTCGTAGATTCAAATTCATCCCTAATGAATTTGAATTCTTCCTGATGTAACACTATTGTAACACCGGATTAATTAATGAAAATGATACTGTAATTATCTGAGCTATATTCATATGTTTCCTATGTGGTTTGATTTGTTCAGTGTGTATCTTCATTCCTCTTTTACTGCATCAATAATATTGGACTCGATGCTTGATTATCTAAATGGCACAACAATTTTAACATGGTATCAAATCCATTTCAAGCAAGATTCATGTATGTCTACTTTCCATTGAACACCAGAAGAAGTTGGGTTTCCACATAAGTCCCACAAAGGGTACCTTGCTTCCTCTGAATTTATTCAGAGTGGCAGTGCGGGCATGATGGACCCTGAGAAAGTGTTCCTGTCGAGAGGGAAAGCATGATTCTAACATAGTTCGAATGTTTTAGTGTTTTGCGATGAAATTATACACCTGCTACGTAGCTTGTGTGAAGATTTGTGTTTTTCTAGAAGGAGAATTATGGATTCTCTACCTTCTACTCCTAGGATCCTAACACCCTTCAATTATCTTGATTGGAGGGAAGATATGCAAGTTTCCTTGTGTAATAAGGGATACTTCATGATAATACTTGGAAGGGAGGTTGATCTCGATCATCCAGTTGAGAGAAACAAGTTTCTCAACTGCTTAGATGAATCTTTCACTTATCTATGCACTCATATATCTAGATATATCCTCTTCCACCTTGAAGGTTTGAGGACTCCAAGAGAATCCTGGAAGAATCTTGAAGACTTGTTTGGAAAACAAGATGAGATTTAGGGACAACTCTTGGAAAATGAGCCGGTAGCCTTACATCCCAACAACTTCGAAACTATAGAGCAATTATTTACTAAATTCAAGTCTCTTGCACTTCAATGCAGACAATGCGGAATAGAAAGAAAGGATGAGCAAAATGTGCTCTCCATTCTCAGCAAATGTGGTCCTAAGTATTCTATATTTGTTTCAATCTTCCATTCCAAAATGGATTCCTTTCTCGGTTGGAAAATTCTTTCACTTGATTCCTTTTCCGAGTCCTTAATCAAGGAGCAAGAGAAGTTGATCCAGATGGGAGTCATCAAGACCTCCAAATATCAAGCTCTCCTAGTGACAGACTCTACTAAAGCATAATATAAAGGGGAATCTAAAGGAAAGGAACATAAACCAATTGATTTGAATCATAAAGAGAATTAGAAGACTTCTGAAGGAGCCTCCAGCTCTAAGAAAAAGAAGAAGTTTGAAAAGAAGATTTGTCCCTATTGTATGAGGGGTTTTCACCTTGAAGAATCTTGTATGAAGAAGAAAGTAGATCAGTTGACTACTCTACTCAAACATAATAATATTTCTCTCCCACAAAGAGCAAAGATTTCTGATGATGGACATGAAAGGTGCCATGCCTTGAAATCTGGCCTACCTCGGTCAACAGCCTATTTGATTGATTCTAGAACATCCAACCACATGGTTTCCTCAAAGGATTTATTCTCCACTCCCAACCTCAAATAAGGACCCACTATTCACATGGGAGATGATTCCCAAATTCCATCAATAGGAAGAGGCACCATCAAAATACATCATGGTGAGTTTAGATAGGTCCTCCATGTTCCCTCCCTTGCAGCTAATTTGTTGTCTGTATATGAGATGACTCACACTGGCTCACCAAAGCAAGTGTTGGTTGGACATGACCTAGTAGAGATCACAAATATATCAACTGGGGATATTGTAGTGAAAGGAATTGTTGATCATGACTCCAAGGAATATATTTTCTCTCACTTCATGCCATACACAGTTCCATCACAGCCACAGCTTCTATTCGAAGCAGGTGAAGGTATAAACATTTCTTCACTTCCTATTGTAGATACATTTTTATTGCCTGAAATTTTTTATTTAGATTCAGAAGAGGAGGAAAACCAGCATGATCCAGATATTGAGCTTACACCTCAAATAGATCTAGATCTAGATCCAGCATATACCTCATTTCAGCAGCCTAAAGCAGCTCATAGAAACAGCTAGAAATGGTGTTGGGAATCCAGATGACAAGAGAAGAATGAGGTCCTAGTATGAAAAGGATAATTTTTCACTGTCCCACATAGATCCACTTCTTCCTGAGAGTTTTTTTATTATGTTGGGTTCAGATCCTCAATCCTTCAAGGAATCTTTCCATGACCCTAGATGGCAGGCAGCCATGGATGAGGATTTTGATTCGCTACATGACACTGAAACCTGGGAACTTGTCTCCTTACCTCCAGGAAGGAATCTTGTTCATTTCAAATGGATCTACAAGACCAAGATAGCTTCAAATGGAACCACAACCAAGTACAAGGCTCAGTTGGTGGCCAAAGGATACTCCTAGGTTCAAGGTTTGGACTATAATGAGACATTCTCTCCAGTATCTAGAATGGATTCCATTAGGCTTGTCTTAGCTATTGCAGCTTCCAAAACATGGGACGTACATAAAATGGATGTGAAAAGTGATTTCCTCCATGGTGATTTGAAGGAAGAGATATACATGAAACAACCTAAGGGGTTTATTGATCACCCTTCCTTAGTATGCAAACTGAGGAAATCACTATATGGACTAAAAACAATTCTGAAGGGCATGGTACTCTAAGATGGATGCCTTCCTCCTATCCCAGAAATTTGAAAGGTGCCAAATCAGATTGCAATGTATACATGTAGAAGAAAGAGGGGTTATTGATTTTGGTTGTATTGTATGTGTATTACTTGCTCATCACTAGCAGCTATGCTACTGGGTTGAGAAGCATCAAGCCTACTCTAAACAAAGCATTCACTATGACTGACCTAGGACTGTTAAGATAGTTCATTTGTCTCAAAGTAAGTCAAAATAATTCAAGAATCATGATCTCACAATATAGGTATTCATCAGACATGCTTAGGAGATTCCACATGGAGGATTGCAAGAAATCCCCTTGTCCCTTTCTATCCGGCATCAGGCTTGAAGAAGGTGGCTCCACACCTTTGGTAGATAGCACTCTCTACATATAACTCATTGGGAGCCTTTTGTATCTCACACATTCGAGACCAAAGCTATCATATGTTGTGAGTGTTGCTGCCAGGTACATGCAGGAGCCACATGAGCTGCACTGGAAGGCAACAAAGAGGATCTTGCACTATGTGTGGGGTACTATAGATTATGGGATACACTATGCAGATGGAGCACAACTTGAACTCATAGGATTTTACAGACTCATACTGGGTAGGAGATGGAAATGATAGAAAATCCACCTCGAGTTCTATATTCATGATTGGATGTAGGACAATTTTTCGGTCCAGCAAGAAGCAAGCAACACTTGCACTCTCTTTAGAAAAAGCAAAGTATCGGGGAGCTGTGAATGCAGCTATTCAGGAAGTTTGGCTACATTGCATCTTGATAGAGTTTGGGATTTATATTTCATCTACAGTGGATATTTATTGTGACAACCAGAGTAAAATCAAAATTTCCAGTGATCCAGTTCAGAAGTAGAGGACAAAGCACATAGAGGTTCACATGCACTACATCCGTGAACTGGTGCATGAGAGAACCATCACACTGCACTATTTTCCTACATAGGATCGCATTGTAGATATTTTCACCAAGTCCTTCACAAAAAAGAGATTTTCCTTTCTCGAGTCTCTTTTAGGTGTTAAGGCTTGACTCTCAGTTCCTATTTCTGCTTATTTTGAGGGGGGGGTTTCCCATGAGTTTTTCCCCTATTACCTCGATTTATTGAGAAGCATTTTTATCTTTTAGATTGTAAATGGGTGACTTTTGGCCTTGTTTCTAGGGCCCACCATTTTCCAAGTTAGGATTCAGGGGGGGTTTTAGGATTTATAATCCTCCCTTGATCAAACTGTCTATTAGATTATTTTAGCCTAACTTAGGAGTTTTATTTAATTAATTTGGTCCACTAGTACCATTGGGTCCACTTGGCCTAATGGGGCCACATGTACCAGTTACTAGAGTGTGGGGAACACTGCTAGAGGCTAAATTCCACTAAATGCACTTGCATGCATCAATTTAGGCACCTCCTATACCAATACCTACATTTTAGGAGCCACCGGGAGTCCCGACACCAACCTCCTTCAATAAGTTGGAGTTGGAACTAGTTAAGCTTAGTTATTTTCCAGTTACTTTCAGTTAGATCACAATCAACTCAATTAGCACTATTTAGACATGACTACATGTGGATAAGGTTATTTTCCTGACCTACCACTTTAGTTAGACTGATTTAACTGATTATTACTAATTGTGTGACTTGATTAGACATCTGGAGTTAACCATTTGGACTTCGATATTGATTGTGACATCCTTAGTTAGCTAGTCAGTCAAATACAGTTACATCCAGTTGGTAGACTTGCATTCATCCCTAATGAATTCAAATTCTTCCTTATGTAACACTAGTGTAACACCGTATTAATTAATGAGAATGATACTGTAATTATCTGAGCTATACTCATGTGTTCCCTGTGTGGTTTGATTTGTTCAGTGTGTATATTCATTCCTCTTTTACTGCATCAATAATATTGGACTCATTGTTTGATGATCTAAATGGCACATCAATTTTAACAAAGACTATATAGAAAGCACATACATAAAATTAGACCTGCACCAAGAGTAACGAGGTGCT
>LPNX010678834.1:508575-536513 GCA_001517045.1 Pseudotsuga menziesii
AACATTATGTGATGTGACATATTTTAATAATAATAAAATTAAAATTAAAATTAAAAAAAGGAAAACATGTCGGTTTAAAAAACTTTACATATGTTTTAATGAAAATTAACCGCTTGGTATGAGGGAAATGTTGTCACATAAAGTTATGTAATGTGACATAATTTAATAATAATAAAGATTAAAAATTAATATTAAAATTAAAAATTAAAAAAATAAATAGAAAACATGTTGCTTAAAAAAGTTTACATACGTTCTAATGAAAATTGCATATATTATATGCTAATTTAATCATCATGATTATTGATGAGGTGTAAATTCTTTTGGATATGTAAAAATTTAACATTAAAAAAAAATACACCTAAATAAATTAGATCCCTCTCGGTGCTTTATAGATCCAGATTTAAGATGGGTCTATGATGGTTAGGGCCCCATTGATGACTAGAGATATGATGTCCATTACAAAACATAATATATGACATAGAGAAAAACTATTGTGAATAATTCACCTTCGTAATACAGTACCAATCGAGGGTCTTCCTATGTTGTGACTTTGTACAAGAATAAGATGTCTTGGTTGTAGCAAAGGAAACCCCAGTTAATTATACTAGCACAAAAGCATCTTTAGAGATGGAATGTTGTTGTTCAAACTTCTCTAAAAGAAGCAAGGCATCATCATATTTCCCATTGTCCAAATAAGCACTTTCTTACTCCAGAGAGTTTTAATTATTCAGAAGGACTCTCTCCCATTTTGCTCAATCCAACCTAAAATATTGATCATTCCAAATATCAAACAAAAGCTCCATTAGAATAAGATATGAAAATCCAAGAACCATTAAAATGAAACATTAACATTCATCTACACATTTACATTTTCCCATCAGCAGAAAAAACCAAATCAGCATTAGCTAAGCACTAAGAATAATGGTGACATTTTATAGTGTATAATATATGGCTTCCAAAAGCATGTGATGGAAATATTTTCTTTGAACTAGTAATGAATAAAATTCATCAACTAAAAAATAAGTTGACAAGTCAATATCCCCAACAAGTAGAATTTATTACCTAATGGTGTCAAGATGAACTAATCCTAGAACATATCACATGAATAATGTATACTATCCAGACATATAGGCCATGCTCTGCACCTCTTGCATGCAGCCCAGTGTGCGTTATTTTCTCAATATCCATGTCATAATTCTAGGGTGAAAAAATCATTATTATCATTGAATGGATCACAACAACTTAATTTCCCCTCCTCTACAATGCATTCAAACTATATACCAGTGTAAATCCATTTGAAGTCTGGATCTATCAAGCATAGTATTTCTATTTTATGTAAATCTAGATCTCTCCTTTGATCTCTCAATATAGCAACTTTATGCTAGGTCCATAAATCAAATATATCCCTTTCATATATATATAGATTTTTATTTATGTTTATATCTATATTTGACTAACTTGTAATATTATTATTATTTGTTATAAGTACATGACAACGCCAAATCCAACATGTAAGTGTTATCCATATACATGGCAATGCATTATCCAAGTATTCACATCAATTTTCCTTGTATTTTTTAATTAGTTCTATAAAATCTAATCTTCGTATTTTTTTTAATGATGCGTTGGTTTAATTACAACATAATAGATCAAATGTTTGTTTCAATAGTTTTACAATGTAGAGGATTATTAAAAAAATGAGATGCAATATTTTCTCAAAATGATCATCTATTAAAGAGAAAAAGTTAGATTTGTTTTGGGCGTGACTGGGTAAATATTTTTGTAGTACCTCCCATCTCCTATTCCTTTAATATCTCCTTCCATAAACCAAAAAAAAATCCATTCATATAATCTGAAAGGAGACAACGTTTTCACTCAGAAACAAAAGGAAAGAACCTACATATAGAACTATTATGAGTTGATGTCTATTCCTTGTACAAATATAATGGATATGAATTATGTCTTACTTGAATGACATATGAAAATGATGCTATGAAGCTAGTTCCACCAAGACTGGGCATGGGCATAAGATGTCACATCAAAGGAGACACATTTTGATTATACTTCTTAGCATTCATGTCATTTATGCAAATGGTTTTGTTTATGTAATTTCCATGACAAATCCACTAACAAGAAGATCCTTCACAATGACTTTTCATGCTTCGAGAGGTATCCATGGTGACAATTCTTATAGTGATTGATCCTCAACAATATCAAGCTATATATATCAAGGATTATGAAGTCTCAAAGAATGAGGCCATGGATCAATCAACTAAAAATAATGAAGATGAAAATATATGGTATTGGAGCATGTACTCAACATTTATCTCCTATCCTATGACATACATAGATAACATGGAAATAATTTTGTGTTCTTCAAGGCGATGAGAAGAGGAAAAAAAATATGATGTTCCAAGAAGAGGAAAGAAATAAATATGATGTTCCTTCTCCATTATTTTCAATTTTGTGCTTTCCCCCATTTATAAGTAGTACATTGAATTTGGAAAAAAGATCACAAAATTATTTTTATGCTTGGATAAGTTCTACCCCCCCCATATTCAAACCATGTTGTCGTATTTCTTTAGTGGAATACCGATTGACAATACTTTGTGGGGTAATTCCTTCTTTTAGTTCTATTAAAGTTGGTATATATACTGAATAGGTGGGATCTTAGCTGAGATAAGATAAGATAATTTTATTAATGTCCAACCTGAGAAAAAAATAGGTCAAAGGTACTACTAGGTACTTAGATTCCCTAGTGCGAACCTATCTGTTGGAGGGAGGTCTAGAGGATTTGGGGTCTAACTGATCTAGAAGTGAATGTCACATGGGACTTGGCATGTTTCTTACAGTCATCTTCTATCAAGGTAGGAAGGAAGAAAGAATTAATTAATAAAACATTTTTTTTCCTCAGTGAACCTTCAAAAATTTGTCTCCTGAGATCTAGTGCCTCCATCAAAAACAGAGTTAGACACCTTTCGTATGGGGAACTGAACAAAGTACTGAGGGATCTCCTTGACTCTCTGTAGAGAAATGGAACCTCCCCCTAATCTCATGCTATGCTAGTTTTAATATCTGTATCTGGATATTCTCAAGGATTACTCAAGTGAATAATAAACCAATGGAAAATAATTCCATATTGAAAATATAAAATGAATATTGAAGATGAATGATGATTTTATAATTGCATTGGTAGGGAATTATATAAGACTTGTCGTGCCTTTTTAAATAAAAGGGTGCATCTCTTTCTATTTCTAATTAATTAATTTAATTTATTATTTATTATTTATTATTTATTAAAAAAATTGTAAGTCTGCAAATTGTATTAAACTACTGAAACAAAGGTTACATCAAAATTTACATCACGGACATAGTTTTGGGGTGGTTTGAAACAGAAGAGCCACCACCCCAACCAGTCAATATTATGGAATTTTCTTATAAAAATGTGGAAAAAAATCCCATCAATCGATGGGGGAAAAACTATAGACACAAAATTCATACTGATATTGTTAAAAGACACATTAAACAGTAGTCTAGAAAGCAAATTAAAACATAGAAATTGAAAATAATAGGTGGAACCAGTGGTGGGTCGAGCTGGCTTCTGGGTCTTCATCAGCAACAAGCTAATGGGGAGGAACCTCCTCTATGATGTGGCATCCCCCATAGAAATATTCATTATCCTTAATGTTTGGATTCTTAACAGGAAGAGGAGAATACTTTCAAACAGATACCTCATTTTTGCAGACGCGCTTGTTGATCAATGGTGTGATATTGGAAGGCATGGGGAATGGAGCATTCATCGTTGTAGCCATTGCATGAACGAGTTCCGATATAATGAAACTAATAGTCCCCCCGTAATGCGGTCACTTCCTCCTTTGTTAGAGAAATAATCCACCTTAGTACTATGATCATACACCTAGGTACATTTCCTTAGCTTCTATGCTATGCTCTATGGTCCAGACTTAGGATATATTGATCATTTACTGATAGTTGAGGCGCTCCTGGTTGATCATTATGAAATTTGAGGTGCTCTTGGTTGATCATTCTGAAAAAATGGCACCCTAATTTATGACATAAAAGCCTTGGTGCGCTCCCCCATCCCTAGATTCAAGGAATATGTTTGACCTTATGCACAAGTGCATGTTTGTGGTGGTTTTTGCCCTTCCTTGGGAATTTATTTCCTCCTAAAGCCAGTCCCACTCACCCATGTGCTCACCCACACCTAGAATGCCTCCATTTATGATCCAACATGCCTCACCCAGGTTCACACTAGCATTCGTGACTATTTGGGATGATTACGAAGCTTATTGGTCCACCTAGGAGGTTTGAGGGTCAAATCATGGTATGACACTTGTATGCATCCAGATGGACTCCAAGGACTCACGATTTTTCCCTATTGTAATATAAACATGATCCATACATATTTACATGTTGGAGTGTCATTATAATATTTTTTATTGACTACATTTGTGTATTTTATTTTCACTCTTTCTGTTGTTTTGTGCATACTTTGTGTAATCTATCAAATTGTGAGAATATCTTTGGCTCCTAGATCCTACTATGAATCAATTATCACATGGTATCATAGCTATTTGTATCTTCAAATCAAATCCATATTGTTTGAGTTATTGTTTGAGCGATTTTCTAGATAGATTCGAGTGTTTACATTGCAGGTACATTCAGCAGTTTGTCACCAAGTGCGCAAGCATAAATGGATCAGACTCATGTATTGTTGGCCCCATTCAACTATTTCAAATCGAAGGCTGAAATGGTGATCCAGCTAAGTTCAAAAGGATTGGATAGGGTCACCATGGGGGCTGAATTCGAACCCAACTCTGTTGTGCAGAAATCAAAGTTCTTCAACGAGCTTGATGAAGCGTTTGGAATGCTTTGTATCAACATTTTGAGAGACTTACTCTTCCATGTAGACTGAATATCAACTCCCAATAAAGTATGGGTTAAGCTTGAGAAACTATTTGGGAATACTGATGAGATGAGAGGTCACCAGCTCGAAGATGAGCTAATCTCACTAAGTCTAGCTCACTTTAAGACAATCCAATACTTCTTCACCAAGTTCAAATCATTGGTGCTTCAACTGAAATAGTGTAGAATTTAAAATAAGGAGGAGGAGACCATATTTTCCATACTTTCAAAGCTAGGGCCAGATTACTCAATTATTGTGTCAACATTCCACTCTAGCAAGCTCGCAGCTCGAAACTGGTGCATGCCTTCACTGCCTGACTTCATGGAGTCACTGACTCAAGAGCAAGACAAGCTAGTACAAATGGGCACCATAAAATCCAGTAAGGATCAATCGCTTTCTATAGGAGTTTCAAATCTATCCAAAGGAAAGAAGGAAGCCAGATATTCGAAGCAGCAAGAGAAGAAGAAGCTGGACAAACCTGAATATTCAGATGGGGTTTTGAATCCTTGCAAGGACAAGGACAAGAAGAAGTAAGAAAATACCAAATGCACCTATTGTCACAAGGGGTGGAATATAGAGAGTGCATGTATGAAGAATAACATAGACGTGATGGCGCAGCTACTTGAGAAGAATAGTATCCCACTGCCTAAGGTGTAAGGAAGAAATATGGTGGTTCAGGCTCAGACAAAAAAGAAAGGTTCCATGCTTTGGTTGTTGGTTCTTCAAAGTATTCTTCCTTCATCATAGATTCAGGAGATTTTAGGAATATGGCCTCCATAGAAAACTTCTTCTCGTCCATGTATTCTCACAGTGGTCCATCCATTCGTATGGGTGATTTTTCAAAGATCCAAGCCAAAGGGATTGAAAGGATTGTTCGTGAACATGGGTACTTCAATCATGTTTTCTTTGTACCTGATCTAGCAGCAAACCTACTCTTAGTGCATCAAATGACTCTGACTGGTGAATCCAAGAGAGTAACATTTAATCCACACATAGTGGAGATAGTAGAAATATCTACAAACAAAGTGGTGGCATTGGGGTTTGCTGATCATAATGCAAGAATGTACAAATTCTTCCATTTCCACCCTTACTCCCAAGGGAATTCAATTTTGTCACATGCCAATGAGGAAAGCAAGTTATGGCATGAGATATATGGTCATATCAACTATAGGTACCTCTAGGAATTGAGCAACGAAGGCATGGTGGAAGGGATTCCTTCTATCAAGTTCTCAAATGGCACATACAAAGGATGTGTAGTGGGAAAGCATGCAGAGCGCAGCTATGAGAAAAGAAAATCAAGGAGATTTATCCAAGTGCTTGATTTGGTTCATTTGTATCTTATTGGTCCTATTCCCACACCCTCCTATGGGGGATCAAGATATGTATTGACTTTTTTTTTAACTAAAACGAGTATTTTTTTTGTATTAAAAATTTGATTGGCCAAAGCCATCAACCAATTTACAAGTATGTCAATGATTACATTTCCTTCATTCCAAATCTACTCAGTTTATAGGATAATACAAATGGAAGCTCCAAAATTATGGAATTTGATGCTTCAAGATAGGGCCTTCATTTAGACTTAGCATTCATGTTGAAAGTTGGCATCCCCGATTATCTTTACAATCAACCTTCTTATTCAATTCTCGAAGTATATGAAAAAAGGAAACGGAGTCAAATTCAGTCAAAATGAATTGAATCATTTGCATATTCCCATTCAAAGAAAAATTGTTGAAATTCTTATCAATATTTAAAGATTTAATTAGAATTTCTAAATCTCCAAATATTTGGAGATCGTTATGTCCGGCGTCCTTCATCAGCTGACGGGATTTTAAAAGAGTAAGTATTCCTGCTTGATTATTCATGCTGTGTCCTATGCCCCAACTGAAACTAGATTCTAACATTCCTCTAGGGCAATACAGAAAACCCCCTACTCCGGTGATCCCCAGATTTCCTTTGGATGCACCATCAAAAAAAACTGAAACTTTATTTTTACTTTTCCACCATTCTAAAAATTCCTTTTCCGATAGTCTCATTTTCCATTTTGGTTTTATTAAAGGCTTAACAAAATTCTTTTGAGGTTTTTTCTGCTGAAAAGAACCAATCCATTGATGTTCAACTGTTGAGGGGTCAATTTTAATTTGATTTCCCACTGCTTCCATTAGCATAGCCTTTTCTTTTTTTGATACAATTTCTGGCTTCGTTAATCTGTTATTAAAAATTAAATCAATTTCTTGCAAGACAAATTTTCCACCCACTAAATTTTGGAATAGCTTGCCAAATTTTACTCCATCCAGGACTAATTGAACCATTTCTTGTATATCTGGACTTTCAATTTAAAAACAAATTTACAGTTTCAATATTCCAATGGGAAGACACTTGTAAACCTTTAAGGATCAGCACCCATGCCTACTGAGTGAAGACGCAATCAATGAGAAAATGATCTAAAGTCTCTGCAACATGATGAGAAAAACAATATCAAAATGGTCTGTTGAAACCTCTCTCTTCTAAGTTTTCACCAGTCAACGCCTTCCTGTGCATTACGAGCCACATGAAAAAGTTGACCTTAGGCACACTTGGAGAGCTCCAAACATATTTCCAGAAATGAATATTGGCTAATCGTAATAACCATTTATTAACAAGACAAATCTTGATCTCTATGAGAGAGGAATTATTTGATAATGGAGCATGTCCTTGTATACTTTCTTCCCGCAAAACAATTTTCCTTCCATTTCTAGGAATGCGATATAAATTCTTTTGGAAGAATTCCAATCCTGTTCGACATAAATTCCAAGTTAAATATCCTTTGGGAATTTTTAATTCCTGAAGGTTTGTCAAAGTTCCTCCCAAGACATATTTTTTCCATAATACTTGACTAAGTGGATTTTTACGGTTAGAGAAACGTTGAAACAAAAATTTTCCTCCCGTAGCAATATTTGTCAAACCCAGATCTCTGATTTGCAGGTCACCTTCTAACACCAGACTTTTTACTATGTCCCAATTAACTAAATGCAGTCTATTCTGATTTCCTTTTCCACCATTCCAGAGGAAATATCGAATAAGTTTGGAAATATGATCCATAATTGATTTTGAAGCTAGGAGAAGAGAAGATTAATAAATTGGAAGAGCTTCCGGAATTGACTTGATATGTATTGACTTTCATAGATGACTTCTCAAGGTATTGCTAGGTATATTTCCTCAAACTAAAATATGAAGTCTTTGAGACTCTCAAAATTTGGAAAGCCCTGGTTGAGAATGCATGTGGGAACAATATAAAGGTCCTTAGGACTAAAAATGGAAAGGATTCTATGAAAAATATTTTGTAGTAGCTTTGTGAATAATTTGGCATCCAAATGCATCATTCGATGCCCTACATACCACAACAAAATGGTGTGGTAGAGCGCAAGAACAAGGATCTCAAGGAGATGGAAACCTGTATGTTGGAAGCAAAGGATTTAAATCCTAATCTGTTGGCTGAAGCCATTAACTGTGTTGCATATGTTCAAAACATATCTCCTCACAAATATTTGTATGGAAAAACCATATGAGGCTTGTTTTTGTCACAAGCCAAGTGTTTCACATTCCAGGGTCTTTAGCTCAAAGGCTTGGGATAGGATTCCTCCCGACAAGAGAAAGGCCTTCCAACCTCAAAGAAAGGAGTCCATAATGGTTGAATATTCTTAGTATCCAAATGGATACAAGATATTTTATCTCTCATCTCATAATAAATTCTTATAAAGGAGTGTATGTTTCAAAGAGGAACTCATGCAAGAGGTTGAACTAGCTCAAGGGGAATGCTCACATCCTCCACTCCATGATGATGTAAGTGATGAATATCTTTATTATTTTTCTGATTCTGATATTTCTGATGATGATGATTCCATGAATTCATATCATGACTCACTCATTCGACCCAAGTGGGCTGAGAAAACTATTGAAGATGTTGGAAATCTAGTTGGTAATCCACTAGATCCTAGGAAGACTAGATCTCAATTTCACAATGCTTTCTCTACATGTGAATTTAATATTGATGATATTTTCTTCATGATGGTTGGATATGATCCTAAAACATATCATCAAGCATCACTTGACCCAACTTGGAAAACATCCATGCAAGAAGAGTTCAACTTATTGCAAGACAATGAGACTTGGGAATTGGTTCCCTTGCCCTCCAAGAGGAAACTAGTGCAATGAAACTGGGTCTATAGGACCAAAGTGGCTAATGATGGTTCATATATCAAGTATAATTCCAGGTTGGTTTCCAAATTCTTCTCTCAATTCCAATGATTGTACTATAAAGAGACATTTTCACCAGTTGCAAAGATGGACTCTATCAGGCTAGTTTTAGCCATTGTTGTAACTAAGCGCTCGGAGGTTCACCATGTGGATGTGAAGAGTTAATTTATTCATGATGAAATTCAATAGGATATATTTATGCAACAAACTAAATTTTTCATTGAGGATCCTTTACTTGTATGCATTTTAAAGAAGTATCTATAAGGCCTCAAGCAATCCCCTAGGGCTTGGTATGCCAAGATGGACAATTTTATGCTTTCGCTTGGCTTTGAAAGATGTAAATATGATCCTAATGTCTATTTGAAGAATGTTGGTGAATTATTTAATGTAAAATTGTTTTATTTTTATGACCTTTTTATTACAGGTGGTTGCACTAAATAAATTGGATCGATTAAGTCTTCCTTGCATAGTGAATTCTCCATGACTGACCTTGGATTGTTGAAGCAAATTCTTGGATTGGAAAGTGAGAAATATGAAGGGATCAAGGTCAAAAAATAAAATTATTCTGAAAACATGTTATTGAATTTTAAAATGGCTGAAATTAGAGCATCCAAGTTCCCATTCCTTCAGGTATTAAACTAGGTGAATTTGGTGCATCTCCTTTGGTGGACAGCTCGTTGTACAGACAACTAGTTGGGAGTCTAATGTATCTTACAGGATCCCAACCATATTTGGAATATGTTGTAGGTGTTTTAGATATATATATGCAGCAGCCTAATTAAATCCATTGGAATGCAACCAATATGATCTTGCACTATGTGCAAGGAACCAGACACTTCAGGGTACACTATGTTGTTGGTTCTCCACCAGAACTAGTTGGATTTACTGATTCTGATTGGGCTGGCGATCCCACTAATAGGAAATACACTTTAGGTTATGTATTCATTCTTTCACATGGTCCCATATTCTGTTCAATCAAGAAAAATCACACCATATCCCTCTCTTCAGCTGAGGCTGAGTACAGAGGAGCAGTGAACACAACTACACAACGTGTATGGTTGCAAGGTATTCTTCAGGAACTTGGAGTTGATTTGATTCACCCATATTCATTTGGTGTGACAATAAAATTGAAATCAATATTTCCACTGATCTAGCACGGAGACAGAGGACCAAAGACATTGAGATATGCATGCACTGCATCCAGATCTTGGTGCATAACCAGGTGATAGCCTTGCAGTATTGCCCATCTGCAGAGCAAACTACTGACATTTTCAGCAAGAGCTTCACAGAGAATACATTCACCTATATAAGATCCCTTCTTAGAGGAGGTGACAGATGGTAATTCATAATATTCACTTTCATATTTTTCTCCATGTCCATTTTAGAGGGGAGGTTTTGTTCCCCTATGGTTTTCCTCCTTACCTTGGTTTTTATGGACAAATAACATGTATGTTGTATGAGGTGACTTAAGCCTTAGTTGCCAAGGAATAAATAATATTTTGGTTAATTTATACTAATTTAGGATTAAGGGGGGTTTTAGATCAATAATACACCTTAGTACTATGGTCATACACCTAAGTACATTTCCTTAGCTTCTATGTTATGCTCTATGGTCCAGACTTAGGATATATTGATAATTTACCAATAGTTGAGGTGCTCCTGGTTGATCATTCTAACAGTTGAGGCACTCTTGGTTGATCATTCTGATCATTGAGGTGCTCCTTTTTTATCATTTTGACAGAATGGCGCCCTCATTAATGAAAAAATAGCCTTGGTGCACTCCCCCATCCCTAGATTCGGTGAATATTTTTTACCTTAGGCGCTAGTGCATGTTTGTGGTAGTTTTTAGCCTTCCTTGGGAATTTATTTCCTCCTAGAGACACTCCCACTCACCCATGTGCTCACCCATGCCTAGAATTCCTCCATTTATGATCCATCATGCCTCACCCAGGTTCACATTAGCATTTGTGACCGTTGGGGATGATTAGGAAGTTGATTGGTCCACTTAGGGGTGTTTGAGGGTCAAATCATGGACTGAAACTTGTATGCATCCAAATGGCCTCCAAGGCCTCATGATTTTTCCCTATTGTAATATAAACATGATCCATAAATATTTTCATGTTGGACAGTCATAATAATATCTATTATTGACTACATTTGTGTATGTTATTTTCACTCTTTCTATTGTTTTGTGTATAATTTATGTGTAATATCGAATTGTGAGAATCTCCTTGGCTCCTAGATCCTACTGTGAACTAATTCTCACATCCTTCATTATTTTATGTAGTGTAGATCCCAATGGCTAAGTGTTTCCAAGAAGAAGTCGCGCCCAGCATGTTGACTTGGGTATCAAGTTCAATTGGTTTGGTCTTCGCAGATGGCACTAAGTTGCGTGTGTAGTTCTAATTGCTGACCATTTCCTCTATTAAAGTGCCCATCATATTTTTGATAAGCCCATAATGATTAATTTGTCCTCCCCCTATACCTCTAGCCAATTTCTCAGTAACCAAGCAAGCTTCCCAATCATCAATAAAGACCCTCATAGCCATGGAGACACTGGTCACATAACCTTCTTCCATCATCGTGCCCATGTCATGTTGTGCACAACCTCACCCACTTCTAACATGACGAGGGGTGCCACGTTTTTGTGACATGGTGAGTCGAATAGAATGTTGTAGGTTCACGTTGGAATCCTTACTAACCAGAGCCCGCGATCTTGACTATTGATGCAAGTGAAAAATTAGCTTCAAAGAAAACCAAGTGGGCAGACCAGAACCGAGCTGGGAAGAATATATGCTAATAACTAGATCTCAAGTTCTTGATTTTTGATGCAGGTAAAAACTCAGCTTCGAAGAAAAGCAGGTGGGTAGACTAGAGCCAAACTGGGATGGAACTTCACTAACAAAACACGGGAGTGGGAGAATGAACCAAGGGGCCTCCCGTTCAAAATCATTAAGCATGTCGGCCACACGAATCAGCTCAGAGGCCATCGAAGGGGATTTAATGCAGAGGTGGCTCTTCCAACGCTAGAAGCGACTATAAAGTGGCTCTTCCATCACTCGACAAGACCAATTGAGCATCTCCAAACAAATCTATTAACTGTTGAACCCTTCTTCCATCGCCAGCCATGGTGACGGACTCTGTGTAGTGAATGCGCTTTAACTTCTACATAGGGGGGGGGAGATAAAGAGGACCCGACATGCAGGGTGCCATGTTATCATCCCTAGGCCCGAGGCTCTCAATGTTGTCAGTCCGATTAGTGGCAACCGCATCCGAGTTATTAATTATTAATATTAATAATTAATATTGATATTTAATATTTATGTGTGTTTATATATCTCATTATGTTATATAGTTTTCATATAGCATTGTCTCTCTCTTAGAAAGGCCTTGTCCTCAAAGCTTTATAATGTTGTTGCAGCATTCCTTGTGACGTAGTAGCTGACTAAACATGTTGATATGAACTTCTAAGTGTAGAGCATAACTTCCGATATGTTGACGGATCATTCCATCCCAAATTGATTTGTTTCTAACTGTTGGGATTTCCTATTAATCTGTCGTCAGGAGAGTTGATCCCATTAGTACCATTATCTTTCAACATTTCCCCATTTTTAGGATATTGGTTTTTATGATTGGGGTGTGGATAGAGAATTTTCACAATGTCATTTTCTTTTACGAGCATCGACTTTTGAACATTGATCTTAAATGGAAATTGTATTTTCATCCCTCGAGTTTTTAATGTTTCTCTTTCTATCTTTTCCAACTTGTTTTTTAATTGCATGTTTTCATTTTGAAACTTCTTAATCAATTCCACTTGTGACTTCCTATCATATTCATACTTATTAAGTTTTTCCTTAAGATCTTTGTTATGATTTCTGATGTAGTTATTTTCTTCCTTCTTGTCTAGAATTTTTCCTTCAATGTCTTCTATAGAGTGTTATGCCTTCCAATTATTTTTCAATTTCCTAATTTTCAAAAATAGCGTCTTATTATGGTTCTTTAATTTAAAAATTCTTCGGAACTATTGGATAATGCTTTATTACTTTTTGTGATCTCCAACTTGTGTTCCTTTTTAGAGTCATCATTTTGTTGTTGAAGAACATTTATATGTTATTGAAACTTATCGATTTCTTATTCTTGATCATCTAATTTATTTTGTATCTGTGTCATTTCTCCATCCTTGTCATTAACGACTTTTTTCAAGCGTATTATTTATGCTTCATAATCGTTTATTTCTTTATTTATATCTTGATTTTTTAATCTCTCATTGAAATCACTTTTGTCTTTCAATTGCTCGATTTGTACAGACAAGTTTTGAATATGATTTTTCTGGTCGGAAATTTTTTGTTCCTTGAACTTTTCATGTATCTCATGTAGTTCAATCAATACTTATGATTTTGTATTTATGTTTCATAAAACTTCATTGTCTCTTTGATAATGCCTTAACTTTGTTTCTAACTTTTCTATTTGTAGTCGCAAGCTAGTTTCCATAGTGTCTGACTTCTTTGATGATAGATAGTTGTTCTTATGACTTTGAATTCTTTGACGAGCCTTCAATTGGCTTTGACTTCTCCAAAAATTATTCCTTTAATTAAAACTTTTTTGGTGATAATTTGTCTTCCTTTGACTACTTCTTTTAACTTTGACTTCTTTTCTTCTTAAAACTTCTTTGTGGATTGTGTGTATATTGGGTGGTTGAGGAGAAATAATGTTACCCTCCCCACCAAGTTCAAATATTGGGGATTAAATTTTATAAAAAATAAATATTAAGCCTTGGGACTCACCCTTGTAATATATTTTCTTAAAATGCGATTGATCCTTCAGTCTATAATTTATTTATTTTTCCCTTATCATAAAACCCATTTTTATTAATGTGATGGTTTTTTTTTAAACATTTGTGGTTTCAAAATACAATGGGTTCTTTTTTCTCCCTCTTCTTATTTTTATTGTTTTACCTCTTCTATTTTCCTTCTTGGTCAAAGACCACAATTTTAGGGAAACCCTAAGATAATGGTTAAAAACCAAATTTACACAAAGTGTGAATAATGGCCAAGGGCCATATTACTCTAATACCAATGTAATATTCGTATCCAGATATTATCAAGTATTACTCAAGTGAATAATCAACCATTGGAAAATAAATCCATATTGAAAATAAAAAATGAATATTGAAGATCAATGATGAGTTTACAATTACATTCATAGGGATTTATATAAGCCTTATCATGCCTTTTCAAATGAAAGGGTACATCTCTTTCTATTTTCTAATTAATTAATTTAATTAATCATTTCTTATTTATTAATTATTAATTATTAATATTAATATATATTAATATTAATACTTAATATTGATATTTAATATTTATATGTGTTTATATATCTCATTATGTTATATGTTTTGTATATAACTAGAAAAAGGTAAGTTAATAATGTGTTTAATGTGTTACCTTCCCAACAAGTTCTATGCTTCTCCTTCTCTTGACTGCTTGAAAACCATCACTATCAAATATAAAGGAATACACATTAGCCCCTAACGTTAAGTGTGTTTATTTTTTGCTTCTTCTATTTTTTGGGTCACTTTTGGATAGGATGTCATTAAGTATCCAAATTCCTTACAATTATGCACTCGAATGCTCTATGTTTATAGTCTAAGAGTTTATATCAAGAATTTTCGTATCATTCTAAGACAAATATTTATGGTTAAACTTATGCCTAATTCGGTTGCAATGAACCTCTCCCACAATAGGCTACCTAGTTGTGGTTGCCTCTCCAAATAATTCGCGTTCCATAATATAGTGAAACCACAATGGTCTCTTTCCCTTTCCCTCTCAACATCATCCCCAATTCGATCCTTCTAGATGGCAATATTCCTAGAGTGGTCAATCAACCTTCTAGATATTTCTATATCCGTGTCCTTCCCTGCTCCCATACAGACTTTGATCTAGATAATTTCACAAAGCCATTTGAAGTACAGCTTGAGAGATTTTTCTTTTATCACCAACAACAGGTCAGGAGGTTAACCCTGCTCAACACCTATCAATTTGAGGGTAACTTTTTTTAACAAAATAGAGCCTCCCTTATCCAAAATTAAACAACCCTTAGTAGGTGCTCGTCATCTAATGTGAAACTGACCCAGGGATTTTGTAGTATGGTCATTTGATTAAATGCATTGCGAGTCACTTAGGAATCTTATTGAATACCAATAATGGCTAGAAATTTTTTGAATAAATATTAACAAGGAAGGAACAAAATATCTATATTTTTTTCTAGTTAAATGAATTCAACGAGGACTTGCTTCTATGTATAGGGAAATGTTGTGGGCATTACCTGAAAAAATGACGTTGAACTTTGGAAGGTGGCAAGATTGAATCCTCAACCATTGAATTTTTTTTCAAGAGCTCGAAATTGAATGAAAATGGAGTGAAAGAATTTTTTTCCTTATATAAATTACTTTGATTAGGAAGGATATGTTGCTCTCCTTTGATTACATGATACTAGGTGAAATTTGACGTGCTTCGATGGCATTGTGATCCTTAAGACAAGGGAGGAAACCATTTGAAAATCACCAGTGGATGATCCAACTCCATTTTACCGAGTTCACCTTGCAGCAAGAAAGGAATCACCATTCAATATTAGTGATTTGTAGTCATACCCGAATGGAATTTGGACCTACCTCCCATATCTACTTTTACAAACTTAAGCTGGAACCAGAAATAGGGCTGGTGGTGAGATTGAATCCTCAATCATTGGAAGTGTTTAAAAGGGAAATAAATTGAATGAAAATGGAGCATAAGAAGTTTAGGTAATGTTTTTTTTATTTCTACACCCATTAAGTCAATTCCTTCCACTATAGTGCTTTTTGAAAATAAATTTCCATTTCCTATGGGTTTAGGCCTACAACAATTTATGGAACAATCAACTGATGTAAATAATCATTTAGAATTAATAACATATGACAAAAAGAAAAAGAAAAAAGAAAAATATGCCACCAAATTCACAAAAGAAGAAAGGTCATTGTTGATAAGGATGTGGTGGAAACCCTAGAAGCCATGATTGAAGTAGACAAAATAGACTATGTAGCAATGACTTTTATAGGGTTGCAATTGTTGAATCCAACTAGAATAATGTACTTAACATGAAAAGTGATCGGAATAACTACGAGAAAAGGGTATATATTTTAGAGAATCAAGGCAAGTATTATAAGGCACCATGAGTGTTATAGAATATGCCCTTAAGATTAATGTGCCATGACATTTATAGAATGTGTTGTTAATATTTAAGATGAAGTGAATCCAGTGTGGAGTGCCCCCTACAAGAAGTTACAAGACCTTAAAATTTGGTATTTTGTGCATGAAAAGGATTTGCATTTTTCTCCCAACGCCCTATTATGGCTTACCCTTCTTCCAGCATGAATGGAGAAGAGTGAAATTTAAAAGTAAAAAAAAAAATCCTTAGAAGAATGGCTAGGGAGTTGGAAGTGGTGAAGCAAGCCATAGAATATCTACACATCCATATGAAACAACAAGAGAATAAGCAAGAGGGAATGGAAATAAGTTTGAAATAGAAACATTTGAAATATGAGAAGATTGTAAGTGACTCATAAATGCACTATAATATTATCCTAGAATTTGCTCATGGTTATTAATATTTTGCTAGACACCAATTGTCTCCATTCACTCAAAAAAGGATAGGAAATTACATAGTGAAAAACTTTGAGAAAATTGTGAAAGGAAAAGAGTAACTAAGAAAATGAGAATATCGATCTTGATTTACATTATCATAGTTTCATCTAGTAAATACATGTAATTGTGAATGAACTTAGAGGCTATGACCTTTCAAATAAAAATTAATTCATGTTAAAAGTATCCCAAGCATCTTCTAAACCATAGGATTTCTAATAATTCCTAGCATCAAGGATATCCAATTTGAAACTACTTTTAGTTCCCATACATATATCACCAACGAATTTATTATTTCCTTATTGCAAGGATAATAGAGATAATCATCTCAAATTTAATATTTTCATGAAAAATTCGATTGAACTACCCTAGGTTCTGCGTTTTAGTGCTCCCACGTTGTATTGACATCATTTTGCGCCCAATAGTCTTTTTAACCTGCTCTACTGGTTATTTGTTGGACATTAATAAAATTATATTCTCTTATATTCTATCCTTGTGTTTAAACAACTGAGATAAATGTGGGAAATAAATCAAAACATATGAGAAACAATGAGAAGTGCAAGAATTGAACTATAATGGAGTTTGGTTCAAAAGTCCTAGAATTTTTTGTTTAATAAACAAGGTTTTTCTCACAATCAATCATCAAGAAATGACCCTCCATTCTCTTTAAATAGATATCATGGACCAATAGGTGTTAAGTCATGGATTAATAGTCATTAATATTGAGGATAAAATGAATTGTTGGACTACTCTTTGTTATAACATAATTGTGGCCATCGTATTAGATATTTACAAATGCATAATAAAGAAACACACTTTCTCTAAAGACACGCTAGACTAAGTTGAACATAACTAACTCCCAACTCTCTAAATATTATAGGGTCATCATTACCAAGACATGCTAATATCCAGACATGGTAATATACATATATATATATATATATAGATATATATATATGTGTGTGTGTGTGTATACACACACACACACATATATATATATCTATATATATATATATATAGATATATATATATGTGTGTGTGTGTGTATACACACACACACACATATATATATATCTATATATATATATATATAGATATATATATATGTGTGTGTGTGTGTATACACACACACACACATATATATATATCTATATATATATATATATAGATATATATATATGTGTGTGTGTGTGTATACACACACACACACATATATATATATCTATATATATATATATATAGATATATATATATGTGTGTGTGTGTGTATACACACACACACACATATATATATATATATATGTATCTATATGTATATGTGTGTGTGTGTGTGTATACACACACACACACATATATGTATATCTATCTATGTATGTATATATATGTATATGTATATGTATATGTATATATATGTATATCTATCTATGTATATATATGTGTATATATATACATACATACATATACATACATAGATATACATGTGTGTGTGTGCATCTTTGGGGGGGAGAATTTATAGCTTTAGAGAGTGAAAAAAATAAACTTAATGGGCTATGAGGATGGGAATGATGACATCATGCAATATGTTTTTAGGTCACCTAAGGAGCTTCTTGATACATGGGAGTGTTCCAAGGTTATATCTATCATACATGATGCCAAGGTGGTCTCTATAATATATGAAATTAAATTAGTTTCTACCTCATGAACAATGTTTTCTCGTTTGTAGTTTTGTGTCCTTTTCGAGCCTTCTGCCTCCAAGTACCCTCCCTCACTTGGAAGAAGCCACTAAAAATTACATGAAGGGTTTGTACATATAAATATCCCAATCCTTGAAATACTAAGCTTACTCCTATTTGAAATAAATAACTAGTTTATGAACAAGAAATGTTTTAAGCAATTTTTCAACATAAATTCTTGTGAGAGCATCTAAATGCCTGAGCCTTTCAACCTCATGTTTGCATATAATAAACCATTTGTAACAAGTTTAGCAATGCTATCAGTGTATGTGTAGAGCCAAATATTAATCATGCATTATGTTTCATTGACAACATATAACTAAATACGTAGTGTCTACTAATATGATTTTATTACAGTTACTTCTATGGACAAAAGTGCATACAAAGGCATGTGCTTATCCAACAATGAAAAGATCAACAAAATAAAGCTTTCAATAATCCAATGGAATTTATTATGCTACTTGTGACTATCTAGAAAAGTGGCTATTTAAGGTGAACATCATACTTGCGAGACACTTAAAGGACAAACCACCTCATATCAATCAGTATACAAGAATCCAGTAAACAGATTACATGAATACAATTTTCACAAGGGTCAATCTAATATTTGTCCTCCATGCATCTAGGAGATACAATACTAGGCTAACAAAAAATAGAGAAAACCAATTCCCTTGCAATGTTTAGGACACCAAAAAATAATGCATAGACCTCATAAGCAAATTCTAGGCATGTTCTAGCCTAGTAACAGCAATGATATTTATATTTGATGACTACTCTTGGCATGTTTTGTTTCCAAATAACGTTCAAAAATATTTTATCGATGTATCATGAGCACTATCATCAAGAAGATGGTGGTAAAATGTGATTCTGGAGTGAACTTGTTACCATTTTACCCTTTGCAGTAGTAGATCACGAGGAGGGTTTTGGTTGCTCATTTGAGATCATTTACTTTATTAAAAGAAAAAACGTCCATATTTGGAACTAGGATGCAACCCTTTATGAAGGTGTTGATCCCTACCTTCACCATTCCTTCATACTAGCATATTCAAAATAGGACCTGCCCTAAGAAAGGATTGTTGTAACCATGTTCTCCCATGATTATGGGCATCTGTTGGCCTTATAATACCTTTCTCTTAAATATAAGACGGATGTCCAACTGTTGATTGCATCATTGTTGGGTGTTGTATTAAAGAGCTCATCCAGGGTTATTGTTCCTAGCATTCTATTAAAACTTTCCAATGATTTAATTATACGCCTCAATATATATCTTCAAACAATTTATTGGAGCACCACCTTTGGATCATCTTTGGTTGTTCACTTTATGGAGAGGTTACAAAGCTTGGAGGATGCTTTAGAATATGTTTATGCCTTATGCAATGGAGCACTCTCTCTTGGATATCATATTGTGGACACCTATGAGTTGTTGACTTAGTATTTGCAATGTTATTTGGTGGAGGAACCCTCTTTAGGGCTTGTGTTTATTGGATTGGTTGCAATATGGATATTCTTGTAAATATTGCTTCGTATCTTAGAGGTCATCATGGGTGTTTTGTTGATTAGTGGAAATCATCATGTGAGGTGCACCCCTTTCAAAACATATTTGGATGATGGAGTTTGTTTTTGTGTGGAAACTTTTGGGTGGAGAACCCCCTTGAAGCAAGCCTTTGGAGGATGACTTGAAACCAACTAACCTCCTCAAGCTTAGCGTACCCATTAGTCTAATGAAAATTTTTAACCTTGCATAGTTTTAGGGGTGAAAAGGAACTCTTGGGATAATTTTATGGGATAGTGTAATGGTAGTCACCCAAAGGGAACAAGGTAGTGGTAAACACTACCCCTCAATGTGGTAACATGGGGTGGTAAACACTACCCCTTAATGTGGTAACATGGGGTATGTTCTTTAGCACCTTTTGGCACTTTGTTTTTCACACCTATCAATGAGAGCAACAAAAAAATATTGTGATCCTCCTCACTATCATATTCATCGAATCTAGGTCAACCTTCTTCCATAGCCTCCTATATGAAATATACACCCATCGAGTAGGACCCTAGTGTTATCCACCTGAATGGCACCTCTCCGTCCGAGTGCCGACATTCGCTATGTTGGCACACAAAAGGAAATTTATGGATTGAGGGTTGCCCAAAACACTATAGATGGGCTTATTATGAACTACATTTATCATCCATCCAGCTGGTTATTTTTACCTTTTAAATATGTCAAGTCATGTACGTGACTCTTCTTATATGCAACTCGTGTGTTGTACACAAGTGTCAGTTATTGCATCTCGCATACAGAATTGTACGCGGGTTACCCTTAGAGAAACTCGCGTGTCATACGCGAGTTGCCAGTATTGATACTCGTGTACACCTTCCTTTGACATTAAAAATAAAAACTCACGATTACTTGAGATTAGTTAAGCCCTTAACCTTAATCACCTTAACTGTCTCAACCTCCTCAACCTTCGAAACTGCCTTATTTCACCAAGTATAAATACAGGCCTTGGGGAGGGTGTTAATCACATATACTTGAGAGCAAAGTTATGCTGGTGGAGTTTATTCATAAGTCTTTGGAGCAATGGAACTCAGAATCCTTTGGTTGCAGAGGAGTCCTTGTCTCAGGCGTTGGGTTGTAATCTGAACTCTTTCATTATTGTTAATAAAGAAAATCCTTCTTCCATATGTGGCTTGAATGTCTCTCATATATTGTGGTTTGATAAATAATTATGATTCAGCACTCTGTATATGATTTATCTAACCTGTTTATATATATGTATCCTCTTGTATTTGGAGGATTGACTCTTGACATGTGAAGGAGAAGCATCCCTTAAGGCTTTGGAGGAGAAGCAGAATGAAAGAGGATAAGATAGGATCAACCATCGTGTATCGGGTGAGTCTTTCCTATCTTCCTATTTCCTTTACTACACTCTAGAGTCAATTTCCTGTAAGTTTCATGAGTATGTTGGTAACCCCAGACCTTCGGTTATAAGGTGTTTATTCCTGTACAACAGAACTGGTGACTCTGCTGGGGAGCCCAGACTGCTATAGGTTGTTTCTGTCACCCCTGACCAGTCTTTGCTTTGAAGTTTGTGTGTGGTGTTTTATCCTGGTTCATACATATCACAGTGTTTGAAAATCTTGTGGATTTTTCTTATTTTCTGAGAAAAATTTTGTACCTGTACATGGGTTGCTCTTCTGCACAATCGCGTATAGAGTCCTGCATACGCAGGTTTCTCTCTTGGACAGTCTCCTACAGTACGTGAGTTTCACTTCTACACAGTCACGTACAAGCCTGGAAATAGGGATTTTTTAGGATTGGGTTTGCTTGTCCCTCTCCTTGTGTAATTCATGTTTGTTAGTTGGCTTTCTTTATGAATACTGTGTTGTTTGTCTGAAGACCTTTGCTGACCACACTTTGTGCTTTTGTCGTAAAGCCCTTGGGTTTCTTTTGCTTGGATTGTCTTCTGTTTGCATGTTGAAGTAGCTTTGCCTGTTGGGTTATAGGTTGAAGTGTCTCTGTCTGGATCAGTGATCAGGGTCTTGGGAATTGTTTTTCCAGTCTATCTTTTGATGATGGTTGGTTTTTCACTTACCTTTATGAGTTTACAGTGATCTTTTGTCATTGTGTGCACCCAAGCTAGGGTTCCTGGTCTCCCTTTGTTGGTTGATTCTTGGTTCATTTAGCCTGTTTTACTTTAGTTTGTTTGTTTATACAGTTGGTTAGATCCAATTATACTCAAGTATAGTGCATTTTAGGTGCATGGTAGAGTTTGAGCATTTTTAAAAGTGAAAAGAAAAACATTGTCAAGATTTTGCATTTGCTTTTGCATAAGTAGTTTTTATTTCAGTTTTAAAATATAATCTCAAAAACTACAAAAAACATAGGCTTAGTTTCTTTTATCATTTGCATTAGTTCATCAATATATATTTACAAAAAAGAAAAAGAAGTTTGCTTTAATAGTGGTAATTTTCTTTGAAAAATACACCTTTACTTTTATTTATTTCTTATCGAGTCAAAAACACTTTAAAATGAACTCAATAATTAAAATTTACTAGTAATTTTTTTTAGGGACCTTTCACCTACTAGCTGAGGCTAGACTTGTGGGATAGGAAGTGTAAACTTCCCATAAGTTTTAAAATTCAGACGTAGCAGACCTTTCTTTAGGTAAATCCTTGACTTTATCGATTGTATCTAGGAAGCTCCTCTCAAACAGGAGTCAAGCACAAGGCCGCATGGAGGCATGGACTGAGGAGATAACCCTCTGATTCCTTGTCAAAATGTAAATCAGGACTTTTAAGCATCTGGGGATTCTGTCCTAGATAGAGTTTCAGGCTCAGCTACCCTTCCCATGCGTACGAGTCAGGCTTGCAACTGTCCCCCCAGACTATTGGTATAGCTAAGGTAGCCTTTAGTCTCTTGACATTTAGGGTTCATACCTAGGTAAACTGGAAGGCTATTTCTAGTTCACCTTGAACGGGCTTGGAAGGTAACCCTTGTTGTAAGTGTAGGAGGGCAGTTGGGTGATTCCTCCGCTTGTTCCTAAGAACCACTTCAAGGATGCCAAGTAATTGTTCATCAGCTTTCTTCAGGAAAGTACATCTTTTACCCTTGATTGATTGTTTGAGACTTTAGGATTTTTATAGTGTGTGCTCTGTGGTTTTTCCTATGTTTAGTTAGCCTTAGGATGTGATTTTTCAAATTTTCAATCGTGGAGGACCAACCTATTAGAAGGTCAAGAAGGTTGAGAAACCTTCCTCCTCTTGTCACATTGGAGCCTCCACCTCCACCCCAAAGGCGGAGATTGGACACGGACGGTTCATTTGAACCGGTAGGGATAAGTGAAGTTCTAGGTGAACCAAAACTTATAGCTAACCATTTTGATCTTGATACATTTGAGATAGAATACTTGCAGACTGACGAGTTTGTGAGAAACTTTAACACACCCTTGACTAATTTAAACGATCCTGTGATCGTTCAGGTTAGACCTTTTGATTCACCTGTGTTAGGTGTCCCTGTAGGTAGGAGCATGCCTTCTATGGAAGAAAGTCCTTTTGTATTCACCTCAACCATTCTGGTTGAAGGGGTACTATCTCCCTCGGTAAGTGCCCCTAGATCTAGTATACCTTCTACACCTTTGAGTCCAGCGAGCCGGGTGGTTCAACCACCGGTTCACTCAAACCTAGCAGGTACTTCTGGTGATACGGTTACTAGGATCCCCAGTATACCTACTATTCCTTCTTCCTTTCCATATACTACCCAGAGTGGTCCAGTAGGATCCTCGGAATTTGTCCAAGGATTTCCTTGGAATGGGGGGCACATTCCCCCATCCTCTCCATACGTCGGCCCATCACCTTCCTATGTAGGAGTGCAATTTGGGAACCATAACTCTTATGGGAAAAATTTCCAAACTCCAATTTTGGTCCCGTTTACGAGCTCTCCCTTTTCGTTGTTCAACGAAGGGATACCAGCTCCTGTCTTTCAGACCCCTGTTTCTATGGGGACGGCCCCAACTTCTTATACTGCACCTCCCACACACAATCCTATGGCTTACAGATGGAATATGTTTCATATTAATCTACCCACTTCGCAACCGGTGGCAGGGGGCAACCCCACTTTTACCCATGGGAATTCGGGGGCAGGTCCCTCTAATCCCCAGGCTGGCACATTTAGTACCCCGGTTGGACCCAAACGTTTGTTCCTGGAAACCTTAAACTTGCCATATTTGTCAAAATTGATAATGACTCGATGAGGCATGACCCCTTGTGGCCACCTGTTCCCACCAAATTGCCATCGGACATCCCTAAATTCGAAGGAAAAGTTGGTGAAGATCCTGGGGCTCATGCCACCACATTCCATTTATGGTGTTCTTCGAATTCACTGAATGAAGATTCAGTTAGGTTGAGGATGTTCCAGAGAACCTTAATAGGTACCATGGCAAAATGGTATATCGAATTGCCTTCTGCTGCTTTCAGTAGTTTCTAGGACTTGGCTAGTGCATTTCTTAGCCACTTTCAACTTCCAGTCCGATATGATTTCGGAACGGATTTGTTGTCTACTTTTAGGTAGAACAAGGCTACTCACATCTCGGATCACATCTAAGAGTGGAGGAGGCAAAAGATCCTTATAAAAGCCACTATTCCTCCTGAGTTTCTTCTAGAGTGGTTCCTTAAATCCCTGTTTCCCTACATATCTAAGGACGTATCCACCTCAGGAGTGACAAATGAAGAAGAAGCCATTCTTAGGGCCCAGCAATTGGATTTGATTTATTCACAATCTGGGATCTTGTATGAGATTATCCCTGAGGCACCGAGGCCTACGCACGATGCGGAAAAGCCTAAGCCTGGACCCCATGTCGATGGTGTGGTTGGGTACGTTAACTCTCCCACCATAGAATCTTTGGCTAAGCAACTTCATCAGTTGTTCATCAAGCATTCTACGGTGGAGGTAGCAAAGTCTGCCCCCTCCCCCCATAGTGCAAATGTTTTTACACAAACCTCTCAGAAGGGAAATCAGCAACCCGGCAGGAAGAAAAAGAAAGGAAAGAAGGGAGAGAGAAATCAAAATAAGCAAAAGCCCACGAACAATGTTGGTGGGGGCAAGAAAGAAAATAAGAAGGTCAAGTTCCTGTGTAATTTGTGCCACAAGCACCACCTTACTCACCTTTGTCCCCTTATGGATCAAGCCCAGAAGCTGCTTAAAGCTCAACAACCAGCTATCCTGAAGGATCCTTTTCCCCAAGGACAGAACTCTGCTTCAGCTTCTAATGTAGCAGGGAGCACTCAAAATGCCCCTGACCCAAACTATATCAACATGGTTCGATCTTCGACTTTGTTGCAGACAAGGAATAAAAATTATGAGAAAGAGATTCTTGAGAAGGGTAAAGCTATAGGTGAAACTTCTAACCCTCTCACAATAGAGAATCCTGTTGAAACTATGTCGAAGATACCGAAAGGTGTCTTCAAGAAGACCTTGCATAACCCTAACGCTAGGGCTGCTTCAAACTACTCCATGGTTGAATATTTAGCTCAAACCCCGTGTGCAATGTCAGCTTTAGAGGTGTTACAGAGTTGTCCCGCTCAGCGGGATGCTCTCTTAGCAGCTTTAGGCAGCATGGACTCATCGAGTCTCATGGAGAAATTTCATTTATCTGATGTTAAAATTTGCCTACCTTACCATGTAGCCTTATCAATAGATGTCATCCATGGTGGAAATACCATTGGAAGGGCATTTATTGATGAGGGTGCTTCTACATGTGTTATGTACTTGACCTATTGGAAAGCTCTTGGATCCCCAGAGTTGGTCCCATCAAACACTTTGCTTATTGCTTTTGATGGAAGGTCCTTCCGTCCGCATGGTATCCTACCGTCTTTTGAAATTAAGTTGGCAGGAAAAGCAGTGTCTGTTGAAGTAGAAGTGATTGATGCTCCTTTGGACTATAATCTGCTTCTGGGAAGGAACTAGACTTATGCGATGTCCGCTATTACGTCGGTCGTTTTTTGTGTAGTGGTTTTTCCACATGAGGGCAAGTTCGTTACTATTGATCAACTTGATTATACTCGAAAAGGTCATTTAGAGTCTAATGACTCCGATGTGCCATTGGTTGATCAGGTCAAACCTACTGCACAGAGCTTGGGGGCTAGAATGTACACATCACTGATGGGCACGTTTGATCTTCCAGCCCCGGTTAATTATATCGATTCTACTAGTGTGGGGAAGTCCATAGCTACGGTTGTCGATAGGACTGATCCTTGGGTTCTCCCATCCCCCCATGAACCGGAAGTGCCCTTATCGGCAATGGAGGTAGCTTATCAAGCTATCACTCAAGCCACTGTTGATCCCATTCCAGATCCTCTAACAGTCTCAGAAGATCTGGAAGAAGTCTATTTGCCTGTATGGGCGGAAAACTCTTCGCATTCATAATTGCATGGTTGATTCAGGAGCATCATCGAATGTTATGCCTTTATCTGTATGTAGGAAATTGAATGGAAAATTTGTTCCATCTAATTCACAAATAACTCAATTAGATAGAACAAATGTAAAGGTTGTTGGAGAAATGAAGGATGTCTTAGTTAGAATTGCTTGTAATCCTTCAGTTTATCAAATCATAGACATTGTTGTTGCTGATATTCCAGACGCATATGGATTGTTCTTAAGTAGAGATTGGTCTCAACAGCTTAATGGTTTATTTGCCACTGATTGGTCAACCTTGTGGTTACCAAAGAATGGAAAGTCAAATCAGATAAAAATACATCGAGAACGGTATATGAAACATACTGTTACAGAACTACATGATCCTAGTGAACCTGTGTTATTTTCTGATTCTATTATGGGGAACTACATGTATGAATTAGGATTTGGAAATTTTAAGGCTGAAAATTCCACTCTTATTGAAAATAATCAGCAATCTGAAATATGTAATGTAACATCTATTTCTTCTAATCTTTCACTCAAGGAAACCATTAGTGATGTAAATAATGTAAATATTGTAAATATCATAGAGAGTAAAGTAATTACACATAGTTCTATTTGGACTTTATACTTTGATGGTGCAAAATCTAAAGCAGGAGCAGGTGCTGGCTGTTTATTAATTGATCCTCAAGGAAATAAAACTTGTATAGCTTGTAGAATGGAGTTTAGTTGTACAAATAATACAGTTGAGTACGAAGCTTTAATACAAGGCTTGAAAAAGGCAATGGATTTGGGCATCAAATAAATAATTGTTTATGGAGATTCCGAGATCATAGTCAGACAGGTTCGTAATTCCATTCATTGTCTATCTGAGCATTTACAGAGCTATCAGAAAGAGGTATGGAATCTAATTACACATTTTGATGCATTTAATATAAATTCTGTTCCTAGAAATCAAAATCAAGAAGGAGATTTATTAGCAAATGTAGCATCTAAGTTAATTCCTTCTGAAAATCTTACACCAGATTTCTTTTCTGTTGAGCTGATTTTTAGACCTTCTATTCCAGACAATAATTTTAACTGGCGTGTGTTTGATAATGATATGCAGGTATTACACTTTCTGACAAATGAAGATATCTTTAAAGATTCAGCAATTGATGAAGTCACTCATGATGATAATTTGCGGGATTTTTCGGTAATAAATGATTTCTGTTCAGTAGAAAAAGCATTTGAACAGGTAAAACCAGTTCCTAGTTCAGTTTTAAGATTAGAGAATTTTTTTGATCTGCAGGATAAGTTCAAATCTGTTCCTAATTGTAAAACAAACAGTTCTCGGATGAAATATGAAACTACTAATTTAGGAACAGAAACAGATCCTCGAACCATAAATTTAGGAATAAATTGTACTCCTGTAGAAAAAATAGCTTTCTTAAAATTATTTAAAGAGTTTAAGGATATATTTG
>LPNX010678837.1:4229-37188 GCA_001517045.1 Pseudotsuga menziesii
GATTTATGAAATTGTAAATTCATGAATATGAAATTTATGAAATTGTAAAGAAAACTATGGGAATTTTTATTTATAACCGTTGTTCTATTTGAATAATTTGATCCAAAATGTATCCATTATGATTGCAATGTGTTCCTATGTATTCAAATACTACATACTACAATCCTTAAGCTATTTATATCATTCATGTTAAAAAATGATCGCAATTTGATATGTATGAAGCATTGTTCATAAAAATTACAAGTGCATGGGAGTTTTTTAATTTATAAAAATTGAATGGGTATGAAAAAAGCACTTAAAATTGATCAACATAAAGCTACAACATTACCATTAAATAATGGAATAATTGCAAATAATCATCCTTGAACATTGTACTTCAACATAAGCAATACTTTAAAAAATTGGCATACATGCAAGACTCTCAATTTGATGGAGGTTGCAATATGAAATTATCATAGACAAAAACACTTAACCATAGTCTATGATATGTGAACCTAACCAACCGATTTCAAATATTAGTGTCAACCACGGTAAATTGTAAATTGGAAATTGATGAAATTGTAAATTTATGAAATTGTAAACTATGAAATTGTAAATTCATGAAAATTTATCAAATTGTAAATTCATGAATATGAAATTTATGAAATTGTAAACTATGAAATTTATCAACTATCAAATTGTAAACTATAAAATCTATCAAATTGTAAACTATGAAAATGAAAATCAAATTGCATAACTTTGAAATTATACCTATATCAATGGGATTTGCTTCTTCCATCATAGCTTCATTTGGAATTTCTTCTTCTCTCAAGATTGTTCTTTTTCTCCTCTTCCTTTCTTTATCTTTCTCTCAAGTTTCTCTTCAATTTTGTTTTGATTTCTTTCATTTCTTCTTGTTCGACATTGGCTGCTTCCCATTGTGATTGATCAACAATCCAAATTGATACTTGCAAAACAATCTACAATGCTAACTTTGTATGACAAAACAAACTTTTTTCAATGAAATTCTAAGGCAATTTTGAAGGAGACTTAGCTTAGTATGAATTATATGTTTATATAGATTTTGATTAAAAATTTGGGAGGGAAAGACATTAAAGTTTGTAGTTGGAGTGTCATTAATGTTTGAATTCACTCCCGGGTTTTGCTTTAAAGGACCTCAACCGAGCTAATACCTCGGTCGAGGTCTTATGGAAACCTCGACCGAGGGTTTGATAAACCCTCGGTCGAGGGCTTTACAAACCCTCGGTCAAGGTTTCCTTAAGACCTCGACTGAGGTATTTAAATACCTCGGTCGAGGGCTTAAAAAAACAGACTTAGCCCACATTCAAACAAATTAAAAATTTCCTGTGCCTTGCAGAGGTGTAAACCCTGCCATTTTTAGCACATAACTGAGCGGAGTTGATGCTGATAAATTCATCAACGAATCTTCTATCCATTGACATATCATACACTCATTTTGGCATTCATATGAAATTTATTTTTTAATTACTTCTAAAACTTATACTTATAAAACCACACTGCAACTTCGAAGCAGCTCAAAGAAAAATCCGCAAAGTTAAAAATACATAGCCAAAAAATTATTAAAAATGCACAAATCACATATCGACGTTTCCTCTTCAAAGGGGTATCTTTGGTTTTTCAATTTTTGAAAAAATAGAAAAAATTTCTTTACGTGGAAAAATATGTGTTTAAAACGATGCTGAAATCGAATGTGGTCACTTTCAAAAAATAATAAATAATTGTATAATGTGAAAAAAATTAACAAAAAAATATGCACATCACACTAAATTTTATGTAGATCATGCTCATATATATATATTTTTTTAAATTATTAATGCAAGATTGAATTACTCTACGTGGACACGAGCCACTTATTAGCTTCTTCAAATTTTTAAGGTCACACAGTTCATTAAATGCAAAAATTCACACATTAAATGACATCAAAATATTTAAAAAAAAAATATCACTATGAAGCCAACATAATATTCTACAATTTGTTTTTTTACTGCAAGTCAAAATTCACATGGCATATATGTGTTTTGAGGGCTTCTATCTAGCACATGAGTTAAAAATCAGGTTTTCATCGCCAAATTTGGCCAAAAAGTGTTACCCATCTTCATGGAATCACCCTTCAACATTTTCTTTGATCAAGCATAACTTAATCATGCATAATCAATTTTCAATGTGTTTTTTTTTAAACCGCATATTTTTTCAAGCTCTTTGCATCCAGACAATTAGTTTCTGTTATTTCAGTCATTATTTTATAGTATGACCATCCCTTGTGATATTATACTTACAATTTCTAACTATTTCTCATGGAAATCTCGTATGGAGGATGTTCTCCGAAGTAGGGGACTTTTCAGGATAACCTTAGGGAAAGAAATAGAACCCACTGATGATTATAAAATAATTACATGGACAAATAGATGTGATGAAGCTCGTGGATTGATTGGGATGTCAATCTCTACTGATTTGTGATTCCACATATCTAGAATTGATGAACCTGATATAGCTTGGGAAAAGTTGAAATCTTTGTTTGGTAAACACAATGAAATTTAGGGTCATCAACTTGAGAATGAGTTGTTTTCCTTAAATCCAAATAATTTTTCATGCATTCAAGACTATTTATCTAAGTATAAAACTCTTAGAATCTTATGTGCAGAATGCAAGATTAAGAAAGAAGACAAACAATGTATTTATCATATTCTTTCCAAAGTTGGACCTACATATTCTGTTTTTGTATCTACATTCTACTCCACAAAAGAATCCTTGACTGCAGCTAACTATTAAGAGCCTAGTCTTGAATCATTTTGTAATTCCTTAATTAGAGAGAAAGATAAACTCATTCATCTTGGAATAATTAACAATGCAGATACATCTGGGAAATCCTTATTGTCCCAATAGAAAGAAAATTCCAAGCCTCCCAAGAAATAAAATTTTCGCAATAATAAACCAAACAACAAGGGTCCCAAACCCTCTTAGTCATCTCCTTCTTTAAAAAATGACGAAGGATCCAAGCCAAAAGGAAAGAAGACTGGGCGTCATTGCAATTTTTGTGGAAAAGATAATCATGATGAATCTAAGTGTTTCAAGAAGATGTCATCCTTGGAAGCAGCAATGAAGAAGCACCACATCAGCCTAGATTCGTCTTTAGAATCTACCTCTCATAGACATGCACGTTGTGCTTCTGGCTACTCTTATACTGCATCTTCTTCTTTTACTTCAAATGAATGGCTCATTGATTTTGGAGCATCTTATCATATGGTTAAGGATCAAGACATACTTTCTCCTATGCATGAATGTAACACCAAACAAATATTTGTTGGTGATGATAGATCTCCAAGTGTTGTAGGATCTAGAACAGTTCCAGTAGAAAGTGGTCATTTCAGTGATATACTATGTGTTCCAAAAATTTCCTGCAATTTGTTATCAGTCTATCAAATTAATCGTTCGGGTGAAGGTAAAACTGTAATGTTTACACCTCACCAAGTTGTTATCAAAGATTTTAAAAATCCTCAAAATTTCCTTGCTACTGGAACTGTTGATGATATTACCAGGTTGTACAAATTTAACGACTTTGGGTCATCACCTTTTCCTTCAGTTTTTGTTGCTCATAGTGATAACTTGAGAAAACTTTGGCATGAGCGATTTGGTCACTTAAATTATTTCTCATTGCAACAACTATGTAAAGACAATATGGTGACTGGTCTTTCGATGGTATTTTGCAAGGATGGTGTTTGTTCCGGTTGTGTACTCGAAGAACATCATCAGGACAGTTTTGACAAATGTGCCTCTTGGCATGCCTCGGTTCCCTTGGAGCTTGTGCATAGTGACTTGTGTTGTCCTCTTCCATTTTATTCCTTTTCTGGTTTCAAATATTTCTTAACTTTCATTGAGGACTACTCCAGACGCACTTGGGTTTACTTCCTAAAACTTAAGAGCGAAGTATTTAACATGTTCTTGGTCTACAAGGCCCTTGTTGAAAAACAATCTGGTCATCAAATTATTAAGTTAAGATCTGACAATTGAGGAGAATATGTTAACAACAAGTTCACTACTTTCTGCACTGAACAAGGAACCCAACAACAACACATTGTTCCATATACACCACAACCAAATGATGTAGCTAAATGGAAGAACCGCACTTTAAAAGAAATGGCTAATTGTATGGTTCAATCGAAGGGACTAAGTCTTCAATATTGTGTTGAGGCCATAAATTGTGCAAATTACATAGTTAATCGCACACCCACTAAAGTTTTACAAGTTATAACACCGGAAGAAGCATGGAGTATAATTAAACCAGATGTAAGTCAATTTCGTGTGTTTGGTTGTGAAGCATGGCCTCACATTTCAGATGAAAAACGGAAAGCATTGCAACCTAAAAGTGAAAAGTGCATATTTGTTGGATATTCAGAAGATTTAAAAGGTTATAGACTTCTTCAACCACATTCTCATCATATAAGCATTAGAAGAGATGTTAAATTTGATGAAAATCTCTTGGCCTGCGAGCCTAACTTGGTGGTTGTGCCATCTTTGGCCTGCGAGCTTGATTCAGCGATTGTGCCTTCTTCTTGTTCTTCCAACTTCCTTGACAGGTTTCCAACTCTAGTTTCTGATGATGACAGTGAGGATGAAAATCCACCTCCGCCTAATCATGTTCCTTCAATTGCACCAGCACCAATGCTTCCTCGATGGGCCCGTTCAACATGTGAGTAGCTGGTGATCTTGTCGGTGATCCTAGAAATTAACACCGAACACGTTCTCAGTTTCAGTGAGCCTCTTCTCTTTTGGCTCAAGTTTTCGAGAATCATGAGCCAGAAACTTTTGCAGAAGCTTTAGGAAATCCATATTGGGATGCAACTATGGATGAACAATATCGTTCCTTAATGGCGAGTGATACATGGGATCTTGTTCCTCTTCCAAAAGGAACAAAACTTGTCAGATGTAAATGGGTCTATAGAACTAAGTATGCATTAGATGGAAGTGTTGAAAGACTTAAGGCAAGGTTAGTTGCTAAAGGTTTTTCCCAAGTTGAAGGGATTGACTACAATGAAACCTTTGCTCCTGTCACAAAAACGAATTCCATCCGCCTTGTTCTTTCCCTTGCAACCTTACATAACTGGGAAGTCCATCAAACTGATGTCAAGTCTGCATTTTTACATGGTGATTTACAAGAGGAAATTTACATGGAAGACCTCCTAGATATGTTCAAGATAACTCTAGTCTTGTCTGTCTCCTTAAGAAATCCTTATATGGCCTTAAGCAAGCTCCTAGAGCTTGGTATGCCAAAATGGATAGCTTTCTCCTTGACACGAGTTTTTCTAGATGCCATTCTTACCCCAATGTCTATACCAAGAAAGTAGGAAACCATCTCATCATACTTGTTCTTTATGTTGATGATGTTATCCTTACTGGTAGTGACCTTAAACTTATAACTCATGTGAAATTCAGTCTTAAGCAAAATTTTGAAATGTCAGACTTAGGACATTTGCATTATTTTCTTAGTCTCCAAGTCTTGCAAACCAAAGAAGGAATCTTTCTTTCCCAATCTAAGTATGCTTGTGACCTTCTTAATTGCTTCCACATGGAAGATTGTAAACCAACCCCTTCTCCCTTCCATTCTGGAGTGAAACTTTCTGCCACTTGTACTTCCCCTGAAGTAGATGCCACATTGTATCGTTAGCTTGTTGGTAGTCTTTTATACTTGACTCATTCGCGTCCTGACCTTTCCTTTGCCATTCGTCATGTTGTCTGTTATATGCAAACTCCTCATGAAAGTCATTGAAAAGCAACAAAAATAATACTTCGATATATTCGAGGTACAATTCAGTTTGGGATTCATTACAGCACAGGGGGGAAACCTTTTTTGGTTGGTTTCACTGATTCATATTGGGCCGGAGATCTTGATGATCGAAAGTCTACTGCAGGTTATGTTTTCAGTCTGGAATCTAGACCTATAACTTGGGCTTGTAAGAAACAACAAGCTCTTACTCTTTCTTCAACAGAAGCAGAATATCGAGCTGCAATTATTGCTAGTCAGGAAGATTTATGGCTTCGAAAGATCCTTTCGGAGTTTGGATTCGAGAAGTAGCAGCCTACTCCACTTTGGTGCAACAATCAAACTGCCATCAAGCTTGCCAAAGATCCAGTTCTACATCAATGCAACAAACACATTGAGCTACATATGCACTTCATCAGAAATCTTGTTCATGATCGTGTTATTGAAGTGCTCTATTTCCCTACAAATGATCAAGTTGCAGACATATTCACCAAGTCTCTTACATAAGCGAATTTTTCTAAACTTCGGTCTATGTTAGGAGTTCAGGAATGTGTCCTTAAGGGGGGATAGGCTCTAATTCCTCCTTTCTTCTCCTATAGTGTCACTTTTATAAATCCTTCAATCCTATCCCAAGTTGTTCTTAAGGGGGGATGTTAGGATACTAAGACACTTAGGAGTTAGTTAAGATCAACTTGTTTAATATATCTGTTAGGTAAAAGTGTGCTCCTTTAGTATGCATTAGTATGCATTTGTAAATATTCTAATCCGAAGGTCACGATATGTTCTAAACATAGAGTGATCCGACGGTTCAACTTCTCTTAGATCATACCTACCATTGATCCATGGCTTAACACCCGATTGGTCTATGATCTCTATTTAAAGAGCATAGAGGATCCTTGGCTAGTTGACCGATTATGAGAAGCTCATGTAACTTTATTTCTTTTGCATAATAAATTGCTCCAAGTAGCTATTTGGCTGGGGACGTGGACTGTTTCCTTCTCGAGGGTTTTAACCATGTGACAAACATCGCTGTGTTGATCTGTGATCTATTTGTGTGAAGCGGTTTCTCAAGGTGTTCGGTCTTTTGGGAGTATCCTGTGTACCCGAACAAACAACACATCTACCTATACACAAAAGAAACCTACTTTTGGGAGGAGATAGAGTCTAAGGTAAATATTAAAAATTTGTGGATTGGTGATTTTATTTTATCTTGTTTGAAGAACTGGTGCTTAAATGATAAGGTAAAACATATAAGATCATTACCTGTTATTGCATCTTGGTTTATCTCGAAGGCCAGGAACCAAAGTTGTTTTGATGATCACTCTCCAACTTATGCATAGGTATCTTCCTATTGCTTAGGGGTAATTAATTCTTATCCACAGGAGAATGATGTTCTGAAGATCAGAAACATTATTGAGGATCATATTGACAAAACAAATTCCTGGGGGTATTTTGATGGTTCAGCTACTGGAGACCCACATTTATGTGGTGCTGGGGGTATTATCTATTTAAAGGATTATCATTACTTTACATCTAAAGCTGGTTTGGGCATAGGTACTAATAATCTTGCTAAGATTTGTGCACTTAAATTACTCCTTACACTTTGGGTAATCAGATTTGGAAAATCCTGGTTTTTGGTGATTTCTTGTTGGTTATCAGGTAACAGGAAAATTTAGAATTCACAATCTTCAGCTTACTCAGGTTCTTCATGAAGTCATCAGATTATCTGATATGTTTGAGCATGCATATTTCAATCATATCTATCGAGAAAGGAATACTAAAGTAGATGAATTAGCCATTGCTAGAGAAAAAGGTCAGAATGGATATTGGCATAATTATGAGTTTCATGGGAATGACAGAATCGATACATATTAGATTTTTTGAAAAGGTCACGAGGGCATTTTTTGAAGCAGGTTGAAGGTGGGTTTTTTCTTGAAGGCTGTTTTGACTTGAAGGATATTATGTTTTGATCTGGAAAGGATATGAAGGTTTTTATTTTTGTATAAACTTAATGCTTTTGATTTATAATGACCGTCAATGTTTTTGTATGAGACTTTAAGGACTATGAAAGTGATAGGAGGTTTTTGTATATGTTAGATACATGTTTGATACATGGTGATGATATATTTGAATATCAAAATGTAATGGAGATTAGCTAGATATAGTTTTGATCATATGTTTGATCAGTTATGACAATCTATTTTGAGATTATGGGCAATTATTACTCTGTGATATTGCGCCATCTAAAGAATGTAATTTTGTATATAAAATTATGATTTTTTTTCTGTCGAAAAAAAAAACCTACTTTTTTCCGAACAAACTGATAGTAATTGTAAATACAAAACGTTGTGCCCACACATGAGCGATCTGGTTGGAAGTGTTAAATAAATTGTTTTTGGATACCAACTTCTCGCATGGTAGCCAATAGATTTTTGCACGATACAATTAAAGAAAGTATCTCTTGTTCAGTGTGTTGTTGGGCTGATTATTCAATGTGTTGTTGGGATAATTTTTAGCGCCTACATCTCATATTCAATTACTCTGATAAATTTAAAGAAAGTCTAGATTGTTCGGTGGGTGGTGGCTTTTTTTTTAAGCCCCAGATACCATCTTCAAAGAAAGTCTGGATTGTTCGGTAGGTGGCGCCTTTTTGTTTTTAAGCCCTAGATACCATATTCAATTCCTGAGATGTTTCATTAATATTTCAAGACATGAACATGGCATTGAATTGATCGAGTGAATTTTGATACAGAAATTTACTAATCACATTTGCTGGACAAAGATTGGAGTTGAATAGTCTAATTTTTATGACCATGGATCATTCATGCATGGATTTGATTAATAGCAGCTTATGCCCAACACAAATCAAATATGCATCTTGTTGTGCAACATTTAATGTATCAACATGGTGCATGCAGAGTGTTGGAGTGTTGGATGTGTTTTTGTCTGAATCACACCAACGCTGATATTTGAGTGCAATACTTAAGAAGATGCTTACACCTCCAAAGATTTGATCCCTCTAGGCGCTTGATAGAGCCTAGGATTGGATCTATGTTGGTTTATAATTTTTTTAACACTTGGTCTCATAAAGTGAAATTATCCTTATTCATAGGATGTAGTTTGGATGGTTGGGAAAAATGATAGTTACCCTCCCCACTCAAATACAGTTCTTATAAATAATAGGATACTTTTGTTAAACCCCTATATAACTATGTAATACCTTAACCTCATAATTAAATAAAAATTTCAATGTAGTTCTCCTTTATTAAGAAAAAGTTTATATATATATATATATATATATATATATATATATATATATATATAAATATAAAACCATTAAAATGACCTTACTTAAAATTAAGATTACTTTTTAATTGTTGTAAACAAAATGAAATTACTCAAAATTATATTTGCTTTTGTTTATGTTTTATTAACATAGATTTTATATCTACTATTCTTAATTTTTATAAGACAAGAATCATATTAATAAATTTAATATGTTCAAAATACACGACAAATATATATTTGAATAATTCTATCCATCCAACTACCAAAAAACCATGATGATTATCGTGATGTTTTGTCTTTACCAAGTTTGATGTCAAATAAAAGAGAGAAGCAATTTTTTTTTTGTTTCTATAACCATTGAACTTTCAATCTAATGGGAAAAATCAAAGTAAACTATTCCTTTTTCATTCCCATTAGATGAATGATTCCGTTGTTTTTTGCATGCCGTTAGATGAACTGAATCGGAATTTGAGATAAAATCACGATTTTCGATACGTGGTTGTTTGATTGCCATATTTTGGCAGTGCTTTAGTTAATGTTTTTATAATGGACTATTTTTTTCCTCCATTGTTAGATCCATTGCAGTTTAATAGGATTAAGTTACCTTTGATTTCAAATGAATACATTACTATAAAATATTCAATTGATAGTTTTCACCAACTCCCTACCTTAAGACCTCGGAATTTTTTCAACCATGCTTAATTATCATTGTAGGTTGTTCGCATGAGTATTATACATATTACAAATCAAAATTAAGGGACAAGCGTTCTTTGAAACTTTGATACAATTGGAGTTCAATAGAAATCCAATATCCATCATTTGATTTGTTGCGCCAAGAGGCACTCTACAGTCCAGTATGGGGGAGATCTTGTAACGTGATGTAACGTTAGTAACGTTTGTAACATGTTGGAAAAAAATAATAGTGATAGTGAATATTATGGGAGAGATCTTGTAACGTGATGTAACGTTAGTAACCTTTGTAACATGTCGGCAAAACATAATAGTGATAGTGAATATTATGTGAGAGATCTTGTAACGTGATGTAACGTTTGTAACATTTGTAACTTGTTGGCAAAAAATAGTAGTGATAGTGAATATTATGTAACGTTTGTAATATTAAAGTAGATAATGTAAAAAGTAGTAAATATTTTGTTGGCCTAATAATGTAAATTCATAACGTTTCGTTTGAAATACTCTCGCTATATTAATACACCAAAACAACAAAAAATATTATAGAAAAAAAATTATTCTGAAGCAACTATTCGAGACAAGGAATTTGATCAGGTAATCTATTAGTAGCTCTACATACCTCCTTAGATGCAAATCCAAATCTGCCTCCCCTCCTCGACAGCTCCAGCTCCAGCTCCACACGCAGCTCTCCTCCCAGTGCATCGCATGATACTCCCATTGTGCATCCCTCTTCCTCCTCCCACGCTGCACCCCTCATCCTCCTCCCACACCACACCCCTACTCCACCGCGTCCTCCCCGTGCGCAGCCACTTGGACCTCCCCTCCTCCCCTCCTCTTCCTCCACTGCATCCTCCTCCCCTCCTCCTCCCACCGTCCGCCCCTCCTCCATCACATCCTCCTCCCATCCTCCTCCCATGCTGCACCCCTCCTCCACCGCGCCCTCCTCCCCTGCCGCCGCCGCCTGCACTTGCAAATGCAAAAGTCAATGTTAAAATCTAATATTACATTTTAAAATTTAGTATTATATTTTAATATTAAATTCAATTTTAAAATTTAACTATTAAAATTCAATGTTAATATTTAAAAAATTAATATTACATTTTAAATTTAATTTAATATTTAGATTAATTTTAATATTATATTAAAATTAATATTTATATTAAATTTAATATTTATACTAAATTTAATATAACTATTAAATTTAGGTATGTCACAGGTATATATAAAAAATATTTTCCATGCACAATACAAACTACATGTGGTATAGTGGTGAGGGTGTTGGGATAATGGGTGTGAGGTGCAAGATTCAATCCTCCTAGATTAGCTTTTTGTCTTAAAAAAAATTAAATTTACGTATGTCACAGGTATATATAAAAATTATTTGCCATGCATAATAGGAACTACCTATGGTATAGTGGTAAGGGTGTTGGGATGATGGGTGTGAGGTCCAAGGTTTAATCCCTAGATCACCTTTTTGTCTTGAAAATATATAGAATTTAGTAATTTAGAATTTCATGTAAAGTGAGTTCTATACTTGCATAGTTTTTAGAGTATGGTTTTTTTTATTGCATTTTTTTCAGTGTAGTTGTTATTCCAGCAATGCATTGCTTTTAGTTTATATTTTCTATATGCATAAATGTGAGCATATATGTTAATGTTTGACATTTTTTATATAGTGTCTAAACTAGAAATGGAATATGTGCATCTAGAAAATGCTATGAGAGAAACAAGCGAAGGAAACAAATCTTATGAAATGACAGCAAAACAATGAGAACAATGAAGAAAACAAAACACAAATAGACAAAAAGAATTTCAAAAAAGACAGTTGGACGAAAAGACAGTAGAAGAACGCGAAGAACGAGTAAAACAAATCGCAGATCGACAAAAGGAATATCATAAATGAAAGTTAGAGAAATTGACATCACAAAACGAGAAGAACAAAGAAAACAGAATAATGATCGACAAAGAGCATATCGAGAGAGACAAATGAAAGAATCAGAAGAGAAAAGAAATAATCGAAATGCACAAAATGACCAAATGACAATAGCAAAAAACAAATAAATCAAAATGTATAGAATGATGAGAGGACGGGCGAAATGACAGCAACAAAAGAAAAAGAATGAAAAAAACAATGTACGACTCGATAAAAAGAATCTCAAAAAAGAAAGTTAGATGAATTGACAGCACAAGAATGAGAAGAACAAAGAAAACAGAACAATGATCGACAAAGAGCATATCGAGAGAGATAGATGAAGCAATCAGAAGAGTAAAGAAATAATCAAAATGTACGAAATGACGAAATGATAGCAACAGAACAACAAATAAATCCAAGTGTACAGAATGACGAGAGGACAGGAGAAATGTCAGCAGCAAAAGAAGAAGAATGAAAAAAACAACACGTAGCTCGACAAAAAGAATCTTGAAAAAGAAAGTTAGACGAATTGATAGCACAAGAACGAGAAGAACTAAGAAAACGAAACGCTGATCGACAAAGAGCGTGGTGGGAGAGAAATTTGTAGAGATTGGATGAACAAAAAAATCTATTTGCAGAACAACAAATAAATCAAAATGTAGAATGACAAAGAAAACATTCAACCATTATACCAGTAAAACCAACCGTGACAGATGCTCAAGCGTTTCCAAATACTAATACGGTCCTACATAAGGAGATTGAAATTGATGATAATATATCAGTACCATCTGAAGAAATGTATACTAGACATCGCAAATTTCATGAACGAATTGATCAATTTGCAGAAGTGCAAATGTGTCATGTCTGCCAGGAGTCATATGCTGGAGTACACATACGTAATACAAGAATAGGTCTAATTTCCTTGCAATGTCTGAGAGAGGGATCTAATCATAGATTCTTAGCTACGAACCACATGGATCCATGATTTCAACTGCATGTCCTTCAAGATCTTACACAAGCTGAAGAGATGTTGATAGCACATGCAAGTCCAATTTTTCAGGTGACACATTCAATTGGTGGACAATACAAATATCGAGGACACGCCATTAGTTTTCTACAAGAGATTAAATATGTTGCTAAGACATTGCCACAACATATTAACAACTTGGACTTAATGGTCGTTGTGCGAAAATAAGGATGACAAGGATCTAGTTATGATTTCACTGTTAGAAAACAAAAAGTCATGGATGCATTATTATATAAGATTCAGAATGATCCATATTATCGAGATGTTTGAGTTGATTATGACACAGTAGAAGAGTTAACTGAAAATACAACATATATCTCACACATGCTTAATTCTGTTACGCTTCTCAATATTTACGATGAAACAAAATTTGCAATGTTTGAATGGATACCAGGGTTTGATGACATGTTATACGGTTTACAAACAACTTCATTTGCATCAAGGCTTCCAAGTGCACCATGAGAGATAGAAATTATTAGAGCATGGGAAAACAATCCTAATCCAGATGAAAATAACGCAAATGAGGAATCGACTGATTGGCTTAACTATCCTGGCATTGGCTCATCTCCGATTAATGAGTATAAAACTGTTGGATTATTTGATATGGCATTTCTAGCATTGTTCCCAAAAGGAGAGGCTGATTGGTTACAGCCGCGAATGTGAAATGTCCATCTACATGAGTACGCAAAACATCTTCTCAGAGCCTACCATTTATAGGCATGAGCCTAATGATCATGATGATTATATTGATGTTTTATTTTATATTGGGTCAAAGACCCCACTGCATATGAACATGATGATTTTTTTTGTATATTGGGCATAAGCCAATTGTTGATGATATATATATATGTGTGTGTGTGTGTGTGTGTTGGCTGTGTTGGGAGTGGACCCTGAAGCACATGATTGATGAAATGTTTTGTGTTGGGCATGGAGCCTGAAGCACATGATTGATGAGATGTTTAATGTTGAGCGAGAGGCTCTAGAGCACATGAGTACCTACATTTGTGTTGAGACTAAAGCTTTGGAACATATGAAAATATAAGTGGAAATGTTGGGAATAAGCTCTGGAGCATTCCATGTTGATGTTGAGCATAAGCTCTGGAGCATCGGATCCTTGGCCATCGTATCCCTAGGTGTATCGTACAAGTACATCCTAACATTTAGTGTTGAGCGAGAGCTCTGGAATTGCACTATGTTTGTAACTCCCTGTTATAAGCATTGATTATGGGCTCTAGTAAGCGCTAGGGGTTACTAAAAAGATTAAAATCACCTTCAAGTGAAAACGACTCGAGAATAATATTGATCTCATCATACTTATTTTTAAGTGATTAAATGAAATTTTGAATTTCTGTACTCTCATCAAGTACTGAAGAGCTACCACATTATACGAGGGAAATCCAACATGCAAGGATGTTTAGAGTTGCCTAGCCAAGTATACCTGCACCATCTATCTACTTGACCTTCATGAAGAAGTGTCGTTAAGTCTAGGGATCATAATACATGATGCCCAAAGACAAATGTTAACAAGTATTTTAATACTATGTATTTTATACATAATATGTATTAATAATTAATTATGATTAATTATATAATTGAATAAAGAAAGAAGAGAAGCTCCACCAATTATTATTTATTATTAAAGGATTAATAAATAGTGAAATATCTGTAAAAAACTAACTAGGAACTAGTTAAAAGTTCCTAGGTTAAGGATTGAAAATTACCCCAGAAAATCAAAAAGGGTTAAATAAAGAAATCAATGATTTCTTGATTTAACTACCCTTTTGACAAAAAAGTTTGTCTATAAAGACTCAAGCCAAGCAAAGGCTAGGGGGTTCTAATTTTCATCTAGGAGAATTATTATTCTTCCTATTTTTGCTCTCAAGTGTTTTCTTGGAGAATGTTTCCTGCAAAGAAATGAGGATTGATTTAGAACTGATTACCAGTTAGAAAACCATACCTTAGGATCTTTAAGCTACTTGCATGTTGGAGTCCAGTTCGAGGGGATCCGAAGAACCAAGAACGGTTCTGTGTCATGGTTGGGTGGAACCTGGTAGTTCCCAAGTGATTTGGTCATCAAAATCACAGGTCAGATCTGTCTTAAATTGATAATGCTGGTTATTTAAAAAGTGTGCAAGTTCAACCATTAAAGGAGCTTCAGGAAGATAAATTACAGTTATGAGTTCTTAGTATGTCAAAGTTCATTTCTAGGGTAAATGTTGGCTTCTTTATGTAAATCTTATATATATATTATTAACCCTGGAATTGATTGATTCTGTCCATATCTCCTAGGGTTACATTTCTTAAAATCTAACCCTAGACTGTCTCTGTTATCTTCTAGATTATATAATGAATATGTTGGATGAATGTTTCCAATGAATTTTTACTAACCCTATGTAGTTAATGTTCTTCCTAGATTCTGCTAGGGTTTTTATTCTCTTCAATACTTCGTAGGATGGTAAATATTATCATAGGCTGTATATAGCTAGGTTTCAATCTCTAAAGTTTGTTTTTTGTATTCATTCAATATTCAGAACTTAATACTGTAAACTAGGTAAATCCAGACCTGCTATTTATTGTTCACCTATTATTTATATCTCTACTGACATATTACATTTGTCAATAGAGACGTGTTTCAGATTATAGTAGATTTAATCATAGGAGTAAGTTTAAGAAAATAAATAGACTAAATAGATACCTTCGGGTATTATTTACAAATAGAATGACTTCATATATATATATATATATATATATACATATAAGGCCATCAGGTATAAACATATATGAAAACTATCTATACATTTAATTCCAAAATTCAATAACTCAACAAACATTACCTTATCCAAATTAAAATAATATATCTTATACAAAAAATCATATCATTGTAAAACAACATCAAAGTCATATCATAAATCCACATATTGCAAACAGTAGCAGGAATCGAATCTTGTGGGCATGCAAGGCTTGTTTGTTTTATTTATTAAAAATACATTTTATTACAACTCGTTACATTAAAAACCCCTTTTCTATGCTAACAGAGGTCGCAACATCGAATCCCATAGATGTTCAAAACCCAAGGAAAACATACTAATAACAACCATAGCATAATATAGTAAACATAAATCCAAATCGTATAACCTTACAGCTGGTTCTCAAAATAGATAAAAGCCATATCATAACAAATTGAACATGAATCAATCCTTTATATAAATCCATTGTTATATTGCTACACAAGCCACGACTTACACTAAGCACGCGGGATGTATTTTACAAACACATCAATTGCCATATAAATAATGATGCATACGCTAGCAGTGAGGTCATAAGACCCTAGCTACAACATGAAATCAACAAATAACATTTTAATACAGATTTCATTAAAATTATAAACCTACTGTAAGCGTTGGCCACTGTGGTTTTCCAACCCATGGATTTCCACAGTCCAATTTACATAAGAACCAAATACCATAAACAATAATATACAAGCTATCGTAGCACTATGGGAAATGCTCATTCCATTTACGGCATGGCCTTTACCCATGTTGTCAAAATATTACAATATCCAAGATAATCAATGGCTTTACACACAGAGCATCTGATTAGGTGAATGCCTCTACTTTTAAAACCCCAACTCCTTCTAAATATAGTGCTCAATAAAAACACAGAATGAAATTGTATACACAATATATCAAGTTAACCATTACCATTATATAAAAACCATACACATATCTATTTACATAGAGATCCCAAGTCTGGTACACAGTCACCATTAAAGGCCAAGAACAAGGTTTACACAGGCGTGCCAATGGGAAATGGTGTAGCCCATGGCTATAAATCCCAAAACCAAAAATAATGATTTACATAACTAAAATGAAATTACATAGAGCTTAATGGCCTAAGAATTGATTCATGGCATAACGCCTCAACATTTAAAACCCAAGTCTCTAATCATAAGCTCAAAGGTGAAATCGAAATTGCTACAGCATGAAACCCCAACCAACAACCAGTTGAAACTTAGCTCTGCCCACAGGGCTGAAAGGTGACAAGCATAAGCTTGAATAGCAGGTTTACCATGGCCTCAATTGTGACACATTGGAGCTACAGTGAAGTGGAGCCACCCCACCATCGTTACCCTGCCACCTGTAACCACAACCATACATGATAGGGTGAGAAGTATAACTATGAAGGAGCCACGAAACCAAGCATATAATGCAGTCATTAAACAAGAGGAAGCTTACCTTCATCTCCAGGGTGTAGTCTCCTTTGCATCACAGAGCCAAGACCCCATTTTCTCCTTAGACCCTAATGAAATGACCAAATTGAATCATGAGCCAAGCCCTAAGCTTGGGGCTGCCATGATTTCTAAGAACGATAAATGCACCAGCTGGTAACAACTTTAGAATTTCCAAACCCACTCTCCCATAGTTGCAACTTTGTTCCATTATCGTGGGTTTCATACACCATGCTAAAGCTTAAACCCTACTATGCTATGGTTTATACCATATGTTATGTCGCCACCCAAACTCTATCACACGTTACCTTATTACAACTTTTCACTATGATAGAATTACAATAATACATAGTCCATAGGTTGCGCTAGTCCAAAGTCAAAGAACCCATGCTTAAGTATTTAGATAATGTTTAGACCATAGGTTTAGAGATTAGGGTTTTAATCCCTCAGTAATCATAGGTATTTATGCTTAAGAACCATGGCATACAAAGTATGCCATGATAACATCTCAAACTATAAAAATCCAAAGGTCTACTCTTAAACCAATTTGAATAACCTGTCAATAAAAGGACATAAGAGTTGTTAATAGGTATAGTAAGAATATACTTAGAACGTAAAATGTATTAATGACATATAGACTAACGAATTTAAAACACAACGAAGAATAATTAGTGTACAATAAATTTAGCCATAGTAGCTATAATTGACAATAACGACACTTACCAAATTATAAAACTAGGTCGATACGAAGCATAACAACTAGTAGTAGGTCCTCTAGGATCAAGACGGTCAACACACTTTACACCATATCCCATCGCAAAGTAATGAACTGCGTAAGTAAATAAAAGAGGTGCCTTAGTTCGATTGAACTAAGTAAGCCTGCATAACCAAGTAATACCTTACCTCTTAGATCGTCATGGGAGAACAAGTCCTGCCACTCCACCATTTTGTTCCCATCAAAAAAGATAAGTTAGTTTTTATTAAATAAACAAAGTACACATGTGTAGGAGTAAAACAATGATCTATACAATTCATTAATTCACCGACAATAATAATTAAGATGTATAAATAGTTTAAATAACAAAATTAAAACATAAGAAGTAAATGAACTAATAATCACTGAATGGATAAGAGATTAACAAGACAGTAAGGGCAGTTTCTGAAGAGATAAGTATAAGTAGCTCATGTAATTCCACATGAGTAATAATGAACGCCTTTCGGCAATCTTCATTGGCGTATAATTTTTTATTTTTATTTTTTCAATTTTTGGGGACATTACAAGTGGTATTAGAGCCCAGTTTCAATACTAAGTGACTGATGGGTGCACCAGGCATTCACACAGAGAAAATAAAGTATGATAAGTAATTTTTTGTTACTAGCAGAAATTTTTGCTGCTATTAAAAATTTTTGTGTTATAGGAAAATTTTTACAGTGCTGTTTAGATTATGAATACTGAGGAAGAAAATGACCAGTAGGAAGAAATGACCACCCCCACTCCGGAAGTGAACTTGGTGTTCGAGCTAAAATCTGATGTGCTGAAAAATTTGCACAGTCTTCACGATGAACTGAAAAGTTTTAGAGAAGAAAGTCTAAATGAAATAAAGGAACAACAAGCTATAAATGAAGCTTTATTGCGTAACATGATGAGAGGGAGCCCGCAAGGTAAACGTACCAGTCCACCAACAGATCCAAAAGAGAACTGTACCATGAGCGAGCCAGCAGCCCAAGAGAAGCAAAAAAAGAAGGTACACCTAAAGCAACTAAAGGAGATAATCATAGTTCTACTAGTGATGACTCACTTTCTCCATGGAGAAAGAGGCAAAGAAGTGATGACAGTCTTTAGGGGGAGTTTTAAAAAATAAGAACCCTGACCTATGAAGGTGAAGTAAATACGGGAGAAAAGGATGAAGAATGGTTTCTAGGAATGAGTAAGTATTTGCAAGTTCACAACTATTCAAGTGTGATGCAGGCTAGGCTTGCCATCTACAACCTGAATGGTAAGGCATCAAGATGGTGATGAGATTTAAAGCACACCAAGAAAGATGACCTGCGAGAAATAAGCTGGGAAAACTTCCAAAATATTTTTCGAGAAAAATACATGTCATAAAGGTTCTTTGACCGCAAGGTAAAAGATTTGCATGAACTGCGCATGGGGTCCATGACTATGGACACATTTATAAATAGATTTCTAGATCTACTGCATTATGTACCGCATATCAAAGAAGAGAAGGTGAAGATGCAATAGTTCCTAGGATGTCTTCCTCCCAGTTCTCGGGACAAGATTGAATTTGACATGCCAAAGACACTGGATACTGCAATACACAAGGCCTGACTCTATTATGAGCATGGGAATTTACGGCAAGAAAACCAAAACTAGAACAGAGAAAATTCTAGAAACTTTTCTGATAACCGAAATCCTGGGTCAAACCCGCAGCATTATAGAAATCAAAATAACATATTTCAAGCAAACAAGAACTTCAACAAATATGGTATGAAGCCTTATGTACCAGCTCCTAATGGTAATGGTGAGTGGATCCAATGCTACCCCTTTAGCAATCAAGTGTTGGAAGTGCAACGGTCTACATTATGCCTGAGATTGCAAGAACAAGAACAATGGAATCTTGCATAACCTGCAAGAAGAACCTACCGTTGAGGATATAGTGGGAACCCCTTGAATCTATGCAGCATTAGATGGCCAACAGGTGGACCATCAAGCTACAATGGTTGAGATCGAAGGTAATATCTTGAACACCAGTTCAATACTTATTGATCCCGATGCTTTACGGAGCTATGTTGCACCTAAGATTGTTGATTTATGCAAGTTAGGAAAATTAAAGCATGTTAAACCTTGGCTGGTACAGTTAGACACTGGTATGAAATGAAAGGTTTCAGAAATTGTTAAAGAATATGAAGTAAACCTGAATGGTTTCGTTACTAAGGTAAAACTGAACATCTTACCTTTAGGATCGTACGATATTGTTATAAGCATGGACTTGTTGGAACAACACCATGTCATGCGCGATTGTCTACATAATTCTATCTTGTGTACTGATAGCCAAGGGAACCAAGTGAAGGTTCAAGGCATCCCAAAGAAAGTTTTTGTAAGACAAATCTCTGCCTTACAAACGAAGAAGTGTGTTAGGAAGGGTTGCAAGTTGTTTGCAGTGAACATCCAGGATGTAGAGTCGGATAGAAAACAATGCATAGAAGAATTACCCGTTCTTGAAGAATTCAAGGACGTGTTTCCTAAGGAAATCCATGGATTACTTCCAAAACGAGACCTAGACTTTTCCATCGAACTCACCAAACCTAGCCAAAACTGGAACTAGAACTAGACTGTTTGATCGTCCAACCAATATGAAAGTTCATAACAGAATAAAAATTGGGTTGGGGACCTATTTGGTAATGAGTCATTCGTCCCAAAGCTTGAACCGTCTGGTTCATTACCAAACCGGTCCAACCTGGTCGAGTCTGACATTAAACAGCCGGTCAACTCTTAACTCCTTCACGATCCTGAACAGGTAAATAAAATTGTTCTATTTTAAATAAAATAAAAACTTAAAATGATAAATCTAATGTTCTAACACATTGCTAAAGTGTCATAAATACGACCCCTCCCTTCCATTTTATTCACATCCTTTCCAATTTTCTACCGCTTGTAGTCTGCAGTGTAGAGTTGAGTGTTGAGGAGGCCGATGTCTGAGATTTCTGATTTGGAGACCGTTGGAGGCTTGGAATTGGACGCTAGAGTATCTATCATCAAGCTTCAACATTTAAACTCGAAAGAATCCATTTTGGGTGTCAACATTTTTATTTCTCTTCCAGCTGAGATTGTGAGATACTAGATAGTGAACTCTAGGCCTGTGACACTGTGAGTGTGACTGTGGTATTGTAATTTGTGATTGTGACTAGTCTGTGACTGTCAGTGTTGCTGTCAGTGTGATTGTCTCAATTGTTTGAAATCATAGCTTGAAATTTTAAATATAAATTTTCTCATCAAAATTGTAATATTTTTTTGTATTTTTGAAACATCCGGTTCATTACCTGTTCTGGTTCCGGTCCGAGTTGACCCTCAGATCTGTTTGATTCTTGGTTCTGAGTTTTAAAACATTGGTACATACTATCATGCTCCATTTTCTCATGTGGTTTAAATGGAATATTCTCCATTAAACGATAAATCATACATGTAGTATTTGGTACAAACACCTTTTTGTTGAGACAACCTTCAAGATTATGTCTATCCTCACAAAATCCATTAGATGGTAGGATTTTTTTCTCGACATTGGAGATGCTCCGTTTTTGCATTGTGCTATTTTGAGAAATTTTAATCACTTGATTTAATAAATTCATGTATGTGACATATGACAGTTAGATTGACTCTAAATTCGTGTATTTTTTAGCTCCTTTTCCATTGCATTTCATTTTTTATATTATGTTGATCTTACTCTTTTTTTTTCCTTTCCATTTCATCTTAATTTTGTTGTATTTTTAACCCCTGTGTCTTGGTTTTCTATTGTTGCTGGCTGTAATTACAAGTCCTTTTCACCTCCTTTGAACGCTAGTGGACATTAATACAAATTTCAATATCAATTTCTTTTCTTGATATTGCTTTTCCAGTACCAATGACTTCATCATATTGTGCACTAGCTCGATAACATAGTTGTGTTGGATAGTTTATCTAATAGGTTTAATAATTTCATGTATGCAACCTATGACCGTTTGACTGACTTTTATTCCTGTGGATATAACTTTTCTATAACTTACTTCATATGAATCTACAGCATTTAGCTAAAACATTATTTTTTGAGTCCTATATATATTTTCTTATATGAACTAGTGGAAATCTTTGTTCCTTTTAATCCTTCCATTATATACATGGAGCTAGCATGTACAAAAGAAATTATAAATACAAGAAATGTCCAGCACTTCATAAAAATGGGGAGAAAATAATGAAACAATTCCAAAATTAGACACAATAAATAAATAGTTCAAGACAAATCAAAGATCACTGTTCGTTAATATATGTGGACTAGGTTTGTGTGTTGGCATTTATTTGAGAAGGGCCATCTTTGTTTTTTTTTATTATATTAGCATTCAATTCCATGTTTTTTCCCCTCCTGCAACAAATACTCCAATTTTGGAAATATTTAGCCAATTACATTTATAGTTGCATTTGTGCGATTAAATTTTGATCATTTTAGATAGTCTTGCATAATCTTAACATATTAAGCTCTAAACTCACCCTGATAATTGTTTGCTTGCCATTAATTTGTCATTTGTCATTTGCCATTAATTTGTCAATACAATTGAAATTGTCATTTGCAAAATGGGTGTCCACATTGACCTTGAGAGAATACAGATGTTTGGAGGCTGCTTTCCTCTTTGAGACTTTATGGAACTCCCCAGTCTTGTTGGTCTTGCAAATCTCTATAGGATATTTGTGCTCATATTCTCTCAAGCTGCTTGTCTTCATTATACATGACGTAAGGAAGGCTGTCGTATTGATGATGTTAGTTGCTTGTACACCTCTTTGTTTAGAAATTTTTCCATGTGCACAAGCTCAAAAATCCTGTCTAAATTCTTCAATGAAGATGCCCCCATTGTAGCAGGTCAGACATGTGTTAGTAGTTTACCCATGGGATTCTCTCACCATTCTGTTTTATATTGAATTTTGCACCAGTGGATTAGGTTTATGTGTTGGCATTTCTTTGAGAAGGGTCATCTTTGATTTTTTTATTATTAACATTCAGTTCCATGTTTCTATTTGCCTCCTGCAATGGAAACTCCAATTCTGGAAATCTTTAGTTAAGTTGCATTTATAGTTGTATTTGTGCGAAGAATTTTGATCATATTAGATAGTCTTTCATAATCTTGGTTTTGTTGCTATCTAGAGTATGGAAATTTTGATGACAAAACTCTTTTCTTTGGTTGATAACTTGTACTTCTACAAGGGCTACTTTTTGTTGTCTAGGGAGCATCTCGAGGATGGCTTATTCATGGAGATCATTATTTTAGTACTGTTATTTCTTTAGTGTTAGTGAGAATTATTTCCTTTCAGATGCATTTCATTGGCTTGAATGGTCTAGGTCGTTAAAACAATATTCAATCTTGTAGTCCTTGTAGCACAATTAAGCCATTTCCTTCACTAGGTCTTTATCTCACTCCTATTTGTAGATGATGTAGTCTTGCTAGCCTTGACTCTAGAGGGGTTACAAATGCAATATGATGCTCTAGGTTAGGTTTGTGATATTTGGTAAATGACAATTACTTTGGGGAAAATCAGGATCATGGACTTGACTCTCAACTAAGGAGCCCCACCTATGGGAAACTTGTAGAGATTACCATCTCTTATACTTATGAAGGGGTCCTTATCACGAGTCCCACTTCCAATATGAAACTTCCATCCAAAACCATGAGTTTTTATTGCATGCCTCCTTAGCATTGCTTGAGAAACAAAATTCCAAGACATGCTATCAAAGTTGAAGATATTTGGTGCCCTGACCAAGCGTACTCTTTTTTGTTGATTCAAGATTTGGGAGCTCAATCAATTACATCAATTGGTCTCATTTGAGAAGGTCCATACCAATGCTTTTAAACCTGGCCAAACCGGAACTGGAACTGGGCTGTTTGACTGGCCAACCAATTGGAAAGTTCAAACCGGAAGAAAAAATGGGTCGGGGACCTGTTTGGTAATGAGTCATTCGGCCCAAAGCTTGAACCGTCTGGTTCATTACCAAACCGTTCCAACCTGGCTGATTCTGACATTAACCGGCCGGTTAGCTCTTAACTCCTTCACGGTCCCGAATAGGTAAATAAAATTGTTCTTTTTTAAATAAAATAAAAAACCTAAAATGATAAATCTAATGTTCTAACATAATGTTGAAGTGTCATAAATACGACCCCTCCCTTCCATTTTATTCACATCCTTTCCAACTTTCTGCCGCTTTTAGTCTACAGTGTACAGTTAACTATTGTCTGAGATTTCTGATTTGGAGACTGTTGGAGTCTTGGAATTGGACGCTGGAGCATCTGTCATCAAGTTTCAATGTTTAAACTTGAAAGAATCCATTTTGGGCTTCAACATTTTTATTTCTCTGCCAGCTGTGATTATGAGATATTAGATAGTGAACTCTGGGCCTGTGACACTGTGAGTGTGACTGTGGTATTGGAATTTGTGATTGTGACTAGTCTGTGACTGTGAGTGTTATTCTCCATGTGATTGTCTCAATTGTTTGAAATCATAGCTTGGAATGTTAAATATAATTTTCTCATCAAAATTATGATCTTTTTTTTTGTATTTTTGAAAAATCCGGTTCATTACCGGTTCTGGTTCCGGTCCGAGTTGACCCTCAGACCTGTTTGATTCCCGACTCCGAGTTTTAAACATTGGTACAAACTATCATGCTCCATTTTCTCATGCAGTTTAAATGGAATATCATCCATTAAATGATAAATCATACAAGTATTATTTGGTACAAACACCTTTTTACTGGGACAACCTTCAAGATTATGTCTATCCTCAAAAAATCCATTACATGGTAGGATTTTTTTCTCGACATTGGAGATGCTCCTTTTTTGCATTGTGATATTTTGAGATATTTTAATCCCTTGATTTAATAAATTCACATATGCAACATATGACAATTAGACTGACTCTAAATTCACGTATTTTTTAGCCTCTTTTCCATTTCATTTCATTTTTTTATATTATGTTGATCTTACTCTTTTTTTTTACCGTTCCATTTCATCTTAATTTTATTGTATTTTTAACCCCTATGTCTCGGTTTTATATTGTTGTTGGCTGTAATTACAAGTCCTTTTCACCTCCTTCGAACACTAGTGGACATTAATACAAATTTCAATATCAATTTATTTTCTTGATATTGCTTTTCCAGTACCAATGACTTCAACATATTGTGCACTAGCTCGGTAACATAGTTGTGTTGGATAGTTTATCAAATAGATTTAATAATTTCATGTATGCGACCTATGACTATTTGACTCACTTTTATTCTGTGGATATAACTTTGCTATAACTTACTTCATATGAATCTACTGCATTTAGATAAAACATTATTTTTGTAGTCCTATATAGAATTTCTTATATGAACTAGTGGAAATATTTGTTCCTTTTAAGCCTTCCATTCTATACATGGATCTAGCATGTACAAAAGAAATTATAAATACAAGAAATGCCCCCCACTTCTTAAAAATGGGGAGAAAATAACGAAACAATTCTAAAATTAGACGCAATAAATAAATAGTTCAAGACAAATCAAACATTAGTGTTCATTAATATATGGACATTGATAGGATTAGAGCTTCATATTCTGATGTCACAATGAATTCTACAATAATTATCTGCAAGAAAGTAATTGATCCCATGCTTTGATAAAAAGGGGTTGTTAGTAGTTACTGTTGGAGATCTTTTTGCAAGGATTGGAGGAAATACATTGGTGCTAGCAAAATGTTGTATCAGAGTTTGCAAGAAAAGGCATAATGCAAAATAGGAAGTCTAGCAAAAATATGCTTGTTAAATATGTGTTACTGACATATCATGCAATATGCATGGTTCGATTCAAATTTACAGCAAGGAAACATCGCTCATCATGAATACATTCAGGTAGCTATTTATCTGTAATATTTTCTTGTTTTCCTTACCATTTATGCACATTTTCCTTTGTTAAGAATGAACCTATAAATTCGACATCGCAACAGGTTGGAAAGGGATGAGATGTTGGACTAAACCAGTTTGATTTGTTTGAGGGTAAAGTATCCCGGTGGAAATAAAGAACAGGTTCTCAGCAAAGATATGTATAGACTTGGACATCTCCTTAACTTTTTCAGAATGTTGTCCTTCTACTTCACTACTATTGGCTTTTATGTTTGTACGATGGTTAGTAATGAGCTATTTCCTGTAACACATTACTTTTGCAAGTGTTTATGGTTTCTTAAGGAAGGTCTATGAAGAAGGACTTCTAATTAGTAAACCAATTGGTAATGGAACATATTAAGTGTGTGTTGTACCACTTTGAAAATTTGATTTGATTTGTACAAAAGAATATGATAATTGTTGTTGCATTACTTTCGAAAATTGTTTCATAACAATTTTTGGGTTCATATTAGGCCAGGAATATGCCATGTTCATGGCTTTTCTTGCTCGAAGAAATTCATTCATAAGTTTTGTTCTTGGGCATTAATGACCATGTGTTTTCTTATACGAGAAAGATATTTTCATTAGGTAAAATCATTGCCATAATTTATGCAAGTTAACCATTAATAAATTGATTTCATGGGGAGAAATCATAGCGCGTAATGCCTACAATACAACCCATCAAGCAAGTGATCTCATGGAGGAAGAAACTTTTCCTGTATTGATTAAGAATGTAGCCTCCCATGCAACCAGTCAAATTATGTGTTTGAATAAATGATTCAACCAACCAACACATTATTGCAAAATGTTTTAGGCATAAAATACAATCCTGTTTTTTCCTTGTGAATGGTGCATTTCCTTTGCCAACATAATTTTGGGTGGGAAATGGTTGTGGGGTTAATTCAAGACATTTTTGGGCATGGAATCTCTTGACCTTGGATGTACTTATTTTTATTCCTATAGATAATTGTGACATCAATCCCTTTATATGGGAAAATCACTCTCCACAAAAACTTCATAAAATTGATGGTTATGATCTCATGAAAATGGTTTTGGTTGTGAGATGAAATCAATCTTATTCATATCCTTTCATTGCAAGAAATCTTGCTTATAGTGGAACTGAAATAGTACAAGAATTCCAATATCTTCCCCTTGTATTCTTTGAAGTATTTCTTCTACATTTTTTTTTGTTATATATGTTGGATTTGAAAATAGTTATGTTAGTATCATTTGATTTTAAGAAATCATACTGAGAGTGGCACTCAAATAACAAAAGCATGCCAATATTTTATGTGAGTATTCTTATATAATTTTTGTATATGTTGGATTTTGGTTGAAATACATCGTTGGGGATAGCTTGGAAGTTTAAAAATTTGATCATTGCATGGAGAGTAGCTATAACATTGCAATTAAATTGTTTACTCAATGGGGAGATTGGATTGTCGAACACACTAATGCTTGGATCGGTTATCATTGACAATATTTGTTTGTGCAGAATGTGATGCATTAACATACAAAATAATGATTATCAAGTTACTATAGATACATAATGGATTACCTTGTAATAGTCCTTCAAGTATTTCAAATGCATTTATTAAGTGCAGAAATGACTTGAAGGACTAGTACATGGTTGAGCTATTATGGATCTATAGTAACTTGATAATCATTACTTTGTATGCTTGAATGATGCAAAATTTATTTGAATATCATCATTATCAAGCAATAACAACTTCTTAAAGGGTGCTAGCTCAATGGTAGAGAACCTTCCTAATTATAGGCAAGAGGTTGGTGGTTCAATTCCTCTGTACCCTATTATAAATTTGTGACTACAAAAAAGACTAAATTCGCATATATACGACTATTAGTAGCTAATTTCCCATATCTTATAGTGCGACTTACGTTTAGTCGTATTTAGCTTAGTCATTAATATGTTATTATCTAGTGGTTTATTTAGTTGTATATTTGGTCATTAATTGCTGCAATCAGGTACTAAATCAGTGAGTAAATCCGTGACTAAATCAGTGACTAAATCAATGACTAAATCATTGACTATCAATGACTAAATCATTGACTATCAATGACTAAATCAATGACTAATAAGTCAAGCTATTAATGACTAAGTGAAATATGACTAGCTATAAGATAGTGGAAAATAGCTACTATTAATCGTCGACTCAAAAATAGTCATTTATAGCCTGATCTTAGTCATTTTTTTAGTCATTAATTTCTCATTTTGTACTAGTGCCAGGATCAGTTTTGGCCTCCAAATCCCCATACCGCATGAGTGCACCAGAATTGGTGGAACTCAAATTGCAATTACAGGAGTTAATAGAGAAAGGGTATATTCGACCCAATGTGTCCCCTTCGGGAGCACCAATTTTATTCGTAACGAATAAGGACAGTATGATGCAGATGTGCATTGGTTACCGTAAGTTCAAAAAAATGACTATAAAGAACCATTACCCGCTCCCTAGGATCAATGATTTGTTCAACCAGGTGAGAGGAGCCAAAATATTTTCAAAGATTGACCTGCGATCTGGGTACCATCAAGTACAGATCTGAGATGAAAATATTTCCAAGACTACTTTTCGTACGAGGAACAGGCACTACGAGTTTGTAGTGATGTTGTTCAGGTTGACCAATGAACCCGAAAAAATTATGTGTATGATGAACAACATATTCAATAAATATATGGATAAGTTTGTACTAGTCTTTAATGACGACATTCTATTTTATTCCAAGAATAAAGAGGAACATGAAGAACACCTTCACATAGTACTTTGAGTGTTGAGAGAACACCAGCTCTATGCTAAGTTTAGTAAATGTGATTTTTACAAACCACAAATACAGTACCTAGGTCACATCATATCCGAGGCAGGAGTAGCTATGGACCCAAAAAAGATTCGAGCCATAAAGGTTTGGCCTACCTTGACTAGTGTCACTGACATTAGGTCCTTTTTTGGTTTTGCTGGGTATTATCGAAATTTCATTGAGAAGTTCTCAAGAATCGCTTGTCCCATGACGAATTTGTAGAAGAAAGCAAACAAGTTCTTATGGAATGACAAGTGTGAAGAAAGTTTTCAAAATCTTAAGCATATTTTGATGACCGTACCAGTGTTGCAGATTGCGAATCCCGATGGGGATTTCATTGTATGCACGGATGCAAGCAAGGAAGGACTTAGAGGATTCCTCTTACAAAATGATCATGCGATCTATTATGAATCACGAAAATTAAAAGAGCATGAGTAAAATTATCCCATGCATAATCTTGAGCTAGCGACCATTATCCACACTCTGAAGATGTGGAGGAACTACCTCAAGGGAAGGAAGTTCCTTCTAAAGAGTGACAATATGATTCTAAAGTATTTATTCAATCAACCTGATCTGAATGCAAGGCAATCCAGATGGTTGGATTTCTGGAGTGAGTATCACTTTGAACTAAAGCATATTAATGACAAAGAGAACGAAGTTACCGATGCTTTGAGTCGATGAACTCATATGATATATGAGGTGACCGTGAATCAAACTGATTCATATTTGCATGAGAAGATTAGAATGCCCAACAAGGTTGACCCATTCTATGTGGAAATCCTCAACAAGGTCCAAGAGGACTTGTTATTTCAACGACAGAAGGAATACAAGGTGGATGACTACGGACTACTATGGTCCAAGGATAGATTGTATGTTCCAGATAGAGGGTACATTCGGTCCAACATCCTCACAGAATTTCATAGGGAACCCTACTCGGGGTACCCGTGATATCAAAAGATGATATCTGCCATCAAGAGACACTTTTTCTGGACTAATTTAAAGTCCGACATTGTAATGTTTATTGCGAATTGTCAGGAATTCCAGCTAGTTAAAGCTGAGCACCAACATCCTTCAGGATTGCTACATCCATTGCCCATTCCAGAATGGAAGTGAGAGGTTATCAGTATGGATTTTATGACTGGCTTACCAAAAAGCAAGAAGCAAAATGATTCCATCTTCATAGTCATTCTCAAGTTGTCAAAGGCAGCACACTTCATCCCCGTAAAATCGACCTACAAGGCCATGAACATTTCCAATATGTTCCTAAAAGAGATATTTAGATTGCATGGGATACCCAAAGCAATTATCTTAGATCGAGATGTTAATTTTATAGGAAACTTTTGGAGAAATTTATTCTCTGGATTAGAGACATAGCTGAACTCACAGGGGCTTCACTTTTTAACCAATATCCTATCATGTTAGTTCATATTGTGGGTTTTAAAATTATAAAAAATTGAGCCAATATATTGCACGTATAAGGGGGATGAGGGGTTTAAGGTGAGGGTGGGTAGGGTGGTTTATAAGGATTTAGGTATAAAAAGGGTTGGGGAGGAGTTTTTAAGTATTGGGAGGGGGTTTCAACAAAAAGGGTTTGGGTCAATATCTCTGGAAATTAAGGGTATTCTTTAATATCCCATGATCACACGTGCAATGTGAGAGGTTCACTAATTGAAGTCCCCGTGGCTGAAATTTAGCATTGCTTATCACCCACAGATGGACGGGCAGACTGAAAGAGTAAACCAAATTGTTGAAGACATGCTTCCAATGTATGTCATGAATAACCCCACCAAGTGGGAGGATTATCTACACCTTGCAGAGATTGCATATAATAACGGGTATCAAGCTTCCACCAAGATGAGTCCTTTTGAGGTACTCTATGGATGGAAGTGTAGGACCCTGGTTACTTGGGACAGTTCAGTGGATCAACTCATGTTAGGGCTTGACCTATTATTGGAATTGGAACAGTTAGTTACCAAGGTCCAAGGAAACCTTAAAGAGGCACAAGACCGTCAGAAAAGTTATGTGGATAAGAAAAGAAAATATAAATACTATCAAGTAGGTGAGCATGTCTAATTGAAAGTGAAAGAAAAACGAATCTCGTTGAGCTTGGGTAGGTGTGGTAATTTAGCACCTAGAGTTTTCGGACATTTTGAAATTATGGACAAGAAAGGACTAGTGGCTTATGAACTAGCATTACCTGTGCACGTAAGAGTTCATAATGTTTTCCATGCATCTTTAATAAAGAAATATGTTTATGACACTAATCATGTCATTGATTGGTCATTATTACAGGTGGAACTTGAGGGGGAATTTTCCCCTGAGCCTTTGCATATATTGGACAAGAGAGAAGTGCATCTTCGGAAGCGCATTGTAGTCCAATTGAAAGTGCAATGGAAGCACTTTGAGGTAGATGAGGCTACCTAGGAGAATGAGGCCAACATGAGAAAGGCTTACCCCACCTTGTTTCATGATATCATTCAGAGTCCCTAGAACACTAGGGGTGGTGTTGTACTAAGCGGGGAGGGATGTAACATCCTGAATTTCAGACCTACCATTTATGGGCATGAGCCTATTGATCATGATGATTATATTGATGTTTTATTTTATATTGGGTCAAAAACCCCACTACATATGAACATGATGATTTTTTTTGTATATTGGGCATAAGCCAATTGTTGATGATATATATATGTATATATATGTTGATTGTGTTGGGAGTGGACCCTAAAGCACATGATTGATGAAATGTATTGTGTTGGGCGTGGACCCTGAAGCACATGATCGATGAGATGTTTTTTGTTGAGCGAGAGGCTCTGGAGCACATGAGTACTTACATTTGTGTTGAACATAAAGCTGTGGAACACATGAAAATATAATTGGAAATGTTGGGCATAAGATCTAGAGCATTCCATGTTGATGTTGAGCATAAGCTCTGGAGCACCAGATCCTTGGCCATTATATCCCTAGGTGTATCGTACAAGTACATCCTAGAATTTAGTGTTGAGCGAGAGCTTTGGAATTGCACTATGTTTGTAACTGCCCGTTATAAGCTTTGAGTATGGGCTCTGGTAAGCACTAGGAGTTACTAAAAAGATTAAAATCACCTCCGAGTGAAAATGACTCGAGAATAATATTGATCTCATCATACTTATTTTTAAGTGATTAAATGAAATTTTGAATTTCTGTATTCTCATCAAGTACTGAAGAGCTACAAAGTTATACAAGGGAAATCCAACATGCAAGGATGTTTATAGTTTCCTATCCTAGTAGACCTAAACCATCTATCTACTTGAACTTCATGAAGAAGTGTCGTTAAGTCAAGGGATCATAATAGATAATCTCAAATACAAATGCTAACAAGTATTTTAATACTATGTATTTTATACATAGTATGTATAAAGAATTAATTATGGTTAATTATATAATTGAATAAAGAAAGAAGAGAAGCTCCACCAATTATTATTTATTATTAAAGGATTAATAAATAGTGAAAAATCTATGAAAGACTAACTAGGAACTAGTTAAAAGTTCCTAGGTTAAGGATTGAAAATTACCCCAGTAAATTAAAAAGGGTCAAATCAAGAAATCAAAGATTTTTTTATTTTATTGCCCCTTTGACTGAAAAGTATGTCTATAAAGACTCAAGCCAAGAAAAGGCTTGGGTGTTCTGATTTTCATCTAGGAGAATTATTATTCTGCCTGTTTTTTTCTCTCAAGTGTTTTCTTGGAGAATTTTCCCTGCAAGGAAAAGAGGATTGATTCAGAACTAATTACCAGTTAGGAAACCCTATATTTGGAGCTTTAAGCTACTTGCATGTTGGATTCCATCTTGGAAGGATCCTAATTAGAACCAAGAATGGTTCTGGGTCATGGTTGGGAGGAACGTGGTAGTTCCCAAGTGATTTGGTCATCAAAATCACAGGTCATATCTATCTTAAATTGATAATGCTGGTTATTTAAAAAGTGTGCAGGTTTAGCCATTAAAGGAGCTTCAGGAAGATAAATTACAGGTATGAGTTCTTGGTATGTCAAAGTTCATTTCTAGAGTAAATGCTGGCTGCTTTATGTAAAGATTTTATATATATTACTAACCCTAGAATTGATTGATTCTGTCCATATCTCCTAGGGTTACATTTCTTAAAATCTAACCCTAGACTGTATATGCTATCTTCTAGATTATATAATGAATATGTTAGATGAATGTTTCCAATTAATTTAATAACCCTATGTAATTAATGTTCTGCCTAGATTTTGCTAGGGTTCTTATTCTCTTCAATAGTTCCTATGATGGTAAATATTATCATAGGATGTATATAGCTAGTTTTCCATCTCTAAAGTTTGTTTTATGTATTCATTCAATATTCAAAAGTTAATACTGTAAAATAGGTAAATCCAGACCTGCTATTTATTGTTCACCTATTATTTATATCTCTACCGACATATTACATTTGTGAGTAGAGACATGTTTCAGATTATAGTAGATTTAATCATAGGAGTAAGTTTAAGGAAATAAATATACTAAGTAGATACCTTAGGGTATTATTTACAAATAGAACGACTGCATGTATATA
>LPNX010678837.1:37276-135751 GCA_001517045.1 Pseudotsuga menziesii
TAAAATAATATATCTTATACAGTAAATCATATCATGGTAAAACAACATCAAAATCATATCATAAATCCATATATTGCAAACAGTAACAGGAATCGAATCCTCTGGGCATGCAAGCCCGGTTTGTTTTATTTATTAAAAATACATTTCATTACAGCTCATTACATTAAAAACCCCTTTTCTATGCGAACAGAGGTCACGACATTGAATCCCATGGATGTTCAAAACCCAATAAAAACACACTAATAACAACCATAGTATAATATAGTAAACAAAAATCCAAATCGTATAACCTTACGGCTGGTTCTCAAAAAAATTAAGCCACTGATTACACTAAGCATGCGGGCTGTATTTTACAAACAAAAAAATTTCCATATAAATAACAAAGGATACGTTAGCAGTGAGGTCATAAGACCCTATCTACAACATGGCCTTGGCCAATAACATTTTTAATACACTGTCCATTAAAATTATAAACCTACTGTAAGCGTTGGCCACCGTGGTTTTGCAACCCATGGATTTCCACAATCCAATTTATATAAGAACCGAATACCATAAACAATAATATACAAGCTATCGTAGCACTATGGGAAAGGCTCATGTCATTTACGGCATGAACTTAACCCATGCTATCAAAATATTACAATATTCAAGCTAATCAATGGCATTACACACAGAGCATTCGATTAGGCGAATGCCTCTGCTTTTAAAACCCCAACTCCTTTTAAATATAGTGCTCAATAAAAACGCAGAAGGTAATCCTATACACAATATATCAAGTTAACCATTACCATTATATAAAAACCATACACATATATATTTACATAGAGATCCCAATTCTAGTACACTGTCACCATTAAAGGCCGCGGATGAGGTTTACATAGGCGTGCCAATGGGCTATGGCACCATTCCAAGAAATGGTGCAGCCCATGGCTATAAAGCCCAAAACAAAAAAAATAACGATTTACATAACTAAAATGAAATTACACAAAGCTAAATCGCCTAAGAATCGATTCACGGCATAATGCCTCAACATTTAAAACCCATGTCTGTGATCATAAGCCTGAAGGCAAAATCAAAATCGCTACATCATAAAACCCCAACCAACAACTGGTGAAAAATTAGCTCTATCCACAGGGATGAAAGGTGACAAGCATAAGCTTGAATAATAGGCTTACCATGGCCTCAATTGAAACACATTGGAGCTACAGCGAAGTGGATCCACCCCACCATCGTTACCCTGCCACCTACAACCATAACCATACATGAGAAGGTGAGAAGTATAACTATGAAGGATCCACAAAACCAAGCATAGAATGTAGTCACGAAACCAAAAGAATATTACCTTCATCTCCAGGGCATAGTCTCCTTCGCAGCATAGAGCCAGGACCCCATTTTCTCCACAAACCCTAACGAAATGACCAAACTAAATCGTGAGCCAAGCCCTAAGCTTGGGGCTACCACGATTTCTAAGAACAATAAATGCACTAGCTGGTAACCACTTTAGAATTTCCAAACCCTCTTTTCCATAGTTGCAACTTTGTTTCATTAACATGGGATTCATACACCATTCTAAAGATTAAACCCTACTATGGTATGGTTTATACCATATGTTATGTCGCCACCCAAGCTCTATCACACGTTTCCTTATTACAAGTTTGCACTATGATACAATTACAATAATACATAGTCCATAGGTTGCGCTAGTCCAAAGTCAAAGAACCCATGCTTAAGTATTTAGATAATGTTTATACAATAGGTTTAGAGCTTAGGGTTTTAATCCCTTAGTAACAAGGTATTTATGCTTAAGAACCATGGCATACAAAGTATGCCATGATAACATCTCAGACTATAAAAATCCAAAGGTCTGCTCTTAAACCAATATAATAACATATCAATAAAAGGACATAAGAGTTGTTAATAGGTATAGTAATAATATACTTAGAACATAAAATGTATTAATTACATATAGACTAATGAATTTAAAACATAACGAAGAATAATTAGTGTATGGGAAATTTATCCGTAGTAGCTACAATTGACGATAGCAACACTTACCAAATTAAAAAACCAGGTCGATAAGCAACATAACAACTAGTAGTAGGTCCTCTAGGATCAAGACGGTCAACATACTTTACACTAGATCCCTTCGCAAAGTAATCAACTGCGTAAGTAAATAAAAGAGGTTCCTTAGTTCGATTGAACTAAGTAAGCCTGTGTAACCAAGTAATACCTTACCTCTCAAATCATCATGGGAGAACAAGTCCCGCAACTCCACCAATTTGTCCCCATCAACAAAGTTAAGTTAGTTTTTATTAAATAAACAAAGTACACAATTGCATGAGTAAAACAATGATCTATACAGTTCATTAATTCACCAACAGTAATAACTAAGATGTATATATAGTTTAAATAACAGAATTAAGACATAAGAAGTAAACGAACTAATAATCACTGAATGGATAAGAGATTAACAAGATAGTAAGGGAAGTTTCTGAAGAGATCGAAAGTATAAGTAGCGCATGTAATTCCACATGAGTAATAATGATCCCCTTTGGGTAGTCTTCACTAGCCTATAATATTTTTTTTTCAATTTTTCGAGACATTATAGTTGACACAATTACACATGCATAAACCAAATAACTAACATGAATTAAGAAACTAACATGTTAAAATTGTTACATCTACATGAACTATCTCCCCAGCAGGGAGCATCATCAGTGCCAAAGCGTTATCCCTTTAAAGAGGCATCTATCATCTACAAGTTTAAAAAGTCACCAAGTGTTGACATGGTTAGACATGCATGAACCAATGAACTAACATGTATTAACAAAATAACATGCTAAAATTGTTGCCTCTATGTGAATTGTCTCTCCTCCAGGGAGGGAATCACTAGTGCCAAATCCTTGAACCTTTGCAGAGGCATCTAACATCTACAAGTTTAAAAATTCACCAAGTATTGACATAGTTAAACATGCATGAAACAATAAACTAACTTGTATTAACAAACTACCATATTGAAATTGTTACCTCTATGTAAAGTGTCTCTCCACCAAGGGGGGCATCACTAGTACCAATCCTTTCCCCCATGCAGAGGCATCTATCGTATACATGTTTAAAAAGTTACCAAGTATTAACATGGTTAGACATATATGACCCAATAAACTAATATGTATCAACGAACTAACATGTTTAAATTGTTACCTCTATGTAAATTGTCTCTCCACCAAGGAGGGAATCACTAGTTCCAAATCCTTTCCCCTCTACAAAGGCGTATAACATCTGCATTTTAAAAAGTCACCAAGTGTTAACATAGTTAAACATGCATGAACCAATGAACTAACATGTTTTAACAAATTAACATGTTGAAATTGTTTCCTTTGTTTGAACTCTCTCTCGATAAATGGGAGCATCACTAGTGCTAAAAACTCACCAAGTGTTAGCGTGGTTAGACATGCATGAACAAATGAACTAAGATCTATTAAGAGACTGATTAGAGGAAATTTCAACTCAAAATGGGCCTCCTAAGGAAAATTAATAAAATAATAGTTAAAATAATAAAATAATATTTATTAATTTTGGAGGAAGAANTTTTTGGCATATCTCCCTGTGTTTTTACTCAAATTTCGATCAAGAGATCTCGTTGGATGGAGAATTAAATTCCACATCCGATGAGTACCCACTTGGCATACTTTTAATGGGCCCTGCTATCCCAAAAACAAGAAATACATAAAAATGTGATGATGATGTCATCATCACATTGTTTCAGGTATTTCTTATTGTTGGGCTAGAGAGGCCCATCAAAAGTAAGTTGAGTGGGTAATCGTTGGATACAGAATTTAATTCCACATCCAACAAGCTTTGCCGATCGAAATTTGAGTAAAAACACATGGAGATATGTCGAAAATACGAACAAAAAAAGTAGTTTTTTTATGATACTTATCCCTAAATTTATATTAAAAATTGTTTAAGAGGTGCTCCCTTTTTTTAATTTTGAATCATTTTTATTGGCTAATACATGATGACATGGAATTTGCATTATTTTTGGAAGGCCAATTTTATATTGAAATTTCCTCTAATGAACGGATCGAAATTGTTATCTCTGTGTGAATTGTCTCTCCATTGGCGAGGAAATCACTAGTGCCAATGCCCTTTTGATTCAGGAGGATATAAAAAGGTCAAATTTTAAACTCATAAAATAATAGCAAGGATGGCATTGTTACTAATAGATTGTCAATCCAATTCCAACAGTGTGAATGACACCTCAAACGGAGTCTGAATGAAGGAGTTAGAGAATTCTGAAGTTTCAACCAAACAAAGTCTTCATTGACAGAATTGAAAAAAAGAAGGTTCCACATGGCACCACTTCAAGGGTTCCATGTGACCTATATGGTGCTTACATAGAAATCTCATAAGGTGACAGGTGGCATGGTATTATGGTGATTGGATAGTGAATTGACACATAGTATGACTTGTCATTTGACGTGGATCACAAGTGGACCAATGGGCGGCCACCATAATACATAACCATGTTCCATCCATCATGGCAAATGTATGAAGCTATGTTAATATGATTGAGAAAATCGGGGTTTTGAACTGCTACAGTTTCTAGCTTGGGTTCTGAATCTCACTGTTTTAGAGCGTAATTTGAGAATTCTTGAATTTTCCCAAGGAAGTAAACAAGCCAAGTTACAGTATAGATATGGGAAAGAGCGAAACGATCAAAAGGTATGAAACTACAGACACAAGTTGGGCTATTAAATTTCCAGAATGTGCGTCGTTATTTAGAATAGTAGGGTGGTTTAGTTTCTTTGAGAATATCAATAGTTTCAATCCTAAAGTTTCACATCATTTCGCTCAAAATTTCATCAACAAGACTGTAACATTTAATACTCTCAGGTTCTAGCTAACAGAGGATTTAATAGTTGAATCCATAGGTGTCCCAACAGATGGAGAATCCTGGTTTAAAAAGATTATGTTCAGTTTCGACCCTAACGATTTCTTACTACTAGGAAATGAAACCTTATATTGGGTCAAAGGAGTTCCATTAAAAATGTTTAATCCAGAATGGAAGGAAGCCATTGGTATTGTACAGAACTATATTACATGCAATGACAGGTTCGCATTAGTATTTAAATACCATGTTAGATTTTTACAGCATTTAAATCAGCAATCCAAGATTAATTTTCCCTTCTTTCTCTTAAAAAGTCTCTAGAAGATGTCAAATAGAGTCAAGGGAAATTTCGACAATACAAACCAATAAGTATTTCACCATGGCTTGATCAAATTGATCATATGCACAGTCTTGCAGAAGAAAAATAGGAGTTGGGATCACTTCTTATTCTGGTCAGGGTTTAGTAATGAACAGGATGATCATGCAAAGAAAAGCTTGACCAATAAACAATTTGGTTTTGTTAAAAGATTTAAAAAAGAGGTGCTTAAATATTTAGTACAAGATAACCTTCTAGAAAATAGTTTAGGTCAAGGATTTAGAGATCTTGTTAATGAATATCAAGGAAAAGCATTGGATGATGAGCAAGGGCACCATTTGAAGAATGAAAAAATTGAGAAGACATCTTATTTGAACCCTAATGAAGATATTGGTTTAACATAACATAAGCAAAGTTTTATATGTGTATAGGAAATCTCAACTAAAGTTTTTGTTGCAATTGATTTGAAGGGTAATGTTTTGCAAGTCCCAGAAGTAAAGGTACAGAAGAAATATCTTATGCAGTTGGAAGGATCGAAATGGAGACCCAAGACCAGAGCCACCAATAAATTCAGATTGATATGAAGCGAATTTTAAACCCTAAACTGCAAAATGAGAAGGTTACAATCATTGAAGATTATTCAGGTGAGGAAGATAATGAATGTGAAGAAAATCTGATCCCATATCCAAATTGTAGTCAAGAGGATCATTTAATATCATCAGATCTGATTCAAGAAAACCATGAAGGTGCAGAACATCAGGTTACCTCTATTATAGGATAGGGTATGACTTCGGGAGCTATATTTGCAGAGGAAGCAATGAAGGATAGGCAGGAAGAATATTTAATCTTTAAGAAGCTGAATATTCCATGGTTGTCAAACCAAGATTCTACATTGCATGGAGAGGTGTATATGAATTCAGAACTTGAAAATATCAGGAAAAATTTGCAACAACATAAGTCACAAATTGATTTTATTAATGAAACGAATGAAAGGCTGGTAATGACAAATATGAGATTAAGAGAAGACCTAGAAGACATTAATGCAAACTATAAAGAACTGATAGTTGTCTCGAAATAAGCATTGAAGACAAAAAGAGAAATCCAGAATCAAGGTGAAGATTTAACCCAGCAAGTTCAGAAGTTAAGCAAGCAGAATAAAATGTTATTAGGCAGAGTTAGAAGTCTGGAGATAGAGGAGGAGCGAACTAAGAAGCAGTCGCATGCCTTGGAGGGGATCACTATGCTAGCAGAAGTATCCAAGTGGTTATGAATGCTACCTAATTTTTAGTTGTTAAGTATTTTTTTGTATAACACAGGAAGTAGTTAACATTTTATTAATTTTAAAGATTGGTAGTTAAGAAGTAACTAGTTTTGTAACTAGTTTTTGTTTAGACCTAAAAGATAGTTATGAACCAGTTCTGAAACTTCTCTAGTTTGTAAAATGATAAAAATAGGAAATTTGATTGGAGTAGTGTTCGATTTTTGTTTCGAGAAGGGTCCTAGAGCTGAAGACTTTGGATGTATGTTCAGGCTGATGCATTTTAACTCTCATGTAAGTGTTGAAGACTGATATTGATCTATATATACATATAAGACATTTTATCCTCTATATTGTTTTTTTTTATGGCCTGTTTGACCACTCAACTCATGACTTCATTTCTTGATTAATGTTTTTACTCATGTAAATGCTTATGCATTGTGGACAAAACCAGTACCGTGCTTATCAATGTTCATGGTTTATATGTATTATTTATGTGTCTATATCTCACTCCTTCATGTTATTTCATGACCCAGTTCCTGTATTAGCTTGTTTATAGTTTACCTTCTTGTAAATGAACTTTCCAAACAAAAAAATCACAAAAACCAATTCCATTTTTTTTTTGCAATTGTACTAGCTTGTTCCTTTGTAGTCTAGGAACAAATTCTAGCACTAACATCTTTGGCACCGTTGCCAAGGATGGAAGTGAATCATATCTTCCCTGGGATATCATTATTGATCTAGTTTTGAGAGGTGAACAAAATCAGAAATCTTTCAGACTACATTTTCACCAAACAATGTTTCATAGTGTCTACTAGAAAGATTGCAACAAGAAGAAAACCTACTTCACCTTTACATTCGGGTGTCTAAGACCCAGAGCATATTTTGAAAGAAGCTAGGAAAATTCGGAGATCTTTGTCCTCTCCTTCTTTTTTTAGTCCTTGTCAAGTAGAGTTAGTATCCTCTTTTACACACTCAGAGCTTAAAATAGAAGAAGGAAAGCAAAATCTTTCTTGGTTATCTCCTTCTACAGCAATTGAGACCTTTCAGATTCTTACTACTCCCTTGTCTAGTCAAAGAAAAAAAACTGAAGTTCCTGGTAAAACTCCCTTGTTTCAATTTAAGCCTTATAAAATCTTTTCTCAGCCAAGTCCGAGCAAGGTTAATCATTCGTTTTCTTCTCTAAAACAAAGTAGTTTCACCATGGAAGCACAACAGCCTTTGAACATTATGGATCTAATGGTAGCTCCTAGATATGTCCCCTTAGTTCTTCCTGAACCCCTAAATGCTCTCCTCGGAGGGGACTATCAAAAATACCTTCCTAAGTTTAATGGTGAGGGTGACACTACTGCAGAGAACATTGGGATGCACTTCTAATTTATGCAGACAATTAGAATATCGAATATAAAGATGTGTGGATGAGGATGTTTCTTCAGAGTTTAGATGGGGAGGTCAGGAAATGGTTTTGAGAATTATCAACTAACTTAATAATCCTTATAGAAGAATCAGAAGATGTGTTTATGAGGCAGTGGGGGGACACAAACGACCATACTTATTACATCACAGAGTTTGGAGCTTTGAAAAGGAAAAAAAATTGAAACTATAGCAGGCTTCTCAAAATGTTTTAATAAGATGTATGCTAGAATCCCAGCTGAAATTAAGCCTTCCGAAACCTCAACTAAGCTAACCTATGCCAATTCTTTTGACCTTGATTTCTCCTTGCATTTAAGAGAAAGAAGGTTGGTGACTGTATTGCACATGCAGGAAGCCACGTTGGAGGTAGAATCAAACATTTTAGCTTCAAATAGGCTTAAAAAATATTCAGATAATCAAGGATATGACCCAAAGGGTAAAAAGGAAACAATTCCATCATCTTCTACACCACAAATAGCAGAGACTAAAATAGATGAAATGACTAAGTTGGTTAGAACTTTAACTGCAAAACCGAATAAGTTGGAATTAGAAAACAATTCTAATAAACCTACACAAGAAGGAGAAATGAATCATAATCAATTTAGGCTCCCATTTTCTCCTAGATTTATCCCTAAAGAATGAAGAAACAATGACATTTAGAGAGAAACAAGGGAGAATGAATATCACAGAGTTCCTCCTCCAATCCAAAATAATGTAGCATATGAAATTGAGGAAGGTGAAGATTTGCAGTATGAAGATTCAAATCAGGACATTAATTACTTTGGGGAATTATCATCAAAGGGTTCTTAACTGAATATGACTATTAGAATTCTAAGTTCTTTGATGCAAATATTTATCAAGAAGAAAGTGATTTTTTCCCTAAAGTTTTAGCTGGTATATGTCAATATGAACCTAAGAAGTATTATAACTTGAGGTCTAGTCCAAAACAAGTTTCTTAGATTCCTAAAAAGAAGACAACTCCTCCTCTCAAGAAGTTACCTAATCAAACACAGGAAAAGAGAAAAAATCATGGTGACAAAGACAAGGCTGCAGATATTGAAGAAGTGAACAAAAATGTGCAAAGTTTTAATTTTGAGAACGAATTATGTAAGATCAAGATTCCAGTACCTTTTACTGAATTGATGACGAAGCCTCGTTATAGGAATCCTCTTTTAAAAATGTTAGGCTCACCTGTTAGTCAGATACCTTCAGATATAGTGAATCTTCAAGAAGAACACACTACAATTATTATTGGTTCTACCTTAGCTGATAAGACTGAAAATGATTCAAATTCTTCTCCACCTTTTTATATAACTCTGACTATCCATGATCAAATGATTCAGAACTGTTTATTGGATTATGGAGCTTCTCACAGCATGATGCCTCAAGTAGTCATGGAGGCTCTTGGTTTGAGTATCACAAAACCATACCATGATTTATATGCATTTGATTCGTGAGCTATTAACTGCTTAGGAGTGATTAAGGATCTTGTGGTCAATTTGACTTAGTTACCCATGAAAAGTGTTATATATTAGGGATGTGGTGGTTGTTGACATCACTCTTAAGTTTGGTATGTTGCTTTTAAGATCTTGATAAAATAAAGTAGGTTGTACATTGCAGATGGATTTGACATATGCTACCATTCCTGTAATTGGGGGAGAAAATAAAAGATTGTATAGAGAAATACAACATGCTTATATTGTCACAGATGATAGAAATCCAATGAATCATCCTCTTTATGATGTTCTTGTTGCGTCGAGACGTGCTCTACAGCCTAGTATGGGGGAGATCTTGTAACGTGATGTAATGTTTGTAACATGTCGGAAAAAAATAATAGTGATAGTGAATATTATGGGAGAGATCTTGTAACGCTAGCAACGTTTGCAACATGTTGGCAAAAAATAATAGTGATAGTGAATATTATGGGAGAGATCTTGTAACGTGATGTAATGTTCGTAACATGATCCAAATTTATAATACACATATTTGTCATCGTATAAAATTTCTAACATAATTGTCTATCTCTTCGAGTAATCACAACTCTCGAATGCTGGAACCGGAATGCTAACCATGAGAATATCTATTTTTTTATATCAATAGGCTACATAAGATCACCACAACAATAGGCTACAGTGACACATTGCACAAAAGAGGAATATGCTTCCATTTTATGAAAGTTGATAATCAACATTTTTATTAGTGCAGCTTTGGTAGGAGCCTGATTCACAACATTCTTGCTTCCTAGGAATATATTGTAGCAAGTTCTCACGATCTGAAGTAAGCAATCCCCGTGAATATGAAGCGAGACCAACATCACCGTAGAAGGCATAGATTTTAGCATGGCGAGCTCCATGTTTTCGTCTTCCAACTCATGGCATTTGCAAACCAGTTCCATAAATTGCAGCAGAATAGGGATTCCCGTGTCTTTATTATCGCCTCGCAGATTAGAATATAAGATTAACATATATTCTAGATCCATATATTATATACCAATTGCAGCAAAATAGGGCTTCCCATTGATGCAATAAATCCTTTCAATCTTTATTCTCAGTTTTGATTGATGCAATAAATCCTTTCAATTGTTGTCGAGCTTTTTTTCTACCTTATTTAACTTACTTTTCAGTTTGTCTTCGTTGTCTTGCATCTCTAAATAACTTGGATAAAATTGTAAGAAGTGTAACTGACTTAAAACAAATAGTGGCATTGCAAATTTTTGAATTAATTTGTTTGAAAAAAGATTATTCATGAAACAAATTATCTGATTAATTATACAAAATGTTTCTTACAAGATCATGTACTAGTAAAGAATGGGCGAACTTATTATATTCTTCACAAAATCCACTACATGTCTCATAATATAAAACCCACAATCTTGGTCATTCGATTGTTGAGGAGACTGCATCAAATACGACCGACTTTTAAGTTAGGGTTATATTAATATTTAGAGAGTAACATGTAATAAATGTCACATCTGGAACCAATTTATAAAATAAATACTTACACTTATTTGATACCATTTTATGCTATTTTCATCCATGTGGGCCTTCTAAAGAACAACACTGTAATAAGGGTTCATGAAAATTTTAACTATAGGATTTCATAAGAGGAATTAAAAGAATAATGGCATTGGATTTTGTTAAGAATTGCATTACTTCACTATAATGTATGCATGACATATTTCTATTCCATAGGGTCAAAGAGAATTGAAGTGCAAAACACAAGGAAGTCCAAAAGGAACACTAGGAAGATGTGCATTCCATTGCTTCCCAAGCCCACAAACATTAGCCAAAGTCCAGTGTTTTCTACAACATAAATTTCCAATATTGAGTTTCAGAAATCATGTCTCTAATTTAACAGTGGAGGGAATTATTATACATTACTTGTATAGTAGAGGAATTATATTGAAATCAACTTCTTTCAGTTTGCTCTCTAACTCTTTCTCAAAAATACTAATGGGCGCTCAGTCATTCCACTCATATAGATCCTTTATGTTGAGGCTGGTCATGTATGCAAAACATCGGTTTATTCGCTGTTATATTTCAATGGGAAATAGCCTTAGATGACAACTGTAACAATAGGGCAGATAAATTAAGTAGCAGAATAGTAATTATATGGATTGCTTTTTTATTTTAGACATAAGTTAATTTGATGAATAGAAATTATATGGATTAGTTTGTATTTTAGATTTGGGGTGGAATAGATTTTTATCTATGAAAGAGGATGATACAAGTGTATTATGGAGATTGATTTTGTGGCAGTAGTTCAAAATTATAAATAAAAAAAGAATATAAAAAATAACTCATAACTAGCTAATGCATGGATAACTAGTAGCAACGAATGGATAACTCATGGTTGATGAATAGATAACAAAGAGTAATTATAAAAAATATATATATAAAATAATTGGTAGTTGATTAATTGGAAAGGTAATATATTCAAGTCTCAAAAAATACTAGTTTGATTGCTTAAGGGTTTTATTAGTGCAAACTTATTCTCAGGTATTGTAGGAAAGGAACTATTCCATGAGAGGTTTGCATCTCGAGAGATTTGATCCCTCTCGGCGCTTGATATAACCTAGGATTTAAATCTACGCTAGTATGTTACATTTCAGTGATGAAGATACAAATGGCATGCTATGTGTAGAAAAATAATAACCAATCAAACTCAGTGTTGAACAGAAGGATGAGTTATGGAAGATGTACTTTGATGGCTCCTCATCCAAGGAAGGAGCATGAGTTGGCATTGTTTTAGTTTCCCCAGGTGGAGAGGCGATATGTTTGATATATAAGTTGGAATTTGAAACTAATAATAAAACAACAGAATATGAGGCATTAATACTTGGCTTAAGGGCTGCAAAGTACCTTGGGATTCAACAACTTTCTATTTATGGTTACTCTGAATTAGTTTTCCAACAGGTGAAGGACAAATATCAGGTAAAATAGGATTTGTTTAAGGTATATAGAAATGAATTTTGGGATATGATTGAAAAGTATTTCATAGCATTCAATATTTCTTTCATTCCCAGGGATCACAATTAGACAACAGATTCACTTGCTTTGGCAGCCACACACTTCAAAATTCCAAAGAAGACCCAGTTAAAATACCCAATTGATGTCAAATATAGGCCTTCTGTTCCAGACAATATCAAACAATGGAGAGCCTTTGAAGATGATTTGGAAATAAAGAAATTTTTAGAGTTAACTGGAGAATTTTTTAATTCATTGATTAACCAGGACCAGGAGGATGAACTTGAAGAAGTTGCATATTCAGGAAATCCATTTCTGGGCATAAGATTAATGAGCTAAAGGGGAACTTTATTCCTAAGGGTTTGGTTCCCATTCAGAGGATATTTTCTAAAGATGATACTTTGTTAAATCCATGCATGCAATCCTTAAAGGAGAACATTATAAGTTCTAATATTGGCACAAAAGAGCAGCCTAGGAAGGTGAAAATTTTGAAATATCTCTCAGTTGAGAAAAGGAACATGTATATTAAATTATTGAAGGAGTTTGTTGACATTTTTGCTTGGTATAATGAATATTTAAGAACCTATGATACCAGCATTATTCAACATAAGGTTCCTTTGAATCCAAATGTGAAACCTTTTAGATAGAAATTAAGAAGAATTAATCCATCTTTGTTTCCAGTCATGGAGAAAGAAGTCAAGAAATTATTGGATGCAAAGATAATTGTTCCACTCAGATATTCATCTTCGGTGGCAAATTTAGTTCCAGTATGAAATAAGAATGGAGAGATTAGGTTGTGTGTGGATTTTCGCAATTTGAATAGAGCTTCATCGAAAGACAATTATGCACTGCCCAAGATTAAGCAAATTTTGTACAAAGTAGTAGTACCCAGAGAATTTCAATGATTGATGGATTCTAGGGTTACAATCAAATTGCTATGCATCCATATGACACAAAGAAGACATATTTCACTACCCCTTGGGGTACATTTATGTATGCCAAGATTCCATTTGGTTTGATGAATGCTGGTGCAACCTTTCAAAGAGCTATTGATATAGATTTTGTGGGAGAAAAAAGAAAAAATTGTAGTATTTTATTTGGATGATATCACTGTGTTTTCTCAATCTGATGAAGAGCATTTAAAACATCTCAAACAAACTTTTCTGAAATGTAGGAAGTTTGGACTATCATTAAATCCTAAGAAGTCTCATTTTTCTATTCAGGAGGGTAAGATTTTGGGACATCTAGTTTCAGAATATGGGATTAGAATAGATCCTGAGAGAGTCAAGGGTATTTTTAAGATCAGTCTTCCAAGAAGTAAGAAATATGTTCAGTCATTCATTGGGAAAATCAATTTTCCGAGATGGTTCATTCCAAACTTTGCTGAAACAATAAAGTCAATAACATCTATGTTAAGGAAATACCAGGAGGTGAAATGGACAGCATCAGCTAGAGCCTCATTTCAGAAGATCAAACAAGCTCTAACAAAAGCACTAGTTCTTGTAAGCCCAAACTTTTTGAAATATTTTTTGACTTTCTCTTTTGTATCTCAGGACACAACAGCTATTGTTTTATTACAAACCAACATAGATCAAAATCTTAGGTTCTATCAAGCATAGAGAGGGATCAAATCTCTTGATATGCAAACCTCTTGTGGAATATCCCCTTTCCTGCAATACCTGAGAAGAAGTTTGCACTAATAAAACCCTTAAGCAATCAAACTAGTATTTTTTGAGACTTGAATGTATTACCTTTCCAATTAATCAACTACCAATCATTATATATATATATATATATATATATATATATATATATATTATAATTACTCTTTTTTATCTGTTCATCAACCATGATTTATCCATTCATTGCNCATTAGCTAGTTATCAGTTATTTTTTATATTCTTTTATATTTATAATTTTGAACTACTACCATAAAATAAATCTCCATAATACACTTGTATCATCCTCAACATAAAGGATCTATATGAGTGGAATGATCGAGCACCCATTAGTATTTTTGGGAAGGAGTTAGAGAGCGAACTGAAAGAAGTTGATTTCAATATAATTCCTCTACTATACAAGTAATGTATAATAATTCCCTCCACTGCTAAATTAGAGACATGATTTCTGAAACTCAATATTGGAAATTTATGTTATAGAAAACACTGGACTTTGGTGATCATTTGTGGGCTTGGAAAGAAATGGAATGCACATCTTCCTAGTGTTCCTTTCGGACTTCCTTGTGTTTTGCACTTCAATTCTCTTCGACCCTCTGGAATAGAAATATGTCATGCATATGATATAGATAAGTAATGCAATTATTAACAAACTCCAATGCCATTATTCTTTTAATTCCTCTTATTAAATCCTATAGTTTAAATTTTCATGAACCCTTATTACAGCACTATTCTTCAGAAGGCCCACATTTATGAAAATACCATAAAATGGTATCAAATAAGTGTAAGTATTTATTTTATAAATTGGTTCCAGCTGTGACATTTATCACATGTTACTCTCCAAATATTAATATATCCTTAACTTAAAATTCGGTCATATTTGATGTAGTCTCCTCAACAATCGAATGACCATGATTGTGGGTTTTATATTATGAGACATGTAGTGGATTTTGTGAAGAATATAATAAGTTCACCCATTCTTTACTAGTACACGATCTTGTAAGAAAAATTTTGTATAATTAATCAGATAATTTGTTTCATGAATCATCTTTTTTCAAAGAAATTAATTCAAAAATTTGCAACGGCATTGTTTGTTTTAAGTCAGTTCCACTTATTACAATTTTCTCCAAGTTATTTCGAGATGCAAGATGACAAAGACAAACAGAAAAGTAAGTTAAATAAGATAGCAAAGAAAGCTGGACAACAATTGAAAGGATTTATTGCATCAATCGAACCTAAGAATAGAGATTGAAAGGATTTATTGCATCAATGGGAAGCCCTATTCTGCTACAATTGATCTAGAATATCTGGATCTAGAATATATGTTGATCTTATATTCTAATCTGCGAGGCGATAATAAAGACATGGGAAGCCATATTTTGTTGAAATTGATGGAACTGGTCTGCAAATTCCATGAGCTAGAAGATGAAAACATGGAGCTCGTCGTGCTAAAATCTATGCTTTCTGCGGTGACGTTGGTCTCGCTGCAGATCCATGGGGATTGCTTACCTCAGATCGTGAGAACTTGCTACAATATATTCCTAGGAAGCAAGAATGCTGTGAATTAGGCTATTGCCAAAGATTTGCTGATACAAATGATGATTATCAACTTTCATAAAATGGAAGCATATTCGTCTTTTGTGCAATGTGTCGCTGTAGCCTATTGTTGTGGCAATCTTATGCAACCTATTGATATAAAAAAAACAGATATGCTCGTGTAATAAGGATATGCTCGTGTTCAGAATTCCGGTTCCAGCATTCTAGAGTTGTGATTACCCAGAGTGATAGACAATTATGTTAGAAATTTGATATGATGACAAATATGTGTATTATAAATTTGGATCATGTTACAGACGTTACATCACGATACAAGATCTCTCCCATAATATTCACTATCACTATTATTTTTTGCCAACATGTTACAAATGTTGCTAACGTTACAAGATCTCTCCCATAATATTCACTATCACTATTATTTTTTTCTGACATGTTACAAATGTTACATCACTTGACATTACATTACAATATATCCCCCATACTGGGCTATAGAGCACCTCTCGGTGCAAAAAATGTAGATGGATTAGAGAAGCCTATAGCGTTCTTTAGCAAAACTCTTGAAGATTCAGAATTGAAATATAGTATGCTGGAGAAAAAAGCATATGCACTGGTAAAAGCATTGAAATTTTTTAGTATTTATATTCTGCATTCCAAGATTATTGCTTATGTACCTAATGCTACTATTAAAGAGATTCTAACTCGGCCAGATAGTGAAGGAAAGTGGGTAAAATGGATTGTGAAAATCATGGAAGACGATGTGGATATTAAACCTACCCAGCTTGTAAAAGGGCAAGGTCTAGCAAGACTATTGGTAGATTCAAATTATGAATCCCTTGGTCTTCATTTGATAGAAAGTCAGCCAATACAAGAGGAGTTACAAGCAGGGCAAGATAAGGAACACATTATGGATAAATATGTAGAATCAGAATGGTATGCTGATATAGTTCATTTCTTATTACATTTGCAGTGTCCTGATCATTTGGATAAGAAGCCAATTAGATCATTAAAATTGAAGGCCACCAAATAATGTCTAATAAATCAATAGTTACATCGGAAATATTGAGGGGGAGTGGTGATCAGGTTTTTGGAGAAACCAAAGATTGAAAAGGTCATCTCAGAATTACATGAAGGTGCCTGTGGAGGTCAAAAATATTGGAAGGCTGCAACTTATAAAATTCTAAGGTCTGGTTACTACTAACCATCTTTATTTCCGATGTCTATCAGCAGATCAGGGCTTATACTCAATTTCAAAAATTTGCTGGAAAACAAAAACTTGTGTCCTTACCTTTGAATCCCACTGTGGTAAATGCCCCTTTCCAGCAGTGGGGTCTAGATTTTATAGGTGAGTTCAATCCTGATTCCTCTGGGAAACATTAATGGATACTTACAGCTACTAATTTTTTCACAAAGTGGGTGGGGGCCATTCCTACACTGAATGCAAATTATAAGGTAATCATTGGCTTCATTCAAGAAAATATCCTGAGTAGATTTGGTTGTCCTAAGAAATTGTTGATTGATAATGCTAAGGATTTTAAGTCTAAGACCATGGTTACTTTTTTTCAAAAAAATGGAATTATTTTAAACCATTCCACACCCTTATACCCCTAGGGGAATGGTTTTTCATAATCAACTAACAAAAATATCATTCAGAGTATTAGAAAATTGTTAAATCAGAACAAGAGATCTTGGGATTCAATGTTAAAGTATTCACTCTCGGCAGATAGAATAACCACAAAGAAAGAAATCGGTTTATCTCCTTTTTAGTTAGTGTATGGTACTGATGTTGTTTTTCCAATCCAGTTAGATATTCTAGTAATCAAGTTTTTTTCAAGATAGTCAGGAGGAGCCTAATGATATTCAAAGAAGAATTTTCTCATTGATTGAACTGCAACAGGAATGTGAACCTCTAGCTGAAAAAGATCAATCTTACAAGAAAAAGATCAAGGAAATATTTGACAGGAAGATAAAGGAGGATACTTTTTCTTTTGGAGACATGGTACTCAGATGGGATGCCATAAAAGAGAAGAAAGGTAAGCATGGAAAGTTTGTTAACTTATGGTTTGGCCCTTTTATAATTTCAAATATTTTGGAAAATAATACCTTCATACTGCAAACTCTAGAAGGTGAAGAATTGTCCAATCCAGTGAATGGACGATTTCTCAAACATTTTTATAGTAATTGAAGGTGAAAGAACTTTCACTCATTGTACATACCAGTGTGAGAAAGATAGAATAAAGACTCCAATTTCCCAATGGAAGTTTGCTGAATAAGAAGGAAGATTCAGTTTAGTTTACAAAAGGCACTGGTCTACAGGTTGAAACCTCACAAGGAGGATTTCATCCCTCAGTAGGAGCCAAATGTTAGGACTGAAATTTGTTCCTAGTATTTGTGTGTTGTTTTTCTCTATCGGTTCATTTCTTATTTAATTTTCATTTTGAGCTTGTTCTAAATTTTAATAATTATAATGTCCTTTTTGTTATAGGTTATAATTTGTTTTAATTTATTTATTTTTCCTTTCTTAAGTTTTCTTTTTAAATTTCTTATTAAGTATTATATATCTTTTAAATTCTACCAATGCCGATTTAGATTTATTGCAAGGTGTATATCCAAGGTCTAACCCTTGTTTTGAGCTCTTTATCAAATATGTCATGAGGAGATTCCTCTAGCGCAAAATTCGAGATCTATACCATAAAGCATTGCAGGAATCATGAATCATTGGGAAGAGTGGTGGATTGATTATATAGCATGGTCATTGTACTAGAGGATAATGGGAACTCTTCAGACACCTCTTTAATGTATAATGACACATGTACATAAAAATGTTCCATCCATCGTGACAAATGTATGAAGCTGTCTGAATACAATTGAGAAAATCAGGGTTTTGAATTACTACGGTTTATGGCTTGGGTTTTGAATCTCACTGTTTCAAAGTGTAATTTGAGAATTCTTTAATTTTCCTAAGTAAGTAAATAGGCCAATTTACAATATATATATGGGAAAGAGTGGAAGGATTAACAAGTATGAACTTACAGACACAAGTTGGGATATCAAATTTCCAGAATGTGCAGCATTATTCAAAACAACAAGGTGGTTTAGTTTCTTTGAGAAGATCACTGGATTCAATATTGAAGTTTCACATCATTTCACCTAGAATTTCATCAATGAGACTGTAACATTTAATACTCTTAGGTTTGAGCTAAAAGAGGATTTAATAGCTAAAGACATGGGTGTCCCAACAGATGGAGAATACTAGTTTTAAAAGATTCCTTTCAGTTTCAACCCTAACAATTTCTTACTACCAAGAACTAAAACCTTAGATTGGGGAAAAGGAGTTCCATTAGAAAATTTTAAGCCAGAATGGAAGGAAGCCATTGGTATTGTACAAAACTATATTACATGCAATGGAAAGTTCACATTAGTATTTAAATACCACGTTAGATTTTTACAGCATTTAAATCAGCAATCCAAGATGCATTTTCCCTTCTTTCTCTTAAAAAGTCTCTAGAAGATGTCAAATAGATTCAAGGGACATTTCGACCATACAAACCAATCAGTATTTCACCATGTCTTGATCAAATTTATCATATGCACAGTATTGGAGATGAAAAGAAGGAGTTGGGATCACTTCTTATTCTGGTCAGGGTTTACTAATGAACAGGATGATCATGCAAAGAAAAGCTTAACCAATAAACAATTTGGTTTTGTTAAAATATTTAAAAAAGAGGTGCTTAAACATTTAGTACAAGATAACCTTCAGGAAAATAGTTCACATCAAGGATTCATAGATCCTATTGATGAAGATCGAGGAAAAGCATTGGATGATGAGTGAGAGCACAATTTGAAGAATGAAAAAATGGAGAATACATCTAATTTGAACCCTAATGAATATATTGGTTCAACAGAACATAAGAAAAGTTTTATATGTGTACAGGAAAGCTCAACTAAAGTTTCTATTGTAGCTGATTTGAAGGGTAATGTTTCGCAAGTCCCAGAAGTAAAGATACAGAAGAAATCTCTTATGCAATTGGAAGGATTGAAATGGAGACCCAAGACCAGAGCCACCAATAAATTCAGATTGAATATGAAGCGAATTTTAAACCCTAAACTGCAAAAAGAGAAGGTTACAGTCATTGAAGATTCTTTAGGTGAGGAAGATAATGAAAGTGAAGAAAATCTGAGCGCATGACAAAATTGTAGTCAAGAGGATCATTTAATATCATCAGATCTAATTCAAGAAAACCATGAAGGTATGAATTCGGGAGCTTCATTTGTGGAGGAAGTAATGAAGGATAGGAAAGAAGAAGATTTAATCTTTAAAAATATGAATATTCCATGGTTGTCAAACCAGGATTCTACATTGCATGGAGAGGTGTATATGGATTCAGAAGTTGAAAATCTCAGGAAAACTTTGCAACAACATAAGTCACAAATTCATTTTCTTAATGAAACTAATGATAGGCTGGTAATGACGAATAGGAAGAGAGGACCTGGAAGACATTAATGCACACTATTAAGAACTGATAGCTATCTTGAAAGAAGCATTGAAGAAAAAAAGAGAAATCCAGAATCAAGCTGAAGATTTAACCCAACAAGTTTAGAAGTTAAGCAAGCAAAATGAAATGTTATTAGATAGAGTTAGAAGTCTGGATATAGAGCAGGAGCGAACTAAGAAAGAGTCTCATGCCTTGGAGGGGATCGCTATGCTAGCAGAAGAAACCAAAAGGTTATGACTGCTACCTAATTTCCAGTTGTTAAGTATTTTGTTTGGTATAACACATGAAGTAGTTAACATTTTATTGATTTTAAAGATTCGAAGTTAAGAAGTAACTAGTTTGAATTTAGACCTAAAAGACAGTTATGAAGCAGTTATGAAACTGTTGTAGTTTGTAAAATGATAAAAATAGGAAAGTTGATTGGAGTAGGGTCGATTTTTGTTTCAAGAAGCATCCTAGAGCTAAAGACTTTGGATGTATGTTACTGATGCATTTTAACTCTCATGTAAGTGTTGAAGACTGATACTGATCTATATATACTTATAAGCCATTTTATCCTCTATATTGTTTTTGTTTATGGCCTGTTTGACAACTCAGCTCATGACTTCATTTCTTGATTAATGTTTTTATTGATGTAATTTCTTATGCATTTTGGACATAACCAATATTGTTCTTATCAATGTTCGTGGTTTATATTTATTATTTATGTGTTTATATATTAGTCATTCATGTTATTTCATGACTCAGTTCCTGTAATAGCTTTTTGATTGTTTACCTTCTTGTAGATGAACTTTCCAACCAAAAAATTCATAAAAACCAATTCCATTTTCTCTTTTTGTTTTGATATTGTACTAGCTTGTTCCTTTGTAGTCTAGGAACAATTTCTAGCACAAACACTTACACCTCTGCAAGGGAATCTATCATATGCAATTTAAAAAACACCAGGTGTTTATGTATTTAGACATGCATGAACCAATTAAATAACATGTATTAACAAACTAACATGTGAAAGTTGGAACCCTCTAGAGTCATGACTAGTCAACGTTGAAAATGCCCAAATTGTAATTTTCTCCAAAACTCCAAAAAGGGACATTACAGTGGTATTAGAGAATGATCCTTGCACTTGTTCATTAATACCATCCATTGAAGAAAAAGACGCATCCATGTATTACTATTATTAATACTCCTCTGAAGATGATTATGAGGAAGATTTTCCATCTTACAACACTTCGTACAATTTCAAAAGGGATGTTGGTTATTATTATGGCCATGTGTATTATGAAGATGTATGTGCCAAACCACAATGATCTACTCCTATCGATGAAATATAAATCTTGGGAGAATCATATAAAACTCCACCCTACCAATATTAAGCATATCTTAATGTGATGGGATAGGCATCTAAGATCTACCCTTTTGAATACTTTGCTGAGTGGGTGTTTGGATATAGGCCTAATAGTGCAGATGTGGACTCATTAAAGAAAAATCAACCTACTTGGGAAAAGTGAAAATATTTATCCTTTCCTATAAATTATGAAGCTATAAACACTTATAAGGACATCATGTGGAAGAAATTTTGTTCTAAAGGAGATGAAAAGAGCTTAGATACACCATTAAAGGAAGAGGAAGAGATTCATGAAGTGGAGCATAAATCACCTCAAGGTGATTGTAGAGAAGAACGCAATCCTTACTCATGGGGGTTGTGCAAATCAAGGAGAATATATTGATGGATCCTTGAACTATTAAGGAGTACCTATTGATGGGTGCTCACAACTCTATGTTGGTGACATAGAGATCATATTTGAAAATGTTGTTGCAATACAAAGTTCTCATAAGCATGAAGATGAATACCTTATGACAGATAATGAAGAACCAATATCAAATTCCCCATCACCACTTGAGCTTCAAGAAGTTGATCAAATCAAGAAGAAATAAGAAGAGGAGGTTCACTCCCATGGCCCATCCTTCATTGAAGGGTCTTTGAAGATGAGTGAAATGAATATCCATAAGGCCCTTAGCATACTCCATGACGCTAAAGCATTGGTATCAAATTCTTATTGGAAAGTTTCTTCATTAGAGGGGCCATCCTTCTATGAAGACATGGATAAGAGTCAAATAGCAATGTGAAACATTGAAGGTAATTTCAAGTATTTGGTTTTTGATAGAAACAATTTGCTTGAGCTTAATGAATGGTTACATGAAGCATACTTGAATAATAATGAGGATATTCACAAGCTCAAAATTCTAAATGAGAAACTTCTTGATACGTTGCAATATACTTTTTGTTCCTCCTATGTTTCAGATTGTCATATGGTATATTTATTGGATGATTCTCATGGCAAAAGGGATCATCAGAGATGTGGAAAATTGTAGGTTATTGATGTGTTTGAAGATGAGCTTGATAAGAGCCAATCACGTGTTGTTGTGGAAGAGGAACTTGAGTTGGCTCTTGAAAATGGTTACACATTTTTGAAAGAAGTACATGATTCCACTACCTTGGAACCAACCTATGAGGAAAGTTTTTAATTTTTTTAGGGAGGTGCATGTTCCTATCCTTATGGGTCCTTCACATGATGAAAATTTTTCACTTTCTGATCATTTGGGTGAGTGGGTTCTTCCTCCTACATCCTACACTTCCATTATTTGCAACATTCATCCTAATGAAGTATGGGTGAAAGGTTCTTTTTTTATGGTTCCAAATGAGGAGTATGGGACTCCTATATCTACTCTTGATTATGACATGACTAGAGTTCCATATATTTGCAGCAGCATCCTTTGTTTCATTATGATTATATATATATTCATGGGCGTATTGATGAGACGTTTTTGAGCGTCTTGAAGTCTCCATGCCTTCTTTGCTCCTTATTTGGTTCATATTTTGGTGGGAGTTCTTCATTCACTTCTTGGATGAAAGAACACATGGATTATTATATTGATGCAAATTATATTATTTTGGAGCAGAATTATGGGACATGGGATCCTCACCTATGTCACTAGGGCATATTTGATATAATAGTTTATGCTTGTTTGTATGGGATACATGATGATCTACTTACTTGGATGTACAAGCACTTTCATGATTCTTTGATGAGTTACCTTCTTGATGTACATTTGTATGATGTTGTCATGTTCTTTCATGATCTATATTTTGTACTCATGATGTTTGGAAGGGTGCAATACAAGAAATTGGATCCTGTTATTGCTTGGTTTCAAAATTGAGGGACATTACAATTTTGGGGCAGCAAGTAGTATGGGAGATTGAGTCACCACTTGAGAAGTTGATTGAAATCATAGTAGTGCAACATAAAGCATGGTGGTTCCTCTCTAAAATTTTCTTAATATATTAAAATACTCAAATTTGGGTAACTTGGAGCCAACTTCAAACAATTATACATGAGAAAAAATGGGGGGTTGAAAGTTGAGAAAAGGTTTCCAAAATATGGGGGTAAAGAATATTTGTAAAAAATTTGTTTTGTTGGAATTAATTAATATTTTGGTGTTTAGTGGTGATGTCACAAGAGATATAAAATGCAAAATCCAAATATATTTACTTTTGGAAACAAAAAATTGTAGTACATGAGTACCCCAACTCAAATGGAAGCTAAAGAAAATTGGAGTAGAACCATAAGAGAGCACTTGGTGCTATGGAGGGAGTACAAAGTGAGGATACCACTTGGGATGAAATTTTGAGGAAAAAAGACTTGGAATTTCTCAAGGACAAGCAATCTTGGGTAGGAGGAGTGTCATTTCCCCATTCAAATAAGACTACTTGCAAATATTGTTCCACCAATCTACTAGTTCCCTAGGTTGAGATAGAGACATAAATTTTGTAATAAGGGGATATGAGACCCAAAAGGAATTTATTTTACCATATTGACATTTAAATCAGTCACATAAATGATAAATTCTAATAAAATATGTTGGCATGGGTTCATGAATACACTTGGAAGATTGTGGATCCTTTGGATGACTAGATTCCCCACACACTTAGCATGATCTTCATTCAAATTCAAACAAATGGGTAATGTAACATTATTGGAGGGTGATGTGGTGTCAAATATCATATAATGATCCAAGGAATTCGAATTGGTAAAGGAGGGTAACTCCCATGGAAGAGGAAGATATTAGAAGAAAATGTGTGCCACTTAAAAGGAGATTCCATGCACTCTATGAAAACAAATGATGAAAGATTCTATGACAAGTATGAAAAATTCAGACCTAATTTCAAACATATGACAAATATTACATGACATGTCTAAAAATAGCCACCAAGAGGTCGAATTTCGGAGTTAGAGGCATCCATTCGAATTGGAAAACGAATTAGAGCATGAAGAGGAAGAGAAGTGTCCTGAGAGTTACTAAACCACCAAGATGAGTTGGAGGAATACCATGAAGCAAAATTTTACCTTAGGAGGCATTACGAAGTTAATAAAAGGATTTCATGAGGAAAGAGATAATTTTTTATCATTTCTTAATTGGCCTTTGGAATTTTGGAGAGATTTTGATTGTCAATTGCATGATGAGTGTTTGTTGGAGGAGCCTAGTCGGATAAACAGACTAGATTCTATATTCAAATAATTGTAGATTATGTCGACCTCATAGGTTGTGTCGGTTGGTTGAGCTGACATGTAGTTCTTGTAACTATTTTGTAAATCATATATATAGGTTGTAGGGTCAGATAGATACTTGGTTCAGTTTTCATGTATGAACCCTCATGTGTACTTGATTAATATAAGTTGTTATTCTGTCTACCATTCCTTGTCTCTTATATGTATCATTGTTATATGAATCTATGTGTATCATTGGTAACCTTGCAATATGATTGATTACAACATTAGTGTTAGATTTTTATCATTTAATCAATATGATCTAGGATCTTATCTGAGAGAATAACATGCACAACAATAATCACAAGAGATAAGAGACATAGAGAATTTTCCTTAGGGAAACCATAAAGAAGAAAACCCCACAACTTTATCAGAGATAGAATGAGCACCAATAGCAAAAGTAAAACCCAAAGATACAAATATGATCTCCGACAACTGTTCTCCCTCTCACTTGTGTGACCTACTTCTCTCTCACTCATGCGCTATTGTTGAGTGAGTAAGTGTTTCAAATAGAGAGTCTCGCTCTCTATTTATACTTGTTTTCCACTTGACAATTACTCTATAGGGACAACCTCACTAGGAGAGTCTAACAACCCTAATACAACTCAATTGTGGGGACTATTTCCGTGACTTACAACAGAGGGTTAACCTCAATGACTTTACATGAATTTATTATATTAATGACTCTCCCGATAAGAGGAATAGACATCTCCATCAGGGTACAATGAAATACAATAAGAAATATACAAGTGAATACATTCTGAACTTACAACTACATCAACACTCCCTCTTAACTAGGAAGGTATTCTCTTGACACAATTCATCAGCACAATTCTTCATCACTGGATAATCATCAAAGCTAGCTCATCATCATCACTGCTCCCGCTATCTCGAGAAAACAGTGCTATCTCTCAATTCTACTCGTTATAAGAAGTTTTACAAAACCAACCCCTTTTCATGTTGGATTTAGGTCTCAACACTTATATCTGACCATGGGAGGCCCAGCCTGCCACCATGTCAGAAAGGCCCAACACTTACATCTGACCATGGAAGGCCCAGCCTACCACCATGTCAGAAAGGCATAGCACTTACATCTAACCATGGGAGGCCCAACCTAACACCATGTTAGAAAGGCTTTGCACTTACATCTGACCATGGGAGGCCCAACATACCACCATGTCAGAAAGGCTCTGCACTTACATCTGACAATGGGAGGCCCAGGCTGCCACCATGTCAGAAAGGCTTTGCACTTACATCTGACCATGAGTGGCCCAGCTTGTCACCATGTCAGAAAGTCTCTGCACTTACATCTAACCATGGGAGGACCAGCCTGCCACCATGTCAGAAAGGATCTGTACTTACATCTGACTATGGGAGACCCATCCTACTACCATGTCATAAAGGATCTGCACTTACATATGACCATGGGAGGTCCAACCTACCACCATGTTAGAAAGGCTCTCGAAATCATCACTTCCCCTCAAAAGGAACCTCGATCTGAATAATACCAAGATTCTCTCTAAAGTACTCAAACTTCACTCTGGCCATTTCTAGCATTGAATCACATCAAGGTTGATTACATCCAAGAATAACTTGTGAGCTTCGTCAGGACTGATTACATCCGAGGAAAACCTACATGACTGATTACGTCTGAGCAACCTACGAGCTTCACCAGGATTTTATGCTCACACAACCTATCTCATCGACTATGCTAGAAATCATCACTCCCTCCTTCGAGAGATCTCAATCTGGATCACATACTTGAGCTTCAATGCTCCTCTCTGCATCATACAAAAATGCAAGTTAGATCAATCAAATCAAATAGCAGTTTGGAAAAGAAACATACTACCTCAAAAATAGTTGAGCAAGTGGCAACATTTTTTTCCTCAGCTGTACTCATCACCATGCAGGACTGCATCCTTCCATACCAGTAGCCCATACTGGATCTTAAATTGAAGAAGTAACCTAGGGTGTTCTTCTTCTTAGTGGCGCTACCAATCTGAATCAACATAACCATGCAGGTTAGTCTTTTGATTCGTATCATGCTCAATTGTACCCTTCAGGTACCTCACTGCATGCTTTGCAAGTAGGTGAGCATGTCTCTGATCTATCAGTAACATCAATGAACAAAACATCTGACAATACATCGTGGAATCAACCATCTCTGATGAGGCATCACTCAATAGCTTCAAGTTATATTCCATAGGTGTGGCCATGGCCATGCAGTCCATCATCCCAAACCTTTTCAGGATCTCCACTTCATACTTCCCTTATCCAAGGGAGATCCTATTCACACTCTACCACACCTCCATTCCTAAAAAGTAGTGCATCATACCCAAGTCCTTCATATCAAACTCGGAAGCAAGTCTCCTTCTTGCAAATTGAAAGAGTTTCCTTTTTCCTATCAGGAACATGTCATCGACATATAACAGAAGCATCACTGGTATTTTGGATTCAACCTTGAATTAAAGGTTGGAAACTGCTTTACTCTTAGTAAATCCTAGAGCCATCAGTAATTTTTCCATCTCGTAGTATCATGTTGAACCTCAGTCACTCCCTCTAAAGTGAAGCATCATTCTCCCTCTACCTTTCATACTCTATGCATTGAAACATTATGTAATGGAGTGACAAGTAGCTTCCTCTGATACTAATATTATATGTATCCATCTAGGATCACTGGATACCAAGATCCTCTATCTTGAACCTTTTCAAAAGTTCTTCTCGCACCCATATGTGAGCTTTTTATCCTCTATAGGATTTCATCTTCAACCTTGTAGCAAAGGTTAAGATCTTCATCACTCTAGGTGATCTTCAAGCTCCTCATGTATGTGTTACCCCATGGGTGCCTGTTGATGCCTGGAAATTTGCAAGTAAAAATAGTTAGGGATTCTCCCCAGTAAACATTCCCAACTAGCCCATTACCGTTTGGTATGGGGAATCTGTCCGGTTTACGGTCCGGCTACCGTAGGTCAAGTAACAAAATACAAGGTTTTACCGGTTACGGCCCGGTCCACTGTGTATATTTTTGTTTTTGAATTTAAGCATGATATGCAAGTGCCTATCTAGAAATGCATATTGATATAGAATACAGGGAGTAGTCACAATGTGATGCACACGTTCTTACCTCTCGTCTTAACTCACTCGCATCTAAATCACACACAGCAAAAAACTAAAACTAACTATCTAACCTATCCCTAGGGAGCAAGATTATCATTTATTAATGAGTAATGTATTTCTGCACATGCATTAAGAAAAATCACAGATAGCTGTTACTTATTTCAAAACACATGAACACTAATAGATATATGAACAACAAGATAACTCATTGTTTATGAAAAGCCTTCATTACTCACAATGGAAATTTCATAGAATAAACTAGAGCGCATTCATAACAAGAACATAGGTTCAAAGAGTTAGAACAATCTCACAGTTAATGGACACAAGCTGAAAACAAAATAGTTCACATTCAACAAATCCATAGCACAACATTTGAAATCTTCCACCAAGATTTCTCCAACATGAAACATGTAATCCTTATTTCAAAAGGAAATAGTTATTATTTTAACGTAATCTCACAAATCAATCTGGGAAAAATTCCCTTCTTACATCTAACTCTCCTATATTTATACCAAACAACAAAACCTTTGGGCTGCCCCTTGTCACCTTTGGGCTCCCCCCCAACCGTTTAATCTCACAATTTTGTCTTTTAGTGAGTGTTGTACAATACGTTACATTAAATTAAAATATAATAACACTTTTATAAAGAGAGGCCAGCTTGGTTGTTGATGAACTTTTCCCAAGCCTAGGCCTCTGCTGCTATCGATATGTTGAGATCTCAGACCCTTAATTTCTTCTTCTCTTTCTTCATCTCTGCTTCTTCATTTTATTTCTCTTTCTTCTTTACTGCCTCCTTTCTTCTGCTTTGTCTTCTAGACATATCTTCTCTACAGCAGCAATCACCCTGTCAGGAATAACCAAAAAAAAAAATTGTATCAGTCCATTTACCTTCTCCGTATGCATTATGTAAAATAAACTATATACAGTGTTAATGCATGAAAAGAAAAAAAGGACAAAACAAAGAAATCCTACGAGTTTGTGTCTTGAAATATGCTAATTCCATTGTCCAAACTAAAATCACACGCTCAATAAAAAGACTATTTACCTCAATCTAGGCCACATCTGGTCTAACTTGAAATCATGAAAGCATGAATCATAACAATGTAATCGCCAAATCTGAACCCTAAATTGTGCTCTTCATCTCAGAGAAACTTAGACTCGACCAAAACCCACGGAAAAACCTTGCCAACATCAAATAGAGTAAAAGAACACAAAAAGGAAGAAAAAACCTTCTCAGCGAACAGAACTACTAAGCATCAGGCGAAAACAAAACTCTCATCGGCGGGTGGAAGCATTATAGCATCGGATGATTAGTTCACTAAGCTGCCGCAACGGTGGAAACCATATAGACTACGGGTTCCAGGAAAATAGAAAAACATCGACGTTCAGCAACTCTAAAGCTAAAGATTATAGCTCAGAACCACTAATCATCGGTGAGATAGTTCACTAAGGAGCCGCAACGGCAGAAAACAATCAGACTACGGCTTCCAATCAAAGTCATAAACCGTTCCGATGGCGAAGAAACAAAAATAATGAAGAGAAATAAACCACAGAATTGACAAGGATAAGAACTAATCCGTCAGAACATTTTCCATGTGCCCTCTGAAACGGTGGTGACTTAGAATACTAATGCTCCAATAGTGATAAAACAAAAACACCGAAAGTTAAAAGAAAAAGTTTTTTAAAAAATAAACTAAGGAAATAAAAGCCCATCATTGAAAAACATGACTTTCCATCAGGAAATTCATTAGTTGGCTTCTACAATGGCGGCTGCGTAGAGAACTATGACCCCGATTCACTGTTCAAAAGACTTCGGACAACGAAAACCAAAAAAAATATCATCGCAAAGCAAAAGGTTTGAACCAATAAAACTACGCATTGGAGAAAGTAAGAACTGTCCATTGGCCCATTCTCTATTTTTCCTCTGAAACGGCGGCTGCATAGATAACTAAAGCTCTGATTCAATCTCCATTACCCTCCCACATCGATAAAACCAACCATCGAAAATTCAAAGAAAAGTTAAGTGTTCAAAATATTCTTGGATGGGCAGCGATGAAATCAGTTCATTTAACCTCAGAAACAGCAGTGGGATAGATAACTAAAGTCCTGACTCAAACCTCAACTGACTTCTGATAGTGCTAAAACAAAATCATCAACAGAGCAAATGTTAAAAAAAAATAAACAAACTCCATAATCAAAAGCTTTCGCTAGACAAAGGCAGATTTCCGAAAAGCATGAAAACAGTTGACCTCAATTCAACTTCAAACAACCCAAAATTGTAGCAGAGGGAAAAAACAGAGTTCAAGAAACCAAAAAAAAAGTAGGCAAGGATAAAATCAAAAGGAGGGTCCAAAATTTTTCAAAAATTTGGCAAAAAGTTGTAGCTGCAACAATTGGCGACTACCTGGTGAACCCAGATCTCTGGACAATTTCTTCCTTAAATAATAGACTGTTTGACAATAAAACCAACATGTTGAATTCTTCTAGATGTCTGTATTTCTCAAATGGAAAATGGATGTACTTTTAATCATTGATGATAGTCCAATTTAGGAAAATGAAAACAAAGATTTCAAAGTCAAGATAACTCTTTTGAGGCCAGGAATACGAGTTTCATTTTTTACCTCTGTCTTCAGCTAGCTCCCAGCTTAAACACCACATGATTGTAATATATGGTAAACAGAAATATTCATTTGTTCCTCATTCCCATGACATTTTGCACTTTTGTGCTTTTGGACCTTTTCGTCCTTTTTGAGTCCTCCTGCATGCCTTTCTTTCTGAATTTTTATTCAGGCTCCTCTATCCATAGTGTCCTTTTGTGTGAGAGATGTATTTAATTGTTAGCTCACGAACAGAGAAGAACTTTGGAAATTTTGTACTCATATGGTTCAGTACTTCGTTTTTTGATACATATTGCTTTCTTAGAAGATTTTGACTCTTATTTTCCTTTTGGCTTTCCATTCTTGGCATGGGATCATTTATATATAATATACTGTTTACCCTACGTCCTTTCCACGGGTCTTTTGCTGTCACCCCCTAAGAAATTTTTAAATGTGAGATGTATAGAGCCTCGAAATAGTATTCCAGACCTTTCGATCCTGATTTATTTTACAAGGATTAAGTAGGACTTCAATGTGTTCATAACCATTTAGGAAAACTGCTAAACTAGAAGAAATTCTTTCAGATAAATCAATAGTACACAGTCTTACAATCAAGTATTTTTTGTTAACCAGAATTCTGATGCTTTCCATGCAACCAAAAGTTTGCTTCTTTTATTGAAATCAATCAAAATCTAACTAAACAAACAGAAATAAAATAAATAAAAAATAAACAACCAAATCAGTTTATTTATGTACAAGATAATCAAGAAATAAAAAACCAAGAAAAATAAAGTTTGAGAACTAAACCACTAACTGGTCAGTTATCCGCCCACCCCTGTAAATCTGGCAACTTGTAAGTTAAGGGGCTAGGCTTTACTGAAAATGCCTACCCATTATCAAAAACTACATATACTATTTTACAATCAATCTCATCAGCCCATGAAAATCGAAGAAGATCGGGCTGGGTGTCTAGTGTATTGCTAGCTTCTTTTGCTTGGTAGTTCCCGGTTCTAGCTCAATTAGATAATTTCCCAATACAGAATTCGCTGGTTCATTTTTTTCTTCCAATTGAGTAACATTGTGCTTCATGTGGGGCTCTCTTAATATTTTTATCTGATTTGGACTTCCCTTATGAGGCAACCACAAATGTGACCAGTCTAATGCGAAATACCCATTTAGCCTTGCTGACCAGTCTCAATTCAAAACAAGTCCATAACCATTAGGTATGTCTGCTACTACAATATCAATGTAATGACATATCTTTTCATTTGCAAATAAGCGAATCAGAACATCTTCCATTTCCCCGACTACTTTCACATTGGTCCTCTCTAGGTGAGTAACCTACTAGGTAGTTGGTTTAGGTTGTCCATTGATCTTCTTGCAGACTTTCAGTGGCATAACATTGACTACTGACCCTGAGTATACTAAAACATTATGCACATTATGGTTTAAAATCTCAAAAGTCAAAAGGAATGGTGGGGTTTCAAACTTAGCCTTACCTCCCACACTTGCTTCAACAATTTCTTCTACAGGTTGGTTGTTAGTGGGAAGCTCTTTGTTTGGTACTTGAAGTACTTTTAACAATATTTCTTTCTGTTGCGGTACATTACACATTTCAAATAATGAAATATTTTCCTTAGCCCTTTTAGTGTCCTCCACAATATCGTACCCCATCTGAGGTGCTTTGAGATTTTCCTTGAAATTATCAACTTTGTCTTCAATAGGCTCAACAGGCATGTTGACTTGTTTTGGATCTTGACTGGTCATGGTAAATTTAAGTATTTTATCATCTATGTTGTTCTTCTGAATTTTGTTTACATTCTCTTGCAGTCTCTTAATTTTCGGTAGTATGGAATTGTCTTCTTTTAAAAACCTTTGACTTCTCGTTGTCACATTTGTTCCTGATGTTTCTTCCTGTTTCAGTGAACCTTCCACTTTTGTATCAAATAGTGAGACACAATCCCATAAAAGCAGAGCATCCTCTTCTTGTTTTTCTATGGGTTGATTATTTTTTTCTTCCTGCTCATCGCCTTCTGTTAGTTTGGAAGCCAATAACTGATTTATTACTAATGTCATTGAATTGATCCATTGAGGGCAATTTTTTTCAAAATGAGGCTGCTGAAGAAAGGTGCAAAAGTTATCCATACCTATCTTAGGTAAATTAATTGATGCAGGATTGTGTGGAGGAGGTTTAGATTGATTTTTGTCTGCTCTCCTTTTATAGTAAGGCTCGTATGATTTATGAGCCTCCTTTTCTTTTTCCAAATCTATCACTCTGTTAGATAGCTTCGGCATCATTTTCAACATTCCTTCAAAAGTTTTTTCTCTCGACTGCTCAAGATAATCTTCTATGCTCTCTTTTTCAGCTTCTTCATAAGTTTCTAACAATGTAGGCTTGACTGACATCTTGGAAAACATGTCCAATTCAAGCCCTAGAGCTGAAGTATAGTATTCAATCAGAACTTTATCAGATGGTTTATCAGTTGCAGAAAAAATCTTTATATAAGCAGCAAATCTTTGAGTGAAATTATGCACTTTTTATTTTATTTCTTTCTTTAAAGTGCATAACCCTTTCATTAGAGCTGCATGAGTTTTTTGGACAGTATATTTACTCCTAAATATTATTTCAAATGTGTCCCAGTCTGTGATTGAATTTGCAGGAAAAGAAAAATACCATGAAGTTGCTGCTCATTTCAGGGTATGTGGAAACAATCTACAGACTACATCTTCATGTTCTCCAGCCTGTAGTCCTTCTATAGCAAAGTAAAATCTTTGCAAATGATCATCTACTAAAATATTTTCAATTGGGTCAAACTTAGGAAACATTTTCTCAAAATCTTGAGGTAAGTCATGCAAAGGAGGTGTTAGGTTTAATGGTGATCTAGCCCTCCAAGCAGGTGGTGGATTTGGTGGGTTGGGTGGTTGATTTGTGTTTACATTTGCCATGATTCTAGGTGGATAATGAACAGGTGAAGAGTAAGGTGTATCTAGGCCCAACTAATTCAGAGGTTGAACAACTTCCTGTAAGGCTGTTTCTACCAGTTCTTCAAAATCTTCAACCAACACTGCGTCTTCCAATATAGGGCGTTCTTTATTTCGATATTATCTTCTGGGTAAGACAGGAATAATTGGTAATCCTCCAATATTCTTAGATCATTGACTACTTCGTTATTGACAGAATACAGATGCTCTTTACCCTTCTCTTCAGGAATTGGATTGGGAAACAAACTGCTTTCAGAACTATCACTAGTGGAATAATCTTGAGGAAATGAGTTTCCTCGGCCAACCATGCACTGGAGTCCCTCCTTCTAGCACCAAAAACTGTTGATGCTTGGAAATTTGTAGGTAACAACAGTTAGGTATTCTCCCTAGTAAACGTTCCCAACTAGCCCATTACTGTTTGGTAAGGGGAATCCGTCCAGTTTACGGTCCGGCTACCGTAGGTCAAGTAACAAAATACAAAGTTTTACCGGTTACAACCCAGTCCACCGTGTATATTTTAGTTTTTGAATTTAAGTATGATATGCAAGTACCTATCTAAGAATGCAAATTGATACAGAATACAAGGAGCGGTCACAATGTGATGCGCAGGTTCTTACCTCTCGTCTTAACTCACTCGCATCTAAATCACACACAACAAAAAGATAAAACTAACTATCTAACCTATCCCTAGGGAGCAACATTATCATTTATTAATGATTAATGTATTTATGCACATGTATTAAGAAAAATCATAGATAGCTGTTACTTATTTCAAAACACATGAACATTAATACATATATGAACAACAAGATAGCTCATTGTTTATGAAAAGCCTTCATTACTCACAATGGAAATTTCATGGAATAAACTAGAGTGCATTCATAACAAGAACATAGGTTCAAAGAGTTAGAACGATCTCACAGTTAATGGACACAAGCTGAAAACGAAATAGTTCACATTCAACAAATCCATAGCACAACATTTGAAATCTTCCACCAAGCTTTCTCCAACAGGAAACTTGTAATTCTTATTGCAAAAGGAAATAGTTCTTCTTACAACGTAATCTCACAAATCAATCTGGGAAAAATTCCCTTCTTACATATAACTCTCCTATATTTATACCAAACAACAAAACCTTTGGGCTCCCCACCAACCATTTAATCTCACAATTTTTTCTTTTAGTGAGTGTTGTACAACACGTTATAGTAAATTAGAATTTAATATCACTTTTATAAAGAGAGACTATCTTGGTTGCTAATGAACTTTTCCCAAGCCTAGGCCTCTGCTGCTATCGATCTGTTGAGATCTCATACCCTTACTTTCTTCTTCTCTTTCTTCATCTTTGCTTCTTCATTTTCTTTCTCTTTCTTCCTTGCTTCCTCTTTTCTTCTGGTTTGTCTTCTAGACATATCTTCTCTATAGAAACAATCACCCTATCATGAATAACCAAAAAAAAAACTTTATCGGTCCATTTACCTTCTCCGTATGCATTTCGTAAAATAAACTATATACAGTGTTAATGCATGAAATGAAAAAAAATGAAAAAACAAAGAAATCCTGCAAGTTTGTGTCTTGAAATCCACTAAATCCATTGTCCAAACTAAAATCACACGCTAAATAAAAAGACTGTTTACGTCAATCCAAGCCACATTTGGACTAACTCGAAATCATGAAAGCATGAATCATAACAATGTAACTACCAAATCTGAACCCTAAATTGTGCTCTTCATCTTAGAGAAACTTAGACTTGACCAAAACCCACAGAAAAACGTCGCCAACATCGAATAGAGTAAAAGCACACAAAAAGGTGGGAAAAACCTCCTCGGTGAGCAGAACTACTAAGCATCGGGTGAAAACAAAACTCTCATCAGTGGGTAGAAGCATTATAGCATCAGATGATTAGTTCACTAAGCTACCACAATGGTGGAAACCATATAGACTAAGGGTTCTGGGACAATAGAAAAACATTGGCTGTCGGCAACTCTAAAGCTAAAGGTCGAAGCTCAGAACCACTAATCATTGTCAAGATAGTTCACTAAGGAGTAGCAATGGTGGAAAAAAATCAAACTACGGCTTCCGATCAAAGTCATAAACCTTTTCGATAGCGAAGAAAAAAAATAATGAAAATCAATAAAACCACGCATCGACGAAAGTAAGAACTCTCCATCATCCTGTTCTCTATTTGTCCACCAAAACAGCAGCTGCATAGATAACTAAATCTCTGATTCAAACTTCGATTTCCCTCCGATAGCGATAAAAGCAACCATCAAAAATTCAAAGAAAAGTTAAGTGTTCAAAATATTCTTGGCTCGGCAGCGATGAAATCAGTTCATTTAACCTCCGAAATGGTGGAGGCATAGATAACTAAAGTCCTGACTCAAACCTCAACTGACTTTCGATAGTGCTAAAACAAAATCATCGACAGACAAAATGTTAAAAAAAATAAAAAAACTCCATAATCAAAAGCTTTCTCTAGACAAAGCCAAATTTCCGAAAAGCATGAAAACAGTTGACCTCAATTCAACTTCAAACAACCCAAAATTGTAGCAAAGGGAAAAAACAGAGTTCAAGAAACCAAAAAAAAATTCAAGCAAGGATAAAATCAAAAGGAAAAATTTGCAGCTACAACAGTGCCTCATGAGCTCGTACAATTCCTTCTTTAATTTGCACACATGAGCCTTCTTGTCATATGTCTCAACTCCCAGTGGTTTCAAATGTCTCTCCGTAGTCTATGCCTTCTTTCTTTGAGAAGCCTTGTGCTATGAATCTTGCTTTGTATCCCACAATGTTTCTATCTACTGCATGCTGGATCTTGCAGATCCATATGAAAGACACTGCGGACTTCCCTTCAGGTCTCGATACCACATCCTAGACATCATTCTTCTAGAACTTGCGTTTTCCTTCACTCTCTTCTTGGATACTTCTTCATATATGGAAGGATTTGCATCAATGATGTTGCTCAACAGTGTCACATAACTAAAGTGTGACTGAGGCTTCTTGAATTCTCTTCATACTATTCTTCATTTTGGATTATTTCTTGTGCCCAAAGTGGTATTTATCTCTTGAGGTCGATATACCATTCTCTTCATATTCTTTTGAATCTTATTGGAGTAAATCTTTAACTATTGTTACTTGTTCTTCAGAACAAGTCTCATCCTTATTTTCTTGTAGGCGATTGTATGCGATCTTTCCTACAAGTCAAATGCACTAGTTGTATGGTTAGAAACATTTCATAAGGCATATTCATAATGGCAAATTCTTATGCATAAAGATATAATCATGCCATAACATGCATATTAGTAGTATATTGTTAATTAATGTATACATTCTATCATGCATAATACATTTCACAACTAAACAACGTCATATAAACAACTAGATATATAGGAAACGACAATTCAAATACTTATCTTTATTTGTTTCATGGGTGGACTCCTTCTTGAGCCTTCAACTTCATCATATTCTTCATTCATGACATCATAATTTCTTATCCAAATTCTAAGATGGATAAGAGTTTCATCAAGAATTGAGTCCTTCATATTCCTAATCACTTGAGGGATATTATTTGCATTGTGAGAGCTTGATATTTAGTTGCTTCCATCTTCTCTTCTCTTATTATGATTCGAGCTTCTTCTTGTGTGCACTCTTCCCATAGTCTACTAAACGTAATCACTTCCTTCTAGCACACATTCTTCGAAATGAATGAATCCCATGATTCTAGGAGGCCATTTAAGGTGGTTATAACAATATCTTGTTCTTCTTCGATTGCTTCGTCATATCAACGAACACTTCCTTTTGGTGTCTTCAAGGATGACACGTGAGGGATGATATGATATTTAATAGAATATGCAATGATTCTCTTGGCTCTAGCATTAGCCTCATCTCCCTATGGATCTTATAAATTCTTTACTGAAATACTAATATAATTCAATTTCTTCAAGGATTACGAAGTTACTATACTTCCATACTTAGAAGTTGTCAGCGATTTGAGGTGTTCGTCCTAGTTCTGGGGTTGGTTGATCTAGGGTTTGTTAGAGAAACCATAAATTTCAAAACTTGGAATTTCAAAATTCTGATTGCATAGAATTATGGGTCTATTCAAGGTGATCTGTCCAATGTACTCCTTTTCTGAAAACAATGGAGGGAAGCTCCTGGAACAGGAATCCCTAGTTTTCCAATTTCTTCTGCAAAAATGCCTGATATTGTTTATTTGTTATCTCTGAAATTAATGCTCCTTCATGTATGAAAATTTGCACTGAATTATCCTTGTATGTACTCTTTCTGAAAACGTAGGTTAGAGAAGAATTGGTTTCACCAATTGGGACTTATGCGCATTTTCCCAAGGTGACTTATTTTAGGACTGTTCCGAATAACAAACTTGTACGGACTTGCATGTGTCATTGTTTCACCTTCAGGGTCTGAAAAATTAAACACATAAAGTAAATTCCATTTTATATCTGGAACATCTTGATAAATTTCATTTGGACCTTCATAGTCCTAGATATATAAATTATTTATAGGTCACCTTTTGAAGGATGAACCCTGGGAGAGGCTGGAACCCTAACTTGGAGGAATCATATATCCTATAATATAGAGAATGAAAGGCTGAAAATTTTACAAAGAGTTCATTAGGAATTCATATTCGCCCTGTAAAATATTTGGCTCCTAAGAATTCTACAATATCTATATATATCGAATGTGCCAAAACTAAAAATTTTAGTATTTTACGGTTTTCAAGCATGAAACCCTAATTTCCATTAGTTGCTATTGCAATTGTATTTTGGATGTACATTGAAACTTCTATGATTCAAAAACTACTACCACTAATAGATGCACCCTATTGAGGTGAGTTATCCTATCCCTCCTTGCTTGATGATCTGTGGAGAGAACACCTTCAACTAGGAAGCCCTAGTTCCCGCAGTTGCACAGTGTCTTCTTCTCAAGTTAGCTATGATACGATGTTAGATTTTTATCATTTAATCAATATGATCTAGGATCCTATCTAAGAGAATAACATGCACATAAATAATCATAAGAGAGTCGAGACAAGAGACACAAATAATTTTCCTCAGGGAAACCATAAAGGAGAAAACCGCGCAACTTCCTCAGAGATAGAATGAGCACCAATAGAAAAAGTAAAACCCAAATATACAAAGATGATATCCGACAACTATTCTCCCTCTCACTTGTGCAAGCTACTTATCTGTCACTCGTGTGCTATAGTTGAGTGAGTGTGTGTTTCAAATAGAGAGTCTCACTCTCTATTTATACTTTTTTCCACTTCACAATTACTCTACAAGGACAACCAAACTAAGAGAGTCTAATAACCCTAATACAACTCAATTGTGGGGACTATTGCCCCTAATTACAACGAAGTGTTAACCTCAATGAATTTACATGACTTGATTATAGTAATGAATATATCAATTGGAGGAACAAACATCTCCATCCGGGTACAATGAAATACAATAAGAAATATACAAGTGAATACATTCCGAAGTTACAACTACATCAGCAATTGGTTCCATTGTTGATGGTACATATATCAGATGAAAATGACTATGACCAGATATATCAGAGCAGGAGATTAAGTATTGGTGGGAGCATAAAATAGTGAACTACCTGCAGAATTACACTAGAAGAAACAAGTTAACTATTGCTCAAGCAAAGGAGAAATTATTCTAGGAAACACATGAAAATTTTGTTGAGTCCATCTTGCATGCACTGAATAAGCTATTGGATGAAAAATATGGCGAGTAAAAAAGAACGTTTGTTACTCCAGAAATGAACAAGAGGAGGCCGCACAAATTTGTCGAAGTGGTTCCAGAGAATTATTGACGAATTATGTGAGGAGCGAGTTGTCAAAGAAAGACTCTCTATCGATAGAATCAAAGAGATATTCTATAAAAACCTCACTAAACAGTTCCTTTGTTTGTTGCCGACACTTTTGTTTAGATTCTTGATCGACAGAGGTGTAGGACACATTGTTGAGCCTTGTACACTGTTGATAACTCCACCAAGCAACACAAACTAGGAGGCCAAGAAAAGGAGTGGGAGAAATTCGTCCAAAAAAGAGAGTGGGAGTACTTCCTACGCAAATAACTAGTTACAGCCTAGCTTTCTAAAAAACTTTTCGCTTAAAAAATGGGGTGGTAGCTGGTCATGTTCGGCTAAAGTAGAGAAATAGCTCTCGACCCTTGAAGAAAAATGCAATTCCAGTGATGAAAAGTCAAAATAAAAAGGAAAAAAATAGAACAATCACACACAAAATCACTCTAGCTATACCGAAAATAGAACATGAAAAGAGGAGAAAGAGGCAGAAAGAAATCAAAGAGCATGTTGCTGTGCTCCAACAAGAAAGAATGGTGAACAGAGTGCCGAAATTAGAAGGAAATCTACCAGAGTCTGGTCATGACTGATGGAAGAGGGAATCGATGATGAAGTGTCACCAATGGATGAATACTTGTGGATAAAGCGAGGTAGATCTCTCTAGGTAGACATACCCCAGAATATAACGTCACATTCCTCGTCAAATATTACTAAGAGTGCTCAAGTGCAAGATATTGTTCAAGAAGACCCGGGACTACGAGATGGCCAATTAGGTGTATGGATTCGACGGGACAATGTAGGAAATGTTGTCAACCATATTTTAATCCATCAACCTCAGGAAGGGAATTAGATTAGTTTTTGACCCTATTCTTCCTCTCACAGTATTCATCTACTTTACTCTGAACATGGAGGAGAACCCGCCCAGCCAATTCTAGATAGAAAAGATTCACTAGAACCGTCAAAATCATAGAGAATAGAAGTATTCCAATTTGAACAAAACATTACTTGGGTGTCAACATAAACCATATTTTAGTTGAAAGTGAACTGACTATTACAGAAAAAACTTTCGACAAAAATGAAAGTTCTGTAAAAAAATAGCTGTGAATAAAATGCAGTTACAGGGAGTAACCCACCACCACCACCTCCACTGACTGAAGGAGTCGTAGATGCTAAAAATATGGTGCACATGTATGCCCACATTTCCCTATATGAGGGAGATGAAGACCCCAAATGACACCAGTTCGTATGTGATTCGATATGGGAAGCAAACATTGTTGCCAACGAAGAACATCAAATGGAGCATTTTTCGGTGCTCTTCGTAAGAAAGCACTAACTTGGTATATGGCATATATGGAGAAAACACCGAATGTGACAAAAGGTCAAATAAAACAACAATTTATGTCATTCTTTAAAATGTCAAATGCAAAGTATCTCACAACTAAGAAGCTAAAGCCCACAACTCAGAAACAGACTGAAACAATTCGAGAATATGACAAAAGATTCAAAGATTTACTGAGCTAGTTGGAATATGACATAGATGAAAAATTACTAACTCAATGGTTTGTTGTTGGACTCCTATATAAAATCTGAATTCATATTCGGCTGGATAAATTTAACACATATGAAGATGCATTGACCAAGGCGTTACAGATCGAAATGGGAGAGGATTACCCTATAAATATTGTTGATAGACGTATTGAAGGACAATTGGAAAGCATGCAGAAATCAATATGTGAAATGACCCTCAAGGGAAATGATGTCTTGTGTACTAAATGCTTCACTACCGGTCATACAAAAGACTATTATTGACAGGATGACCATCGACAAGACATCTGATTCATACAATCGAAGTGCTTTTGGGATATATGCCAGGAGCATGACATACATGCAATGAAGGACTTTCCATACAACATGAAAAATGAACAAGCTTGAAGGTGTGCAATCAACGAAGTTGAAATTCACTCGATAACATAATGTCATTTAAACATGAAAAACCAATAGAACTATGAAGCAATTTATCAGATGAATGTTGTAACACAAAACAACAACACTGACAATAATACAAGGAATAACAATAAGGACCGAAATGAACAAAATAATCAAAGGTATAACAGTCGCAGATACAAGCGAAGGTATGGCAATAGACGACATGGAGGATTTCAAGTTCGAGGCTGATATTTAAGAAATCGTGAAAAAATACCACATCGTCCCATCCATTGCTACATGTGCTTAAATGAAGGACATTGACATGCAGATTGTCCGGAAAAGGATTGGACTGACCTCAAATTTTGTACAAGTTTCGGAGTAGGCAATCACTTTTTGGAGGATTGGCCTACCATGCTTAAAAAAATGAGCAACAATGTTAATGTCTTGTCTAGCGTTCAAAAGGGTGATGTTTTTCAAACTAATAACTTACAAATTGTTACTCGACAAGGAACAAAAATTGACATGGATAATCTACAAATAAGTAAAATAATAAGGAATATTATCCTAACCCTGCTAAAAAAAAACAACTGTATAATGATGCATCAAATATATTCCAAGAACTAGATGCAATGGAAGAAAATGATGAATCTCGACAGACGTTACTAAAGAATTAGTTAAACTAAATAATACTAATGATTGTTGTAAAGTTAATCTATTTAATGTAAAATATTAAAAATTCTAGCGAAGATAAGGAGGAACAATTTATATGTAGCCTTAATAAAAAAGATAAAAATTATGCCGACCCATTAGCCGATTGTGAAATTGAAGGCTACCACATCTGACAAGTCATTCTTGACTTCAGATCACAAGTAAACTTAATGACGAGAGACACATGGGAACAACTAGGAAAACCCCGACTAAATCAATCTGGCATATATTTAAAATTAGCAGATCAAGGATTAATTGAACTCATTGGTGTCTAGAAAAATTTCGACATGAATATTAAGGCATATCAACTAAATTTGACTTCAAAATAATCAACCCTAAGGATGGATCTAGTTCCTTCACAGCTTTGGTAGGTCGACCATGGGGACGAAAAATGAAGGCATCTATTTCGCTAGATAAAGAAAGAGTCAAACTTAAAGGAAATGGGAAAAAATTCATTGTTCCAATTCATCCATCACAAGGAGAACCATGGACATAACCCATAGATGAATATCTCAACATTTGACAGTTATACCAAATAAAAAACAATGAAGATTATACCGAACCTAACGTATACGGAGAACTTCACCTAGAGAATATTGATTCAATCGGTTATAACTCAGATGCAAAATTATATGACTGGGAAATAGAAAATTACAAATTACAAGAAAGAGAATGTTAGACTATACAGGCCATTCCTAAAAAGAAAAAAACAGTAATTTTTGTCACTACAATTCCTAAAATATTTGAGCGAAAACTTAGAGAATACCTGTCTTTGACACTATTAAAGATTGAAACATCAAGACGATCACCACTTAGATACAAAGAGAGTGAATCATCAACCCTTCATGTTGAACAAGTCTCTAAAACTATAGGAGAACAAGGCCCACTCCAAATCTTGTCGAAACATTCACAAGAAAAGTTGCTCGATGGTGGGATACCCACCAGTCGAGACTACAAAGATGGATGACAACTTCAACTTACTTTATCGAAAGATTCGCAGGGAAGAAGCTAATAAAATAGAAAAATTATGCCAATCTTCACACTAAGGGAGGACCCCAAAAAACATATTGCTACATATGAAAAAGAATGGAGAAGACTAGGTTATAAAGATGAGTGAGCCTAGACGCACTTGTTTCCAAACACATTAGATGACTTACCAAATAAGTGGTACAAAATGGAAGAATCATGAGGAAAAATGTTCACATGGAATAAACTAAAAGAAAAATTCCTCAAATATTTCACATTCTCACCTCAAGATGAATTATTCGTTGAAGTATAGAAACAAATAAAAACCTTCTTACAGCCGACCGATAACACATCAATAGAAACTCGACATAACCGACAGAGTGCTACATTTCATAATATTCGATCGACCACAATACAACATTCGACAAGAATTCGACCAGAAATAGAAATCACAAGTGGGAGAAGTGTCCAATGGAAAACTGAGCACCCTGAAACTTCAAAACCAATCAAAACAGTACTCAAAATTGGAAATGCAGAAAAATAAGATTTTGAATGAATGATAGCAGAATATTTCCCGCCATCATTTTCACATTTTAAAGAAGAAAGTTGAAAAATTAATGAAAGTAAAGCACCGGAATGGATGGATGCAAAAGTTAAAATAAAATAAGTCAGCATATCTAACGATGATAGGCTTAAAATTGCAAATATTGGAGACTATTGGAATGAAGCGAAAACAATATAAATCATCAACTTATTAATACAATTTCAGGATGATTTTGCTCAGGACTATAAATATATCAAAGGACTAGTTCAAGAAATGGATGAAATAAAAATCAACATAAAATACAAGGAAAAACCTATAAATAAAAGACCATATAAACTTGCACATAAATATAAGGAAATAGTAAAGAAATAAATCGACAGCGAGTTAGTATCCATAATCATCTATCCTATCAATCAGTCAGAATGGGAAAGCTTGATGGACGTCCCAACCAAAGAAATGTGACCCGACACGACTAACAATTTGTGTCGAATTCAGAGAACTTAATAAAGTAATCCTTATGGACCCATTTCCTACTCCTTTTGTAGATGAAATTCTTTCCGAAGTTGTAGGCCATGAGTGTTATTCATTTACAAATGGATTCTCAGGATACAATCAAGTACTTATCGCTAAACAAGACCAAAGGAAAACAACATTTGTATGCAAATTTGGATAATTCTCCTACAAAGTCATGCCATTTGGACTGAAAAATGCACCAATTGTTTTGTCCATAATAGTTATTAAAGCATTCCAAGAATATATATATAAAACAATGGATGTATATGTTGATGATTGGTCAATTTATTCCATGTTAAAATCCCACTATAAATGGCTAAGGCTTATGCTAGAAACATGCTAACAAATCCAATTATCCCTCAATATTAAAAAGTGTATCTTTGAAACTCCAATAGGAATCCTACTAGGACGCGTCTTATGTAAGGAAGTTATTAAAGTCGACTTCGCCAAAAGTAAAATTATTCTCGACTTAAAACTACTAGTAAATCCTAAGCAAGTGAGAGTCTTACTAGGACATACGGGGTATTATAGAAAATTCATCCGACATCACTCCGACATGACATATCCACTAGAAGAACTACTAAAATAAAATCAGGAGTACAAATGGACTGATGAATGTGTCACATCATTCGACATTTTAAAGAAAAAAATAGTCGAAGCACCCATATTGCAGTTTCCTAATTGGTCAATCAAATTACATGTACACATTGATGCATCCCGCATAACAATCAGAGCAATATTAACACAACCTGGTGATTATGGAATGGACCATCCAAATGCATACAGTAGTAGAAAAATAAATAAATATGAACAAAATTATTAGACAACAAAAACATAAGCACTCGGAATGGTATTCACACTTCAAAAATATGGACATTACTTACTCGCTAATCCATTTGTGTTTTATACTGGCCATAAATGACTAAAATATTTAGTTAATAAACCATTGAATCATGGAAGAATATGTCGATGGATACTATTATTTCAATAAATCGAGTTTGAAGTCATAGTTATACCAGGTAAAGCAAATGTTGGACCCGCCCACTTGTTGAGAATTGAGATAGGGGAAGAACCAACTGGAATCGAAGACGATTTAACAGATGTACATCTATTTTGAGTTGAATCTGTATCTTTAGACTTTGCAAAAATTGCTCAATTTCTAGAGGAAGGACGAGTGCTGGAAGGGAGGATCTATAAAAAGAAAAAGATCCTAGCAATGAAAGTTGCACCGTACACTATAGTAAACATGTTCCTCTATAAACTAGGATTATATGAGGTACTTCGTCGATGTGTTCTTGACCATGGAAGAGAAAGTATAATGAAGGAAGCACACTATGGTCTAGTTGGAAGACATTTTTTAGAAGACAAAGCAATTAGAAAAATCCAACAGTAGGGATTATGGTGGCCGACATTATACCAAGATTGTTGAATATTTGTAAGCAAATGTGACCGATGCCAATGACTAGGTAGGCCTCTACCAAGTACTAAAATTAATTTGATATCGGTAAACCAATGTTTAACATTTGAAATTTGGGCGATCAATTTCATAGAACCATCTCCAATATCGACTAGATGAACAGGAGCATGATATATTATCACAACAGTCGAGTATATCACTAAGTGGGAGAAAGTTGAACAAATCGAAACCTGCTCAAGTGAGATAGATGCAAAATTCATATACGACAATATTGTTACTAGATTTGGTTGTCCATTGACCTTAATCAATGATCATGGGTCACATTTTGTAAAAAAAATAATTGCAGCTTTAACAAAACAATTTATTATTGAACATCGGAAGAGTACAACATATCATCCCCAATCTAATGGTGAAATTGAAGCTTTTAAAAAAACATTGACTAGAGGACTAACAAAAATATGTAATTCTGACAAAGACGATTGTGACAAAAAAATTTCGGTTGTCTTATGGGTGTATAGAACTGCATACAAACGATCGACAGATCAAACACCATTTCCACTTGTCTATGGAAAGGAAGCAGTCATTCCTTTACACTTTAGACAATAGACTCCTATAATCATTTATATATTTCACATTGAAGCCGAAAATGATAGAAAAGAATGATTAGTGACAACTATCTAAACTGGAAGAACATCGACTAATTGCAATACATACCAAGAAATCGAACAGCGACAGCAAAAATATTGGCACGGTTGAAATATGAAAAGTTTGAAACCTGTCGATTGGAGACCTTGCATTACTATGAGATAGTCGAATAAAGGTAACGCCTAAAAAAATACATATCGAATGGATGGGTCCATACATTGTCAAAGAAATAAATTCTAACGGATCAGTCCAACTAAGAAACACTACGAGTGTATTTTGGAAGTTAGTTAATGGTGCTTCACTAAAATGTTACAAATCATGAAAAAAAATACAGGGTTATATAACTATCAACAAATTGAAAAAAAAACTATAAAAAAGTAAAACAAACATAAGAAAAATAATACAAAAAATAAAATCAGTATGACAAGACCGTGGACCAACTCTCACGAAGGAAGTAGCAGAATACTGTTTGGGAGATATAACCATCGATATAACAGACATGAAGAATACTGGCCACTACAACATCACCAAAACCATCACGATCCCGACATCCACCGACATAAAGAAGGGCCAACGTTCCAATCAGGTCATGATGAACATTGACATATGGAGAACAAAAGTTGGCATGTCTCGAAAGAAACATTAACCAACCATCCTTCACAGTCAAATCCTACATTAATACAGAAATTAATACTACCATCCACTACTCCCTCACCCACTCCAAACAATCCCACTATAAATACCACACTAGAAGAAACTTGGACATCATTATACGAAGAATTAGAACACCAGAGAACCCGAACTCCTGAGCCCAATTCACCCCTTTGTGAACCAGAGCATCTAATCGACACAATAGCCTCCAAAATGTCAACTGTAACTACGAGGTCCGCATCAACCAAGCTCAAAAAACTGGAAAAACATAACACACCATTGGAGACCCGACTACATAACATTTGAAATGCTAAAGTAGTTGAGACATCATGGGAAAGGTTTTGGAAGGAAATTAAGGATTAGGGATACATAGATGGTAAATGGATAGAGGAGGACCTAATATTAAGTGCTAGCACAATACTCAATTATATGAATGCACCACTTATGGACAGCTTTTCCGGCACAAAAGAGATAATTGCATAGTTCATTGTCACTCCATACCACAACAACAAATTTTATTTCAACATAGCTGTAGAAATCACTGATGACCTAATATATAGGCTCACTATATTATCAAACAAGGGAGAGCCAATGCATGTTAGTGTAATATACCGAATTTTGGATCTAACACTTATGGGTATGAGCCCCATTGATTATGATGTTACCTTGATGTTTTATTTTGATATATTGGGTCAAAGACCCCACTGCATATGAACATGATTATTTGTTTTCTATATTGGGTGTAAGCTAATTGCATATGATATATATATATATATATGTTTTCTTGTGTTGGGCATGGACCCTGAAGCACATGATTGATGAGATTTTTTTTATTGAGCGAGGACCTCTGGAGCACATGAGTCTTGAGAAATTTGTGTTGAGCATGGAGATCCGGAACACATGAAAAGATAAATTGGAATTGTTGGGCATACGCCCTGGAACCTTTTATGTTGATGTTGTTCATAATATTTGGAACATCGGATCCTTGGTCTTGTATCCCTAGGTTTATCATACAAGTACATCCTAGCATTAGTGTGATCGAGGAGCTTAGGAATTGTACTAAGTTGTAACTCCTTGTTTTTAGTGTTGAGTATGGGATTTAGTAAGTTCCAGGAGTTACTGAAAATAATTAATTATGTCGAGTGAAAACGACTCCAGAAAAATATTGATCTCATTTGAATTATTTATAAGTGATTAAATGAAATTTTGAATTTCTTTATTCTCATCAAGTGCTGAAGGACTACCATGTTGTACGAGGGAATCCATCATGCAATAATGTTTAGAGTTGCCTGACCTAGTAGACCTAACCATCTACCTGATGACCTTAATAAAGAAAGTGTCATAACTTTAGGGATCATAACATATGATGCCCAAGGACAAATTCTAACAAATAATATATTATTATATATTTTATACATGGTATGTATAAAGAGTAAACATAGTAATAATATTAATAATTTAAGAAAGAAGGAAACGCTTCATCTATTATTATTATGACTAAAAGAAAATTAAATAGTATAATACCTACCAAAGTCCAATTAGGAACTAGTTAAAATTTCCTAAGTTAAAATATTAAAAGTACTTAAATTAGATAAAAAAGGGTTAAATCAAGAAATCAAATGATTATTGATTTAACTGCCCCTTTGACTAAAAATTATGTCTATAAATTCCCAATCCAAGGAGAGGCTTGGGGATCTCTTCCATATTTTTGGAGTCATTATTCTTCTTGATTATTCTCAAGAGAGTTCTTGCAGAACATTTTCCTAAGAGGAAAAAGGAGAACTGATCTGGAACTGATATACCAGCTAGAAAATCCTTACCTTAGGATCTCTAAGCTACTTGCATGTTGGAACCAGCTCGGGGGGATCCATATTAAGACCAGGAATGGTTCCGGGTCATGGTTGGGTGGAACGTGGTATTTCCCAAGTGATTCGGTCATCTATATAGAGGTCAGATCTTCCAACAAATTGTTAATCCTGGGTAATTGAGTGTGCATGTTTCAACCATTGTAATAACTTCACTTTTCAGGTATGAGGTTCTTGAATTCCTATTTCATTATCTAGTATAATCTTTGGTTAAAATATACAAATGTTTATGATTATATCTTTGACCCTATGTTTATAATTGTTTCCTACCAAAATCTTTAAGGGTTTACAATTTATGTATGAACCCTATGTCTGTGAATTAATTCCTCTTTAAATAAATATCTAGGGTGTATTTATGTTATATCTAGTGTTGCATTTATTTACAACATACACTTTGTTTTCTTAAAACATGAGTTTTTCTAACAATGCACGTGCGTTTATTTTACCTATGAACTCTACTGGCATTTTTTATATTGCCAGTAGAGCTATGTCTAGAAGTAAAAGTCTAGTTCAGGTTAAGCTTCAATCATTACCTAAATACAATTATTTAATATAAGTAAACATAATCGAAATCCAAAATAGCACCACTATAAACACATTTATGAATAATAATCAATTTCAAGTATTAAAGCTAAAATAAAAACTCATCGAAGACCTCACAGGGTTTGTAAATAATTCTACCAAGAATCAAAGCTAAACAATATCTATTTCCATTAACCAAAGAATTCATAAATCAAATAACCAGTCCAAGTATTGAGACCACTTGATCATCCACAATTCATGCGTTACAATAATACACATAAAAAATCCCTTACAAGTTTAATAAAACAAATCCTTAAATAATTACAAACTATATTACAAAATCGCATGCCATAATCAAAAGCCCCTACATAATTAAAAACAAACATAATATCATTTAGAACACTCATGAAAAACAATTGTAGTTACACAGAAGTCACAGGATCGATTATGTAGATGTTATGCCCAAATCACATCCTTATAAATCTTAAACCCTTACAACCATAACAACCCAGGATCGATTATTGTAGAGTCTGTTTTAATTTACAATGTCCAGTGATGAATCTTGTAGGATTTGATACTTAATTTTCCACCTCATGCCGTAACTTTCCACTAATCAAAATCCACACTACCTATAAATATAAACGCAGGATGTAAAATAAATAATTCAACTCGCTACACAGTGATCGAAAGACCCATATAAAATATACATGTTGTAACCATGTCCCTCATCCTTTTACATAACCAACCATTTAAATAAAAATATCAATGCGACAACTCTGTAAACCTTTTGCAACAACGACGACTGCCAACAAATGGTTATACCCACGCTCGACCCTTGTATATTTAAATACACATAATAAACATAAACAATAAGTCTTTATCTAGTTACTATTGCAGCTCTAATGGCAAGAACTCCAATTCCATATACGGGATGGACCCAAATCCATAACGCTATCACACATTCACCCATACAACTAACGCAAGCAATGTTTGTGAATCCACACAATCCATTAAGAATAATAACCATCAAATCGACATAGTATGTAAATGCAGCATGTATATATAAACACAGTCATTAAAAAATCAATAAGGAGTTTCGTAGTCGTTCAAACTCAGCCATTGCACCATTGCAAGAAATAGTATTGCCGCCAGTAACATAATCAAAAATTATTTACAAATACACATAGCCTGTCGAGAGTTACCCAGGCCCTTTTTTCTGCATAGAGTACCCATTAATAAATCCCATTACATTAAAGTCTTGGCCCGAAGGCATTAAAACCCCAACAAGAAAAACACCAAGCTTATCGCTTTGCAAATGTAGTGCCCTTTAAAAGATACAGTCAAACCGCATCCCAAACGCATCCATTAGAAAACCAGAGCCAAGCATCCCAACTCATGACAAGAAATAAACTTGTCTTAACAATGAAGTAACGAGGAAACAAGTAAAAACTTGTACAACAGGCTTACCCAAAGGGGTGTGGCTTTGCCCATAGCTTTTCCCACAAGCTACGACCCACACTCATTTCGCCACAGCTTACGACCTGCAAACACAAAGCAAGGTCACTATGAGAAGTATGAAAATAACCAAACCGAATCAACAAAGGATGCTAATAAACCAGACCATCCAAAAACCTGTTAAGCCATCGAAATCACACTCCTTCACACTACGCAAGAGCCTAGAACAAGAAGAAAGGCTACGAATAAACAAAGCTATCGCATGAGCCAAGCCCTAAGCTTGGTTCCCACTCTTCCAAGGCGCTTTGATGTCGCCACCCTAGCCTCCATTAACATTTACAAAACCCATAATCCTATCGTTATTTCCACTATGTTAAACCGTGTTCCAAATCAACGTGAAAGACATAAACCCCATTATGTATCGAATTACTTAGGTCTTAAGCCATAAGTGCATGGCATATGAAATATGCCATGGAATAATTTAGGACAATGTCTTTACAAATACTTTTCCAACTATTAAAACTTTACACCAAGACTAGGTTAAAGCATAAAACACTTTATAATCCTTTATACCATAGTAAATAAGTGCCATACAAATAATAAGTCTGTGTCACGTAAATAAATAGTGCAATAGTGACCAAGACACTGTCGTAAAGTCCATAAGTACAATAATAAAAACTTGTGCAACACAGGATAATAAACTATATATCCTAGTATATTTATCATCCAACACTCAGTGCAATGTCACTAGAATAGATCTGTAGAGATGAGTACTAGTGACTAAGCGGACAATATGCCCGTTAAGCTTTATAAACAGTTTTGCATCACCAAGTGAACCTGTGCGTAAAGGGGACAGAAATGCATTAGTTCGTCAGAACTAAGTAAGCCCGTCGTGACAAGTAGAAATTGTTACCTCTTAGGTGGTTACAAGGGAAACTAGTCTCGCCACTCCACCCCTTTTTTCAAAAGACAGAGTTAAGTCAAAATCATGCATATGACAGTAAGCACATGTTACCGTTCAATGAAGTACATAATCAAATAACTAACTTACACATCAATGCATAACCATAGAACAACATGGTAATCAACATCATGACAACGTAAGTAAATACAATAATAATCACATATGAAAATATGGAAGCAGGATGTAAGAACAACTTACGACAATATAGCAGTATAAATAGAGTACAACACATTCTGCAAGTTCAAATAATGTCTAGGTAGTTTTGACTAGCCTAATAAATAAATAAAAAATTATTTTCAATTCTTGGGGAGATTACAAGTGGTATCAGAACCCAGTTTCAACACTAAGAGATGAAATGGGCGTACCAAACATTCGTTGCAAGGAAAATAAAGTATGTTTTAAATTTTTTTAACTAACAGAAATTTTTCCTGTATTAAAAATTTGTAGTTGCAAAAAATTTAAAAAGAACAGTTCAGGTCATGAACACTGAAGAAGATAACATTCGGCAAGGGAAGTTGAATACCCCCACCCAGGAAATAAAACTGGTGGTGGAACTGGATTCTAATTTTATGAAAACCATACAAAGTCTTCAAGCAGACTTGAAAAGTTTCATATATTGTACAAGAGGGAGGTGCAGTTCACAAAGCGCACCATAGTCTAGTTGAAAGTGCAATGGAATCACTTCAAAGCGGATGAGGCTACTTGGGAGAATAAATCCACCATGAGAAAGGCTTACCCCTCCTTGTTTCATGATTTCATTCCGAGTCCCTAGAACACTAGGGATGGTGTTGTTTTAAGTGGGGAGGGATGTAATATCCTAAATTTTGGACCTAACAATTGGGTATGAGCCCCATTGATCATGATGTTACCTTGATGTTTTATTTTGATATATTGGGTCAAAGACCCCACTGCCTATGAACATGATGATTTGTTTTGTATATTGGGCGTAAGCCAATTATTGATGATATATAGGTATATATATGTTTTGTGTTGGGCATGGACCCTGAAGCACATGATTGATGAGATGTTTTGTGTTGAGCGAGGAGCTCTGGAGCACATGGGTAATTAATGCTTTGTGTTGAGCGAGAAGCTCTGAAGCACATGAGTACTTATATTTTTGTTGAGCAAGAAGCTTTGGACCACATGAGTTTTGAGACATTTGTGTTGAGCATGAAGCTCTAGAACACATGAAAAGATAAATTGGAAGTGTTGGGCATAAGCCCTGGAACTTTCCATGTTGATGTTGAGCATATGCTCTAGAACATTGGATCGTTGGCCATTGTATCCCTAGGTGTATCATACAAGTACATCCTAGCATTAGTGTGAATGAGGATATTTGGAATCACACTGAGTTGTAACTCCTTGTTTTAGCATTGAGTATGGGGTCTGGTAAGCACTAGGAGTTACTGAAAAGAATTAATTATGTCAAGTGAAAACGACTCGATAAAAATATTGATCTCATTTGACTTATTTATAAGTGATTAAATGAAATTTCAAATTTATGTATTCTCATCAAGTACTGAAGAACTACCATGTTATATGAGGGAATCCAACATGCAAGGATGTTTAGAGTTTCCTATCCTAGTAGACCTAACCATCTACATGATGACCTTAATGAAGAAAGTGTCATAAGTTTAGGGATGATAATATATGATTCCCAAAGACAAATGCGAACAAATAATATATTATTATATATTTTATACATGGTATGTTTAAAGAGTAAACATAGTAATAATATTAATTATGTAAGAAAGAAGGAAAAGCTTCAGCTATTATTATTATTACTAAAATAAAATTAAATAGTATAATACCTACAAAAGTCCAATTAGGAACTAGTTAAAAGTTCCTAAGTTAAAATATTAAAAGTACCTAAATTAAATAAAAAGTGTTAAATCAAGAAATCAAATGATTCTTGATTTAACTGCCCCTTTGACTAAAAAGTTTGTCTATAAATTCGCAAGCCAAGGAGAGGCTTGGGGATCTCTTCCATATTTTTGGAGTCATTATTCTACCTGATTTTTCTCAAGAGAGTTCTTGGAGAACATTTTCCTAAGAGGAAAAAGGAGAACTAATCCAGACCTAATATACTAGCTAGGAAAGCCTTACCTTAGGAGCTCTAAGCTACTTGCAAGTCGGAACCAGCTCGGGGGGATCCAGATTAAAACCAGGAATGGTTACAGGTCATGGTTGGGTGGAGCATGGTAGTTCCCAACTGATTCACTCGTCTATAGAGAGGTCAGATCTACCTGTGAATTGTTAATGTTGGGTAATTGAGTGTGCAGGTTTCAGCCATTGGAATAGCTTCATTTTTCAGGTATGAGGTTCTTGACTTCCTATTTCATTATCTAGTATAATATTTGGTTAAAATATACAAGTGTTTATGATTATATCTTTAACCCTATGTTTATAATTGTTTCCTGTCAGAATATTTAAGGGTTTACATTTTATGTATGAACCCTATGTCTGTGAATTAATTCTTGTTTAAAGAAATATATAGGGTGTATTTCTGTTATATCTAGTGTTGCATTTATTTACATCATACACTTCTTTTTTCTTAAAACCTAGGAATTTTTCTAAGAGTACCTTGGTGTTTATTTTACCTATGAACTCTACTGGCATATTTCATATTGCCAGAAGAGCTATGTCTAGAAGTAAAAGTCTAGTTTAGGTTAAGCTTCAATCATTACCTAAATACAATTATCTAATATAAGTAAACAAAATCAAAATCTAAAATATCACCACTATAAACACATTTATGAATAATCGTCAATTCCAAGTATTAAAGCTAAAATAAAAACTCATCGAAGACCTCACAGGGTCTGTAAAATTATACCAGGAATCAAAGATAAACAATATATATTTCCATTAACTAAAGCATTCATAAATAAAATCAACAGTCCAAGTATCATGACCACTTGATGGTCCACGATTCATGCGTTACAATAATCCACATAAAAAACCCATTACAAGTTTAATAAAACAAATCCTTAAATAATTAAAAACTATATTACAAAATCTCATGCCATAATCAAAAGTCCCTAAGTAATTAAAACAAGCATAATATCATTTACAACACTCATTAAAAACAATTGTAATTACACAGAAGTCATAGGATCGATTCTGTAGGCATTATTCCTAAATCACATCCTTATACATATTAAACTCTTACAACCATAACGACCCATTATCAATTCTTGTAGAGTTGGTTTTAATTTACAATGCCCAGTGACAAATCCTGTAGGATTCGATACTTAATTTTCCACCTCATGCGAGAACTTTCCACTAATCAAAAGCCATGCTACCTCTAAATATAAACACAGGTTGTAAAAGAAATAATTCAACTCTCCACACATTGCTCGAAAGACCCATATAAAATATACATGCTGTAACCATGTCCCTTGGTCTTTTACATAACCAACCATTTAAATAAAAATATCAATGCGACAACTCTGTACACCTTTTGCAACAATGACAATTTCCAACGAACAGTTATACCCACAGTCGACCCTTGTATCTTTAAAAACACATCATAAACATAAACAGTAAGTCTATAGCTCATTACAATTGCAGCTGTAATGGCAGGAACACCAATTCCATATACGACATGACCCCAAATCCATAACGTTGTCATGCATTCACACATACAACTAACCCAAGAAATGTTCGTGAATCCACACAGTCCATTAAGAATAATAACTATGAAATCTACACAATATGTAAATGCAGCATGTATATATAAACAAAGTCATTACAAAATCATAAGGGGTTTCACAGTCATTCAAACTCGGCCATTTCACCATTGCAAGCAATGGTGTTTCCGCTAGTAACATAATCAAAACTTATTTACAAATACATAGATCCCATTGAGAGTTACCTAGGCCCTTTTCACTGCATAGAGTACCCATTAATAAATCCCATTACATTAAAGTCCTGGCCTGAAGGCATTAAAACCCCAACAAGCAGAACCACAATCCTATCTCTTTGCAAATGCAGTTCCCTTTAAAAACTACAGTCAAACCCCATCCCAAATGTATCCATTAGAATACCAGAGCCAAGCATCCCAACCCACAACAAGCAATAACCTTGTCTTAGCCATGAAGCAACAAGGGAACAAGTAAATACTTATATAGGAGGCTTACCCGAAGGGGTATGGATTTTCCCATAGCATTTCCTGCAAGCTCTTACCCACACTCATTTATCCACACCCTACGACCTTTAAACATAGAGCAAGGTCATGATGAGAAGTATGCAAATATCCAAACCGAATCAACAAAGGATGCTAATAAACTAGACCATCCACATACCTGCTAACCCATCGAAATCACACTCCTTCACACTGCGTCGGAGCAAAGCACAAGCATCAAGGCTGCGAATAAACCAAACTATCGCATGAGCCAAGCCCTAAGATTTATTTCCACTCTTCCCAAGGCGCATTGATGTTGCCACCCTCGACTCCATTAACATTTACAAAACCCATAATCCTATAGTTCTTGCCACTATGTTAAACGTGTGCCAAATCAACGTGAAAGACGTAAACCCCATTATGTATTGAATTACTTGGGCCTTAATCCATAAGTTCATGGAATATGAAATATGCCATGGAATACTTTAGGCCAATGTTTTTACAAATATTTTTCCAACTATTAAAAATTTACACTAAGACTAGGTTAAAGCATAAAACACTTTATAAGCCTTTATACCATAGTAAATAAGTGCCATACAAATAATAAGTCTATGTCACGTAAATAAATAGTGCAATAGTGACCAAGACACTGTCATAAAGTCCGTAAGTACAATAATAACAACTCATGCAACACAGGCTAATAAACTATCTAGCCCGGTATATTTATCATCCAACAATTAGCATAATGTCACTAGAATAGATCTGTAGAGATGAGTACTAGTGACTAAATGGATAATATTACCATTAAGCTTTATAAACAATTTTTCGTCGCCAAGTGCACCTACACGCAAAGGGGACAGAAATGCATTAGTTTGTCAAAACTAAGTAAGCCCGTTGTGGCAAGTAGAAATTGTTACCTCTTAGGTGGTTACTAGGGAAGCTAGTCCCGCCACTCCACCCCTTTTTTCCAAAGACAGAGTTAAGTAAGAATCATGTATATGACAGTAATCACATGTTATAATCAATGAAGTACGTAATCACATAACTAGCTTACACATCAATACATAACCATAGAAGAACATAGTAATCAACATCATGACAATGTAAGTAAATACAGTAATAATCACATCTGAAAATATGGAAGGAGGATGTCAAAACAACTTATGAAAATACATCATTATAAATAGAGTACGACACATTCTGCAAGTTCAAATAATGTCCAACATAGGTAGTTTTTACTAGCCTAATAAAAAAAAAAATTTCAAATTTTGGGGACATTATAGTTAGATTAAACCCAAGACTCGTGGAAGAACTAACAGGTACAGAGGAAACAAAAAAATCAAGAGGGTTGATAATCAGTCAAATCATATATGGCACACCTAAGAGAGCTGCAAAAATGATTTATATGGCTTTAAGAAGTACTGGGCGATGCTCTGACTTGAACCTCAACATGTTAGAAGCAGTTCAAAATGTGTCGAAAAAAGGGAAACTCTACCGCTGGGATGAACATTTAGCCGAAATAATCAAATACATATGCGTAAAGTTCCAGGAGGAATATGCCCAAGTTTGCTACCCTTTACTGATAATCTGGATCACCATGTACCATCTTCGACTAGTTAGAGATAAGGAATTCAATGAACCAAGTCGAATCGCAATGTGGAATTTTAAATGTTTTGCTCCGGCTAGGTGTCGACTGAGAGTAAAAAGAACAAAATTTTTGTTGGATACATGGTTCCAAGCATTGAAAATAAAAACTACTTGATGGTGCGTACCACAAAATTTCCAAAGATGTCTACCACCATCATCACACATTCAACTTGAGCTGGACTATACGTCAATCTGGTATCTACAAGGAGCTAGATGCAACAAAAAAAACATTTGCTTTTACCTTCAGTTGAGGAAATACTCAAAGAACTAAGTAGACAATATAACACCAAGTTAGATATACCACCTATAGCAAAGAAAATTGATCAACTAATAATCGAGCCTTTAACTGACCCAGAGAAAGAAGAGGACTATTAATTTCGACTTCATATAAGAACTTTCACTCTCCACCACAACAATACTAGTGACATCAACCCATTGGGAGTTTCATTAACAACTACACAACAACCACAGGAGGAAGCAGAACCGACTGATGGGAGTACCCAATCGGATAACCCTCTTCTATAATATGCACTCACCAAAGAAAATATCCATCGGATAACCAACGAGTTATTTAAAGCTCGACAGAAAAGGAAGAGCACGATAAAAGGAAAGGGGAAACATAAAATCATCTTCCAAGAACCGATAGATGATGCAAATACAGAGTTGTATGATAGTGCAACTCAGATCCTGGAGGATGCCACTAGAAGCAAGATACCAGTTGATGAACAGTTCCACAAATTTATCACAGAAGAGAAGAAATGAGTACAGACAAGTCAAAAGAAAGTAAAAATCGTTACACAACCTTCTATTGACCTAAACCACATCCCACTACCTCCATCTCTAACCCAAATTATCGAAGAATTCATACTGCTACAACAACAACACCACTTACCATCACACATCCATATTTACAGTCATTACCTGTACCACTCCGTGCTCAACTCCAAAAGGTCAATGAAATTCAAGATTTCATAAACCAGTTATCGTTCATTCTCCACGAAATGAAGAAAATGATGGTAAAAATACCAGTTCTAGTCACAAACGACCCACGAGATAGTTTATTTGTACCCCAGAGTCCCATCATCCACAATTCTCCATACCAGAAGCACAAGTTGTTGGGTATATTAAGACCATTATGCAAATAAATACTTATGTAACCAATGACATTGTAGAAGAAAAAATTTCCTCATTTATCCCTGAACCTATCGAAAACCCACTACTTAAAACTATTATCAATAAACCCACCGATGAAATAGCCGAACCTACCGAATCCAAAAAATCTGTTGAAAATATCGACCCTATCAACTCTACAGAACTTAGTGAAGAGCTTCAAAAAAATATTGACTTTGTTGATCCTGGAGAACTTGTTGAAACAAATGAAACTGTTGACAACCTATAATCAAAAGTTCCATCCCAACTACATTACCCTCAACTTTTGAGAAACCACCACCCCTTCCTTCACCTACGCCACCCCCTATACAGTCATCACCTATCACTACTCTGCTTGAAATCCGTCCATCGATTCCTGTCCTTACTACTGAACCCACTGAACAAACACATATTGCACCAATATATAGTCTGATGACACAAGAAACGAACAAACAAGCCAGAGAGCAGGGGTGGAGGAGAAGAAAAGAAATAAAAGATAAAAAGAAACAAGAAAATGAGAAGGTACACCAACTATAATAGTCTTATCAATAGGTACCCTTATTGATTCATCTAGCCCAATTAGTTTCTACAATGGAAATCAATACACATATGACCAAATAAGAAGAACTAGACCTATTGAAAGATGCTATCAATCAAGAGTCTATACAAAGGAGAGAAAAAAATAAAGATCAGCCAAAGAAAATAAATACAAAACAGACAAAAAATTTTACCAAGTCTGAAAATCTAGAAAAACAGTTTATCACAATTCCAGTAGGAGACAACACTTACAAAACCCTTAGAAAAGCATACCATCTTTTTGAAAGTGTTGTGTCAAATCTTCAACATCAACTAAAGGAAATGCGATAGAAGCATGCTGAGGAGACTACTATTCTACTAAGAAATGAGTTTAAAACATTCACTGCAGCTTACAAACTGTTGGATCAATACATTACAGAATCCATTGTAACGATGGAGGTATTGTGAAACTAGTACACTCATTATGGAAAAGTGTTTGAATAAATGAATAAGAATCATGAACTCATCAGTTCACTTCAAAACCGTCGACCAAACACTAAATCAATGGCACAGATAATTCATGATCATCTCGTGTTGGAAATGAATAAAATAGAAAAACTAGAAAAACAGGCGCATCAATGGATCAACCATGCCAAAACTAGTATCATCAGTCTCGACAAAATCATACCGCAAATGAAATAACTACTTTCTGTTGATGAAGGGAAGACACAAATTTTGGGGACCGACATGATCAACATACTCAACATAGATATGCACCAAAAGATAGAGAACTTGTCGAGCCTCACCACCTTAACTATAGACATACAGAAATCACTTTGCACTTGGGAGGAATTTCAACATCAGTTATCAATCACTGTAGAAGCTATTGTAGAATTATTCTTTCAGCAACAACCATCCATCAGACAACATAGTCCACAACTGAAGAACAATACAACACCATGGATACTCAAGACAAAATATTGTCATATCCTCATTTCTTCGGAAAGAAGAAAGATTTGGTGTTGGGGGAGATGTTGGGGGAGCCTACTTGGCTAAACTAACTACATTCTCCATTCAAATAATTTTATATTATTTCAACCTCATAGGTCATGTCGTTTGGTTGAACCAACGGGTAGTTCTTGTAACTTTTTTGTAAATCATATATATAGGTTGTAGAGATGGATAGATACTTGGTTCGATTTTCATGAATGAACCCTCATGTGTACTTTATTAATATAAGTTGTTATTCTATCTACCATTCCTTGTCTCTTATGTGTATCATTGGTAACCTTGCTGCATCTAATTGATTACAACAGTGTTCACTCTCCTTGCTTGTGAACCAATTTCGATGGAGTTGGATTCCTTTCCCAGTTGGTTTATGGAGAGACAATTCATACCTATGGTTTTATATTAATGAAGTAGTTTTAGTTTCATTTTGAAGGACCATATAGTTTAGTTCTCACATATTCCCCTATTCTCTCATTTCTTCTTCTCCATTCCCCCACACTTTCATGTAGAGGGCGCACTTGTTGGAGTGGTGATTGTGCTTTGATTAGTATATTTGATGCCAAATATATGAAATATGATGTATGAATCTGTAATATCATGTCCATATTATTTGTAATTTGAAATATCATGTCCATAAGGCTTGCATTCCCTTGCTCTTGGATGACTAGTTTTCATGTATTTGGCTTCCATTTTGGAAAGAGTTGCATAAAAAAATTCTATGAGGACATTTCTATGAGTTTGATGATGATTGGGAAGAAATATATGATGCAAGTATCTATACTCTTATGTCCATATTCTATGTAAGTCGAAATATCATAAATCCATGTGTGAAAGGCTTGCATTCCCATGAGTTCGAATGACTAGTTTTCATGCGTGGCTTCTATTTCAAAGGAGTTATATATATGATATGTATGAAGAAATTTATCTAATATTAAATGCATTCAAGGAATGAATTTATATTCTATATATGTTCTCCATTCACCATGTCATATTCTAAACTATTTCATGTACTTTTAATGAGTTAAAATGGAGCTAGCAATGTCATTTCCACCTATGAAATTTTACTAAATGTTATCATATGAATTTTGTACTTTATAACCAATTTTAAGAACTAATAACCATGGTTAATTATATCCCCTGATGTATAATATTCATCCCCATACTCTGTTCTCAAATTTTGGAGGGTCATACTGCATAAGTTTGGAGAGCTAAAAGTGTCATCTACCCTTGGGGTTTTTAACATCAGTTTCCTAGTGTTTTTTCCCTCTTTCCCTATGTAAAAATAAAGTTGAATAATCAATTGGAAAGCATGTGAGCATTCCTTTTATGAATTAGGATGGATCAATACCCATCAAGCTCTTCCATACAGAATTTCAAGTCATTTGGGTGCATTTGGGTCAACTTGGGTTTTACTAGTCTAAAGATAGAAATTGGCCAAAGTTGTGCATCTTGAGTAACATGTCAAAATGAATTTATGATTTTAGAATTGAGTGTATGAGGTCTTTTATTATGTGTTAAATCCCATAGGATTCCTCCATAATAATTTTGGAAAGGTTCAGTGGTGTTTGGAACCAAACCAAGAAGGACTGGTTGACCTCTTTTTTTCTAGTAAATTTGCACTATTTCTCCTTAACCCCAAACACTATTGCATAAGTATAAAGTAAGATACAAAGTATCCATGAACCAACTTGGGATGTTTTAAGACTCACCATATCATTTCCTTTCAAATTCGATATCATTTGGTGAAAGTTGGAACCCTATAGAATTATGACTAGTCAAGCTTGCTAATGCCCCAATTGTAAACTTTTCCATAACTCCAAAAAGGGAAATTACAAGAAGACTATATCGGTGTTATAACTTGGAAAATTACAAGAATACATAGGACGATTCATTATATGATATTTAAGAAGATAAAACGGTTCATAAAAAGTTAGGTACAAGATCCTGTAAGAAACTAAGATAAGAGGAAGCAAATACGGAAAACAATAAGGAAAACAAACCTCATTAGATCAATGTGTAAAGTTTAGAGGATCTAGTCAAAATATAAAAGAGAAAAGGATATAAACCAGAGGTAAATCTAGACCTCATATAAGAAAATAATGAATATATCCTCTTGGAACTACAGGGATTTGGGAGGTAGTCAAATGGTAGAAGAAATCAACAATATGATCCATAAGGAAAAACTCCCCTCCTCTTACTCTAGGACACAAAATGGAAATAATTGAAATAAAAAAATTACGCAAAAAGTCTAGGAAAAGTGTAATGGAATCTCTATCAACGCTTCATGAGCATCGACAGGGATATCAACTTATTAGGATATGAGGATATTTAAACTTTGATTCCAAAAAGGTAATAACAGCTAAATCATCACAAAGTTTGCGGATGTAAATATTGTTAATAGTATGCAATTTCTATGGTCCTATGTAGTACAATAGTAAATGGCAATTTTGACATTCTTTGAATTCTCTTAAATAACTACAATATAGCATTTAAGTTGGATATTTTAATGCTACTATTTCCCAAAATGAAAGAAAAGGAAGAAGCATTGTAAGAGATACATTTGGAGAAAGTATTGAGGACTTAATATGTGACTTAGACTTGATGGATATTGTCACATACCCCAAATTGCAAAAACATTTTATGTTTAAGAAGACATTATATTTTATTTTTTGTAAAGTTTGTGATTATTGACCAAGTGGGGTCAATGATGATTGTAATTGATTATGCTAAATATTTTATTAATTAATAAATAAAAGATGAGACAAACAGCTTAAGGAGGCTTTTAAATGAGTGTCTACTAGACACTAGGTGGAATAGACTGGGGTGAGAGAAAATTGACACATGACAGCATCCTCAACCACTTCTAGCTATTGCAGAAGGAAACTTCCCTATTTTTGTGGTCATGTTCCCCAAGAAAGTGGAACAAGAGCAGGTGGCTCATTAAGTGAAAAAAAAAACTGACCAAAAGACCTAGGCATGCTTATAATTACCGATCGAATTCAACAGGTGGTTGTTCAATATTTTCTTGTGGAATTTTTGAAGTGAAAAGTGTGCTCAAGATATTCGATGGAGGGGAAAGGAAAAAGTGGTTTGAGTGTGAAAGATGTTTTATTGAACTAGTGCAGCTGATTATTGAGTTCTTTACTGCAAAAGGAAGAAGTATTACTGTTGAATACTTATGTGGAGTTGTAGGGGTTTTATATCCCATCCCCTCTCCCAGTGCTTTCAACCAGGTGGACCAGTGGACAGACTCGGGGGTCCTGAGACAACCAGCTAAGCTATCTTCACAAATTGGTTGAGTGGAACGAGCTCCTTAGGCTATTGTCTCCTCTACAACTTGTCAGGTTCTAAAATTTTATTTTATTTTACCTTATGCAAATGTAAGTACTGGAATGTATGAAGTTAAGATAGATTTACTGTTATGACTGGATAAGTTGGTTTCTGCAATCTAGACGGTGTAAACCTGATTCATATCAATAAGTTAATGGGTAAATTTATTTGAATAAATGTTCTAGGGTTAGATTAAATTGTTTAATTGCTGAAATACCAGCCTGTATTTTTCCACTTGTCTTAAGACGAAATACTCTAGTATAGTAGTTGTTTTAGAAGAATGATTTTATCAAAGTTAAGATGTAATTGAAATCTATTTATTTGGAGAAAAAAATTTTACTGTTACATATCATTAATTTCCTTCTCCATGATTTAAACATATATATACATATANAAGTACTTTTGCAAAGAACATCTGCAAGATGTAGAACACTTGGTGGCGGGGTATGGTTAAGATGCCCCCTAAGTTGAAAGGTCGCTGATTCTAATCCCGTTGGATACCAAAAAATACAACCATGTTAAGGGTTGGTGCGGTCCAGGCCAGGTGCGATCGCCGGGTGATTTTGACAGCTTATATGCCCCTGGTTCGTGGTTGCTTAGCCAATGGCAACCCTGCTCGTCAGGGGGGTTCCACCACTTTGCCAACACAAAAAAATTACTTTATTAAAGAACACTAGTAATATTAATAATATTATAAATACTAAATAGTAAAATAATAAGTAAATCAGTGCTTTAAGATATAATTATATTAACTGTAAAAACCCTAAAACTGTTAGCATGACCTTCATCCACAATTCTATCAAAGATAAAGAATTCCTCTTTTTATCCGAACCACTTACTGAAAACAAAAATAAGAATGTATTAAAATTTTCATATTATTTTAAAAGGAAAATACTCCAACTAATTGCCTAATGGCTTTGCCTAGTTACAGCTGTCATACTTTCAACATCTAATTATAAACAGAATTTATATATAAAATTAAATACAGAGTATAAAAGGGAAAAATAGTCATGTTAATATTTCAAGGATCAAGGTAACCTTAGTCGTGTTTAGGTTATAGAGTCGAGGCTTTTGACCAAGAAAGTCCCTCCTAATGCGTTAACTTGTAACACAATTAATCTTTTATTAAAAACCCTAGATAATTTTTACAATAGATATACAATCTATTTAGTAATAAAAAGATTTACCAATTAAAAATCATTTTTAAAACAAAACTCAAAGTTATTTTTTTTAACAAAGTCTTATTTATAAATATCTTTTTCATACAAAGGCCTTGTTTTTATAAAAACAAAAAGAAACTCTTAAATACAATATCTCCATTCCAGACTTTGAACCGTAAAAGCTCAAAACTAAAATCCAAAGCCATTTTACTTTTCTTCCAAACAAGTCTAGGGCCGAAATATTATCAATCTCAAATTTAAAGCTTTAAAACTCTATGAGTTTTGAAAACCATACTGTATCCTTTAACCACCCAGGATATTAGTTCTACAGCCTTACGACCTCCTTCTTCCTTAAACAAGTCAGACGTCCAAAACCTAATATTTTAAAATAGAACAAACATCAACTAATACATAAAATGAAAGTTATGGCATTTAGATAAATGGATGTAAGCACCCATGTGCTTCCTCAACGAAAAACAACAATGAAAGGAAGCTATGGAATGAGGCCAAGGATTACCAAGCTGGTCGAACTCATACCCTCCCACGACTGAGTTTAAAGCCATCACTGCTAGCAGATTTTGTTAATTATAAAACTTGCAAAACATATATGCTTCAGTTGTCAGTAAATGCTTTTTCCAATCAAAATAACAAAAAAATGAATTAATTTAATTAAAGAGGGTTTCGTTATGAACTTACCAGTTCTTGTCAAGCAAAGATGATTACCACACCATTGACCTGTTAATTTGCAAACAACAGGAAAGAAGTCGTTTTGGTAAGAGAACCAGGGCCAAATTTAACACAATGCCACAAAAGTGTGAAGCATTAACACGACGAAATCCTGAAGCAGCAAAATCAACGTCGAAAACCAAATTGGCAAAGTCAGGATCTCAAGCCGCAAATGTTTCTATGGTGGAGCTAACAGTTAAGAATGCCGAAAAGTCTGAAGGCCTATCGGCCTGTCTCTACACCTCAAACAACAAAATAACAATGAAAACAACGTGGGTTTAGGGTTGAAGTGGTTTAAGTATGCTAGGGTTTCAGTTTTTTTTTTCCCTTTCTCCAACGATTTGTCAACACGTCGATTCCACTATATAAGAAATTATTTGGGTCTTGATATAGTCCGAATGGCGTGAATAAACCCTCCAAATAAAATATATGTTAATACTATTTCATAGTATAAGATCTCGATAGTTCTTGTAATATTTTTTATGTATAATTTCTAGGGTATAGTTAGGATATGCATCGATTAAGCTCTTTTGAGTTATATATTTATGCTTTGGATAGTTTTTATGCCTTTTCTAAGAAATTCAAATGATCATGCCAACCCGTAAGTGTTATGCAATAATGATAAGTTTAAGCTCAGACTAAATTTTTTTAAAGTTTTATTAAGATAAGACTGTTAACTATTTATAATAATGGCAAATTCAAAACTTAGGAAGTTATAGACCTAGCAAGGATAATGATCATGGACATGAAGTATTGGGAAGGGAATTAGGTTTACAGTATCTCTATTAACCAATAGCATAATATTTTTTACATTCCATCACACTTATGACGTACCTATAAAACAAAATAGTTATAAATAGAGTTCTCTAGTAGATTCTTCTACTGCTGAGATAATCAATCTTAGTGCTAAAACTAGGAGTTTTTACTTTTCAGTATTATAGACTGCAAGTAACTTTAGGACCTTCTTACCTAACTTACCCCTTGATTATAGTCTTCAGAGAATTTAGATTTTTATGCCTCGTAACTGTAAGTGAAGCTTGCCTGAAAATACATAGAAAAGCATAATTTGCTTGCATTAGCTTGGGAAAGCTAAGTAAGCCTCAGGCAAAAACCAAAAGCCCCTTCTGTAAACAAGAAAACAACTTTTAAATTATTACACTTACTAGAAATGTTAAATAGTTAAATTCAATACTTTCCATCTCGAACTTACTAACTTTATAGACCGACCTTTCAATACATTTCTTTTGGATGATGTTAGTAATAAATGTGTTATATATTAGTAAATGATTTTTGTAGTATCTAGTTTAGATATTCTAGAATGTTAACTGTTAGCGGTTAAATTAACCTCTTTAGGCGATGGTTGAACTTTAATTGTTACACAGAAAATTTTTAAATTTTTATGAAATTTTGGAGTGTTACATATGGTATCAAAGCACTTGTCCAGACACTATGGCATGAAGTGGCTCAAATCACGTAAACAGACAGTAAATAAAAATTAATGCGTACTAATTTTTATTTATTTTTATATGTTGTCAAAAAAAATTTATCAACTAGAATTGTAGGTATGGAAGGACTTGAGGAATATGCAGAAGAAGGGTCCCCATTAAATGCACAAATTAATTCTATAAAAGAACATGTTAAGGAAGAAATAACTAATAATTCATCGAAACTGCTACAAACCGTTAAGGACTTAAAAACTGAAATGGAAATGATTAAAAAAGAGAATGAAAGAATTCTGAGAGCTCAAGAGGAGCTCAATCAAATACCATTGGAAAAATTTCAGAACGAAAGGAAGGATAAACAGATAGAATCTGATAATACATCCTGACAACATAAAAGTAAGAAGTCCAAACACTCAAAAATTGAAAGAAGTTCTTCCTCCGAAATTTAAGGTGACTCACACAGGAAGAATCACCAGTATTCTGGTGACAGCAGTGAGGATAATTATCATTCTATAAAAAGGAAATATAAGCCCTATGAGGATATTTCTGGAGAATTTAAAAAGATTAAGCCCCCAAATTTCAATGGTGAAACAGAGAAAGAAGAGGAAGCGAAGCATGGTTGTCCAAAATGAAAAAGTATTTTCAAATTTATAATTACTCCAATCAGTTAAAATCTAGAATGTAAATATATAAATTAATTGGAAAAGCAAACATCTAGTCGTAGGACATAAAACAAGTAAAAGGAATAAAGGAAAAGAATATAAACTGGAGTACCTGTAAAAAATACTTTAAAAAGAAGCTTCTGTAGGAGCAGTATTATGAAGAGCGAGCTAAAGAATTCTATGATCTGAAGTTGGTAACTATGAATATGAAGGAGTTAAACAATAAATTTTTAATTTTACTACATTACATGCCTTACACTGTTGATTAGAAAACCAAGGTGCAGTGGTTTTTGAGTTGTTTACCTTTTCATATTAAAGGCAGAGTTGAATACGATAACCTTAAACCCCTTGAAGAAGCTATGCAAAAAGCAAATTTATGTTATGAGCAGAAGTGAAAAAGGGAAAACAGGTCAAACTTGAAAGCAAAGAGGTCTAATAATTTTGAACATAAAAAGAAGGGTTTCACACCTAATCAAAATTTTGGGAATAATAATTCACATAATGTTCCTAATAAAAATTTTTAAGGAAATAAAAGTAACTCACATCCAAACCCTAATGGCACTAGAAATAAAGAATTTGTGAATAATCACAGTAATTACGTTAAAAATAACGAACCTAAAGAACCAGTAAAATGTTGGGAATGCCAGGGACTTCACTATGCATCAATTTGTCCAAACAGAAAGAAGACTGCCAACAACATACATATAGTGCAGGAAGAAATGATGAATGGTGACTTATCAAGGTGGATGCCCAGGATCAATGTGGCACTGGAAAACAGATAGGATGATTATCAAACTTCCATGGTGGAAGTAGAAGGTATGCTGAACACAAAACCCATTTCTATTTTGATCGACCCAGGGGCTATCTTGAGTTATGTCTCTCCTATTTTAGTGGAGAAAAGTAAATTACCTATAGAAAAATTTACAAAGTCATGGCTGCTTCAATTAGCTACAGGAGCAAAAAGAAAAGTAAAATTTTTTGTGAAAGACTATAAGTTTATTTATGAATCAGTTTGAAACTTTTGTAAAGCTAAATGTACTTCTGTTACGCTCTTGTGATGTGTTAATTGTAATGTACTTGTTAGAACAACATAGAGTAGTGTTGAACTCTTTTGAAAAAACTTCTACCTGTGTAAATAATGAAGGAGAAACAGTAACAGTTACACGAATTTCTAGGAAAACAACAATCAAATAGATTTATGCCTTGCAACTAAACAGGGTTGTTTGGAAAGTATGTAAAGATTTTGTTGTAACTGTAACTGATGAAGAACACATTAATAATGAAGATAAACTAAAATTGGAAGATATCTGAATCTTGAGGGGGTATCGGATGTATTCTCGGAGGAAATTCTAGGACTGCCTCTGAAAAGGGAACTCGATTTCAGTATTGAGTTGGTACCTGGAGCAGTTCCTAACTCAAAATATCCTTACCTATAATACTCAAAAAATCCATAAAAATTTAAAAATTTTCATATTACATTAAATACTTGCAATCATCACTACTAAGGAACATTTAACTGTTAACGGTTAACCTAAACAGTATTAAACTAGAACTGATTCTTTGTTAATTTCTAGCTCTTCATACTTAATTGTTTGATTTCATAAGTCATTGTTAAGGATTTGATTTAGCAGGTTATGATTTGGAACAACAGGAATTGAAACATCTGTTTAATTACTAAGTGCTAAGTTTGTTTTACTGTTTTGTGAAAATATGAATGAACTTCAGTTGGGATCGAGGATTTCTCAGCGTTTTAGCTAATCCAGTGAAGTAATGCTTCTTTTACATGTCTTTTACAAGTAAGAAATTTTGTAACCAGTTTCTGGATCGATATTATTATCTCAACTAGCATAAAATATAATGCTAGTAAATTTATTTATTTTACATCTTTGATCAAATAAAGGAGGTATCGTTGATCTGCATATTTATGTTTTAATTAGTTTTATGGTAACATAAGTGTCTAGTAAACTGAACATAGTCAAGTTGTTCTTCCATTCACTTCAACTATAACTCATTCATCTAATTTTTATCAATCTATTTTCAGTTTAGCTCCTGTATGTAAATCTAGTGAAAGATAATTTGTATAGTAGATCTTTTTATACTTTATTACTTGATGCCGAGGTGATTCAAGAGTATGTGTTTTCAACAATAAACGAGTTAAATAAACTTAGAAAAACCTAGAATCTAGGTATAGTCATAAAGTACAATGACTCACATTCACACATGGAAGTAAAAACCTAGTGCATAAGACAATTTACTAACAGTTCTAGTACTTACCAACTAGAGATGCAATAATACAAACTTTATATCTTTAAACTATAGTATTACTGCTTTTTGTGTAAGAATAAAAGGATTATTTTGTACAAAAATATATCTAACTTAACCTTTGCATGATTTTCATCTCACAAGGGGGATACACAAATCTAAGTTTAATACCTAGACTGACAAAATCAACTATACATCTTCCTATTTTTGCAAACTCACATACGTAAAAGATTAATTCTTTTACAAGGCTGTGGTTTCTCATAAAGTGTTGTTTATTATGCAGATCAAGTTGAATAACTCTTTACATAACTGTTTACCCATTTCCAAAGATTGCAAAACATAAATATCAACCTTAGTGTAGTTACTACCTCCCTAGATTATTTGTTAGGGTTATAATATTGAATGCTATGAAAAGTGTTGTAACCAAAGTTTGTATCTAAAATTCTATTTTGTGCAGGATGCTGCAAAGAGGTCTCGAAATATAAAAAAAAAACCCACATTTCACAAATATATCCAAAGCCATGTGGTTGATGCTTGTTGGTTAGGTTTTGTTTACTTGGAGGTTGAATATAAAACTATCCTAAACCCTAAAAAATCGCATTTATGTCTCTGTTGTGGAGTGGAAGAGCTGCTGGCTCATGGCCACAAGGCTTTGTCATCATTCCTTAAACCCTTTGAGTACAAGCCTCCTTTACGCCATTCCAAGTTCTTTTGCATGCAGGATTTACATGGCCACTGTTTTGTTCTGTGTATGAGCCCTTTGTCATCATTACCATATCTATGCAATTGCTACCCTTCGATGTTACCCTGCCTCTGTAAGTGCTACCCTTCAAGCACCAGTGCAGTGATGAATTTTAAAATGTGAGCATGGCTCTTGATCTATCGTAGTGTGGTCTTGACTATTTATTTGAGTGTTCTTGTTGAGTGTAGGGTTATCTGTCTTCATTTCCCGATTTCTAGTGTGGGCTTTGACTCTATATCATTGTGGTCTTGGGCTAGCACATTGCACGTTGGGGTTTTCTTGATAGAGATTCCTTGTAGCTTGGTGTAACCTTATTCATGGCTAGGGTTTGTTCACATCACCACTACAGCCAAGCATCCACTCTTCGGTAAGAAAAATAGTTTAAAATAACACTATAACTCTTCTGCACCATTATTTGATTTTTATTTTTATTATCTGTAAGAATTTTAACATTTGGGGTTTTTTCAAATGTGCAGACTTTTGAATCAATGGATATGTGCTGAAGGACACCACCAACACATCTCCATGATGGCGTTCATCATGGTAATCCTCGATCTCTCCTGATTTTTCTCCTGCACTAGTTGTATGGTGTTTTTAGTTGATACTGTCTACTTGGTTCTTTGGTTACTGGTTGGTTGTGCCTACATTATGATTTGTTTGTTTTGGAAGGCCATGTGGTTGAGACTGTGATGTGTTATTAAGAAATATTTGAAGCCCTAGCAGTTATATCGTGATGGAATACTTTGGGGCATTCACGGCCGTGACTTGATAAAAACATTATGGGGCCTTCTTGGCCGTAGTTTTGATTAGAAGATAGATAAATTATATAGAACCTGGAAATGTAGAAGAGGTGACAACATCTTAAGGAACCTGTTTCTCCCAACCAACTTCTAGAGATAGCTGAACTGCAAATCTCAGGACCCTTGAGAATGTCTTCTGGTCCACCTAGTAGAAGTACTGGGTGAGAGATCTAGTTTAATAATCCTCTGCAACTCTACTGATTGTTCAACAGTAAATCTATTCTATTTGTAGCAGTATGAACTCAACTTAAAAATAGCTGCACTAGTTCAGAACTTCAGCACTTTTCACTCAAACAAAACTTCTGCTAATCCCCTCCATCAAATTTTCTTGTGCACTAATTTCACTTAGAATTTTCACAAGTCAAGAATGAGCAGCCTCAGCTGTCTTCAATGGGAATTTTTATTAGCATGCCGAGGTCTTTCGGGTCATTTTTCACTTAATGATACACCTGCTCTTGTTCCACTTTCTTGGGGAACATGACAACAAAAATAGGGAATTTGCCTCCTGCAACAGCTAGAAGTAGTTTGAGGATGCTTCCAAGAGTCAATCTGCTCTCAACCTAGCCTATTCCACCAAGTGACCAGTAAAACACTCATTTAACAGTCTCCTTAAGCTGTTGTCTCATCTTTCATTTATTAATTAATAAAATATTCAGCAATTACATTCAATTATCCTTGACCCCACTTGATCATTAATTACAAAATTTATAATAAAAATATAACATAATGTTTCTTAAAAACATAAAATGTTTTGCAATTTGGGGAATGTGACATACACACCCCCTTAAATATAACATCTTCCTCAATGTTATTTATTCTTCGTCTTCAGAATTTCCCTTGAACAGAATTGGATATGCAGCCCACATATGACTCTCCAATTCCCAGGTGGCTTCTTCTGGACTAAGGTGCTTTCATTGCACCTTCACCTGACCAATAGTGCGATTCTAAAGAAAGATCTCCATGCTTTTGAGGATACAATCTGGTTCCACCAGAAAATCTCCTTCAGGTTCCACCTACACATCATTCCAGTTTATAACATGAGTAGCATCATGTACATATTTTTTTAACACAGATAATATGAAAAACATTATGAACCTTCAAATTTGGCTATAAATCCAATTGATATGCTACCTGTCCTATTCTGGACAGTATCTCAAAAGGTCTGCAATATCAAGGTGCCAACTTAGCACAACTTCCTAATCTCAAGGAACTCTTTTTAGGCCTTACATTTATAAAGACATGTTCACCCACCTAGAACTCTTTTTGAGTTCGTTTAAGATCTGCTTGACTTTTATGTCTGTCTTGCGCAACTTTCAAGTTACCTTACACCTGTTTTACATTTAACTCCATCTAGTTTAGTAGTTCAGGTCCTAATACTAACCTGTCAACTAGGTTACTCCATGAGATGGGGGTATTGCACTTTCTACCATACAAAATTTCAAATGGAATGTATCTTGCTGAAGCTTGGTAGTGATTGTTGTAAGCAAACTCTACTAGGAGTAAGTAATCTTCCCATTTACCTAGATGTTCCTTAACATACATTATAAGTATATCTTCCAACACTTGATTCACTCTTTCGGTTTGTCCATCCGCTTGGGGATGAAAAGAGGTACTAAAATTTAAAGTAGTATTCAGGCCTTTAAACAAAGACTTCCAGAAATTGCTGGTAAACCTAGGGTCTCTGTCTGAAATTATAACTTTCAGTATCCCATGTAAACAAAATATTTGTTTCATGAATATGTCAGCAACATCAGCAGCCTTGTAAGTGGTTTTTACAGGTATAAAATGAGGTGATTTACTAAGTTTATCAACAACTACCATTATCGAGTCATTCAGATTTTGATTTCTAGGTAGACCTGTAAAATCAAGACTGATTATTTCCCACTTCCAGCTAGGAATAGGTAATGGCTATAGTAATTCGGCTGGATGCTGGTGTTCAGTCTTAACTTGTTGAAATTCAAAAAACTTGGCAATGTATTCTGTTAGTTTATTCTTCATATTCTTCATGTTTGGCCAAAAATAATCCTTCCATAACATGGTTATAGTATTCTGATAACCAGGATGTCTTGAGTAAGGAGTGTTATGAATTTCATTTAAAATCATTAGCTTAATATCAGGTACATTCGATATATATAGTCTGTCTTTATATAGTAATAATCCTTTTTCGTTTAGACTATACCTTGTACTTAAACTTTCAATTAAATTTTCCGTTACTTTTGCTTGTAATTTATGATAATTTTCATCTGATCTCCATCCTTCCTCTAGCTATTATTCAATATCTATTTTATAAGTGTTGATTACTGCTAAAAAATTTAGTTTTGCGTTTCTGCTTAGAGCATCAATGACCTTATTTTCTTTCCCCTTAATATGTTGGATTTCAAAATCGTACTCGCTAAGGAAAGATAGCCACCTAGCTTGCCTTGCATTTAAGTTAGGTTGATCCAATAAATATTTTAATCCTTTATTATCTGTCATTAATATAAATTTTCTTTCGATTAAGTGATGGTGCCACATCTTCAAGGCATGTATGACAGCAGCCAGCTCTATATCGTAGGTTGCATAGTTTTTCTCATGAATCTTAAGCTTCCTAGACTCATATTCAATTACGTGTCCTTCTTGAGTTAAAACTCTATCTAGACCGTCATTGCATGCGTCGATGCATACTATAAAGTCTTTATTAGGATCAACAATTCTTAAGATTGGTCCAGTAGTTAGTAATGTTTTTAACTTTTTAAAACTTTCTTCACACTTTTGACTCCACTTGAATTTCTTCACTTTCTTATATAAATAAGTTATGGGATTTTCAATTCTTGAAAACACTTCAATGAATCTTGGATAGTAGCCCGTAATCCCCATAAATGACCATACATTAGCCATGTCCTTTGGAACTGGCCATTCTTCAATTGCTTTTATCTTTTCTGGATCAACTGAGATCCCTTCTTTAGTTACTACATGGCCCAAGTACTGTATTTTATTATTAAATAAATCACACTTACTAAATTTAGCATAAAGCTGATGTTCTCCCAATTCTTGTAAAACAATTTTTAAGTGCTCCTCATGTTCTTCTTTAGACATAGAATAAATTAGAATGTCGTCAATGAATACCACCATGAATTTATCAAGGTATTTATGCAACACATTATTCTTTAATCACATGAAGACAGTCGGGGCATTAATAAGCCCAAATGGCATAACAACAAACTCATAGTGACCATATCTGGTCCTAAAAGCTATTTTAAAGATGTGTTCATATTTGATTCGGACCTGGTGATAATCAAATCATAAATCAATCTTTGAGAATACAGTTGCTCCACGTAGCTGATAAAAAATATCTTCTATCCGAGGAAATGGGTATTTATTTTTAATGGTCATTTTATTAAGTTGATGGTAATCTATGCATAAGTGTAGAGTACCATCCTTCTTTTTAACGAAAATAACAGGTGCTCCCCAAGGAGACACGCTGGGTCTGATATACTTCTTATCAATAAGTTATTTTAACTGTGATTTTAATTCATTTAATTCTAATGTATTCATCCGATAAGGAGCCTTTGAGCTGGGAACTGCACCAGGTACCAAATCAATAGTGAATTCTAACTCCCTTTTCGGAGGCAGTACAAGAATTTATTCTGGAAATACATCCGAATACCCCCTTAGGATTGGAATATATTCCACTTTTAGTTTATCTTCGTTATTAGTATGTTATTCATTAATTATAGTTACAACAAAGTCTTTACAACCGTTCTAAACAACTTTCTTTAATTGCAAACCAGATATTTGTCTGATAGTTGTTTTCCTAGGAATTCTTGTTACGTTTACTATTTCTCCTTCGTTATTTATGCCAGTAAAAGTTTTATCAAAATAGTTCAGAACTACTCTATGATGTTCTGACCATTCCATGCTAATTAACATATCATAAGAACCTAAAGGAAGTACGTTAAGCTTCATAGAGGTTTCAAACTTATCCATGTTTGTAATACAATATTTTACAAAACTAATCACTTTTCTTTTTGTTCCAGTAGCTAGTTGAACTAACCATGACTTTGCAAACTTTTCTACTGATAACTTGCATTTTTCTACTAAATCAGGAGAAATATAACTTAAGCTAGCCCCTGGGTCAATTAAGATATATATAGGTGTTTGATTCAGCTTACCTTCTACTTCCACCATGGAAGTTTGCTAATTCGCTTGCCTGTTTTCTAATGCTCCATTGATCCTGGGCATTGTCCTTGCTAAATCACCAACAATCATCTCCTCCTGCACCGTATTTATATTGCTGACAATCTTCTTTCAATTAGGGAAACCTGATACATAATGAGGGCCATTACACTCCCAACATTTTCTGGTTCTTTACGTTCATTATTCTTAATGTAATTGTTATGATTATTAGCAAGTTCTTCATTTCTAGGACCATTAGGGTTTAACTATGAATTACCTTTATTCCCTTGGAAATTCTTATTATGAAAATTATGGGTGTTATTATTCATAAAACTGCGGTTAGGTGCGAAACCTTTCTTCTTCTGTTCAAAATTATTCGATCTTTTCGCCTTCTAGTTTGATATACTTTAATTTTTGCGGTTCTGCTCATAGCAAAAATTCACCTTTCGCATAGCCTCCTCTAAGGTTTTTGGATTATCGCATTCAATTGTGTCTTTTATGTGAAAAGGTAAAAAAGTTAGAAACTGTTGTACCTTAGGCTTCTCATCCACAATGTAAGGCACGTAACGTAGCAGACTTAAAAATTTACTGTTTAATTTTTTCATGTTCATTGTTCTTAGCTACAGTTCATAAAATTCCTTAGCTCGCTCTTTGTAGTACTGTTGTGACAAAAAATTCTTTTTAAAGTATTTCTTAAAGGTACTCTAGTTAATGTTCTTTTACCTAATACCTTTTACTCATTTTAGATCCTGCCACCAAATATATGCCTTCCCAGTTAGATTGTAAATGGCCATTCTTGCTTTTAGCTGATTAGAGTAATTATAGATTTGAAAATGTTTCTTCATCCAAGACAGCCATGATTCAGCCTCTTCTCCTTTCTCAGTTTCACCGGTGAAAGTTGGTGGTTTTATTTTCTTAAATTCTCCCAAAGTTTCTTGATAAGGCTTAAATTTTATTTTTCTTGAATGATAATTATCTTCACTACTATCACCAGTGTACTGACGATTATTCCTATGTGGATCGCCATAAATTTCAGAGGATGAACTACTTTCGATTTTATACTATTTAGACTTTTTGATTTTTTGTTGGTAGGACATATCTTCAGATCCTATATGTCTATATTTTCTTCATTCTGAAATTTTTCCATCAAGATCTGTTTCAGCTCCTCTTGAGCTCTCGGAATTCTTTCATTTTCCTTTTTGACTGCTTCCATCCCAGTTCTTAATTCTTTAACAGTTTGTAATAATTCTGAAGAATTATTAGTTATTTCTTCATGAACTAGTTCTCTTCTAGAATTAATTCCTTCATTAAACGGGGACTCTCCATACCTGCAGTTTAGCTCAGAAATTTTTTATGGATAACATTTCAAAAAGAAGAATAGTAATTAGTATGCATGCATTTAATCTACTGTTTATCTATACAGGTTGAGCTGCATTCAGGCCTACTGTCTAAACTTGTGCTCTGATACCACATGTAATACCCCAAAAATTAGTAAAAATTCAAAATTTTTCATATGACATTAAATGTTTGCAATCGTCACTACTGAGGAACATTTAATTGTTAACGGTTAACCTAAACAGTCTTAAACTAGAACTAATTCTTTGTTAATTTCTAGTTCTACTTACTTAATTGTTTGCTTTCATAAATCATTGTTAAGGATTTGATTTAGTAGATTATGATTTGGATACAAGAATTGAAACATCTATTTAATTACTAAGTGCTAAGTTTGTTTTACTGTTTTGTGAAAATATGAAGGAACTTCAGTTGGGATCGAGGCTTACTTAGATTTTTAGCTAATGCAGTGAAGTGATGCTTTTTTTATAGGTCTTTTATAGGTAAGACATTTTGTAACCACTTTCTGGATCAAGATTATTATCTCAACTAGCATAAAATATAATGCTAGTAAATTTATTTATTTTACAGCTTTGATCAAATAAAGGAGGTATCATTGATCTGTATATTTATGTTCTAATTAGTTTTCTGGTAACATAAGTGTCTAGTAAACTGAAGATAGTCTAGTTGTTCTTCCATTCACTTCAACTATAACTCATTCATCTAATTTTTATCAATCTATTATCAGTTTAGCTCCTGTATGTAAATCTAGTGAAAGATAATTTGTATAGAAGATCCTTATATATTTTATTACTTGATGCCGAAGTGATTTGAGAGTATTTGTTTTCAACAATAAATGAGTTAAATAAACTTAGGAAAACCTAGAATCTAGGTATATCCATAAAGTACAATGACTAACATTCACACATGGAAGTAAAAACCTAGTGCATAACTGTTCTAGTACTTACCAAGTAGAGATGCAATAATACAAACTTTATATCTTTAAACTATAGTATTACTGCTTTTTCCTTAAGAATAAGAGGATTATTTTCTACAAAAATGTATCTAACTTAACCTTTGTATGGTTTTCATCTCACAAGGGGGGTACACGAATCTAAGTTTAATACCTAGACTAACAAAAATGACTATACATCTTCCTATGTTTGCAAACACACATACCTAAAAGATTAAGTCATTTACAAGGATATGCTTTCTCATAAAGTGTTGTTTATTATGCAAATCAAGTTGAAGAATTCTTTACATAACTATTTACCCATTTCCAAATATTGCAAAACATAAATATAAACCTTAGTGTAGTTACTACCTCCCTACATTATTCGTTAGGGTTATAATATTGAATGTTATGAAAAGTGTTGTAACCAAAGTTTGTATATAAAACGCTATTGTGTGCAGGTTGATCCAAAGAGGTCTAGAGCTATAAAACAAAACCCACATTTCGCAAATATATCTGAAGCCACGTGGTTGATGCTTGTTGGTTAGGTTTTGTTGACTTGGAGGTTCAAAATAAAAAAATCCTAAACCTTAAAAAATCACATTTATGTCTCTCTTGTGAAGTGGAAGAGCTGAAGACTCATGGTCGCAAGGCTTTGTCGTCATTCCTTAAACCCTTTGAGTACATGCCTCCTTTACGCCATTCTGAGTTCTTTTGCATGCAATGTTTACATGGCCACTGTTTTGTTCTATGTATGAGCCCTCTGTCGTTGTTACCATATCTCTTTAATTGCTAGCCCTTCGTCATTGCCTTTCCTTTGCAAGTGCTACCCTTCAAGCATTGGTGTTGTGATGAATTTGAAAATGTGAGCACGGCTCTTGATTTGTCGTAGTATGGTATTGACTATTTATTTGAGTGTTCTCGTTGAGTGTAGGTTTATTTGTCTTCATTACATGATTTCTAGTGTGGGATTTGACTCTATCTCATCGTGGTTGGTTGTTTTGGGCTGACACATTGCACGTTGGGGTTTTCTTCATAGAGATTCCTTGTATCTCAACGTACCCTTATTCATGGCTAGGGTTTTTTCACATCACCACTAAGACCAAGCATCCACTCTTCAGTAATAAAAATAGTTTAAAATAACACTATAACTCTTATGTGCCATTATTTGATTTCTATTTTTATTAGTTGTAAGAATTTTAACATTTGGGGTTTTTTCAAATGTGCATACTTTCGAATCGATGGCTCTATGCTGAAGGACACCACCAACATGGCTCCATGATGGCGTTCATCTTGGTAAGCCTCAGTCTCACCTAAGTTTTCTCCTGCACTGGTTGTATGGTGTTTTTAGTTGATACTATCCGCTTGGTTCTTGGGTTACTAATCGGTCGTGGCCACATTATGATATTTTTGTTTTGGAAGGCCATATGGCCAAGACTGTGATGTGTTATTAAGAAATCTTTGAAACTTTAGTGGTTGTATCGTGATGGAATACTTTGGGGCATTCATAGCCATGACTTGACAAAAAAATTATGGAGTCTTCTCCACCGTAGTTTTGATTACAGAAGAAGTTATTTTTGAACAAGATTTTAAGCCGTGTCTTTTGTTGTAAAAAGGCCATTAGGCCGTAACCTCTAAGGAGATAGTAGTGTCTTTGATAAAGAATATAGGGTTTTCGATGTTGTTTATAATTTGAATAAACTTTTAAGCTTACTTTTTTGTAACCTCAATAATCGTAATATATGTACTGTGGTTTTTAAGAAAATGATGGCATGCTATGAAATTTTATCTATTTTGTTTTTATTTTCAATAATTTTAAAATTAACTTAAATAGAGATATTATTACTGCAATGATATTGGTATTGATGTATATTAGCTAAAGATTTTTAAAAGATTTTTTAAGATGATTTATGATCGCATTTTTCTTTGGTTTTGTTTTAAAAGAGAAACAAAAAGGAAACATTTAGATAGTTATTTTTAGAACAGAGTTTGATTTTTTTTTACTGTTAGTAAACAATTACTTCAGTAAATAGATAAAAGAAAGGTTGAATATACAACCTGAGTCTTTACTGTATTTCCTAGGATAAAATATTTTTGAAAGTTCTTTTACTTAATTTCTCTTAGTTTATATTTACCATACAGTTTTAATACTCATTCTTGCGGAAAATGTATTTAATTTTGTATATTCATCTATTAGTTAATTATGGTTATACAATTGAAGAATGTATGCTTTAATTAAATTTGGGTGAAACTGTATAATCCCTCTGCTAGTAAAAGAGGAGCTAATGATAGTCATAATTGACATTTTCTTCAAAATAGGTTTTATTTATTAAACCTTGATTACTTTTAAATTATTACAGAGATTAATATTTGGTTATAATGTAATTCAAGTTTCATTTTTACTTAGACTAATAATGAAGTTATCTCAGTAAATTTCTAGCCCCATTTACTGTTTCTTTAAGTTAACCCTGCTTATTTATTTTCTGATTTTATAATGTCTTTTACTTACTATAATAATAGGCTTATATTAAATAATTTATCCAATGTGCAATAAGTGCACACACTAAGTATACATATATTTTTAAATATTTCCTAGAGACAGATTTGTTTATGTTATGACATTGTACTATGTCTAAGTATAACATCTAAAATATAAAGGAATAACATACTTATGATTAACTCTTATAAAATCTGTAGAAGGTAAATAAACACATTCAAGCATACTTCATTTGATTCTTATCGGAATTTAATCTAACCTATTGTACTAGATTACTACCTTAAAAAAGGTGTGGAAAATACAGTTAGGTATTTTTTTAATCTATCAGTAAAACTAGAAATTATTCTAATCATTTACCCTAACCTATATCTAATCTAGCATTGACTATCTTTTCACAATAGAAGGTTTCATTAAATAATCCTAATAAAAGAAGAACGGAAGCATAACACATTATTACTTAAATTCAATCCTTCTTGATCCTAAACATGCAATTAGAAGCTAGATAAATTATGTAGAACTTGGAAATGTAGAAGAGGTGACAATAGCTTAAGGAAATTGTTCCTCCCAACCAACTCTTGGAGATAGCTGAACTCCGAATCTCAGGATCCCCGAGCGTGTCTTCCGGTCCACCTAGTAGAAGTACTGGGTGAGAGATCTAGTTTAATAATCCTCTGCAACTCTACTGATTGTTCAGCGGTAAATTTGTTCTACTTGTAGCAGTATGAACTCAGCTTAAAAATAGCTGCACTAGTTCAGAACTTCAGAACTTTTCACTTAAACAAAACTTATGCTAGTCTCCTCCATCAAATTTTTTTGTCCACTAATTTCACTCAGAATTTTCATAATTCAAGAATGAGTAGCCTTAGCTGTCTTCAATGGGAAGTTTTATTAGCATGCCTAGGTCTTTTGGGTCAGTTTTCACTTAATGAGCCACCTCCTCTTGTTCCACTTTCTTGGGGAACATGACCGCAAAATAGGGAAGTTTCCTCCTGCAACAGTTAGAATTAGTTTTAGGATGCTGCCAAGTGTCAATATTCTCTCAACCCAACCTATTCCACCAAGTGACCAGTAAAACACTCATTTAACAGCCTCCTTAAGCTATTATCTCATCTTTCATTTATTAATTAATAAAATATTCAGCAATTACATTCAATTATCCTTGACCCCACTTGGTCATTAATTACAAACTTTATAATAAAAATATAACATAATGTTTCTTAAACATAAAATGTTTTGCAATTTGGGACATGTGACATTACCGGATGAACATATTGGATCTTAATGAAGTAAAATCGCAATTAAAGGAACTAATTGATAAAAAGTATATAAGACCAAGTGTGTCTCCTTGGGGAGCACCTGTCATTTTCGTTAAAAAGAAGGACAGTACTCTGCGCTTATGCATTGATTACCGTCAGCTTAATAAGATGACTATAAAAAATAGATACTCGTTTCCACGCATAGATGATCTATTTGATCAACTGCACGACACAACATTATTCTAAAAAATTGACTTAAGATCCGGTTATCATCAAGTCCGGATTAAGGATGAGGATATTTTTAAAACAAATTTTAGGACTAGATATGGTCGCTATGAGTTTATTGTTATGCCATTTGGGCTCACTAATGCCCCGGCTATCTTCATGTGTTTAATGAATAATGTATTGCATAAATATCTCGATAAATTTGTAGTAGTTTTTATTGACGATATTTTAATTTATTTTAAGACTAAAGAAGAGCACGAGGAACACTTAAAAAATTTTTACAAGTCTTAAGGGAACATAAGCTTTATGCTAAGTTCAGTAAGTGTGACTTCTTCAAAGATAAAATACAATACTTGGGTCACATAATAACTAAAGATAGGATCTCGGTTGATCCAGATAAGATAAAATGAATTGAAAAATGGACGGTCCCAAAGGATGTGACTAACGTGCGGTAATTCATGGGGATCAGTGATTACTATCGAAGATTCATTTAGCGATTCTCAAGGATCACAAATCCCATAACTTCTTCATAGAAGAAAGGGAAGAAATTTGAATGGAATAAAAAGTGTGAGGAAAGTTTTAAAAAATTAAAAGAACTATTAACTACTACACCAATTTTAAGAATTGTTGATCGTAATAAAGACTTTGTTGTATGCACTGATGCATGCAATAATAGCCTTGGTGGGGTATTGAGACAAGAATGATACATAATAGCATACGAGTCTAGGAAACTTAAAATTCACGAGAAAAATTACACTACTTACAATTTAGAATTGGCTGCCGTAATTCATGCTTTAAAGATGTGGCGCCATCACTTAACCGAAAGAAAATTTATGTTAATGACGGATAATAAGGGTTTAAAGTATCTATTGATCAACCAAATGTAAACGTAAGGAAAGCTAGGTGGATAGATTTCCTTAGCAAGTATGATTTCGAGATCCAACATATCAAGGGAAAAGAAAATAAAGTAGTTGATGCTTTGAGTAGGTATGCAAGGTTGAATTTCATGGCAGCAATCAGTACTTATAAAATAGATTTAGAAGATTAGCTCGAAGAAGGAGTAAAATTGGATGAAAATTATCAGAAATTACAAGCTAATGTGGCAGAAAATGTAACTGAAAGTTTAAGTACAGGGTACAGTCTAATTATTTTTGGTCGAATATGAAGAATGAGTTGGAAGAATATATTGCTAGGTGTTTTGAGTGTCAACAGGTTAAGACTGAACATCAGCATCCAACTGTTTTATTACAGCCGTTACCAATCCCTAGATGGAAATGGGAAATAATCAGTCTTGATTTTATTATAGGTTTGCCTAGAAATCAAAATCATAATGATTCAATAATGGTAGTTTTTGACAAAATCAGTAAAGCAGGCCATTTTATACTAGTAAAGACCACTTATAAGACTGCTAATATCACTAAAATATTTATGAAACAAATATTTCATTTACATGGAATACCAAAAGTGATCATTATTTACAGAAACCCTAAGTTGACGGGAAATTTCTGGAAATCTTTATTTAAAGGTTTGAATACTACTTTAAATTTTAGTACTTATTTTCATCCGTAGACGGATGGACAGACTAAAAGGGTAAATAAAATATTGGAGGATATGCTAAGGATGTATGTTAGAGAACAACCAAGTAAGTGGGAGGACTACTTAGACTTAGTTGAGTTTGCATATAACAATCACTACCAAGCTTCAGCAAAATTCATCCCATTTGAAATTTTATATGGCAGAAAATGCAATATTCCCATCTCATGGAGTAACCCAGTTGATAAGTTAATACTAGGACCTGAGTTATTAAAGGAGATGGAATTAATCGTAAAGCAGGTACAAGGTAATTTGAAGGTTGCACAAGATAGACAAAAGAGTCAAGCATATCTTAAATGAACTCAGAAAGAGTTCTAGGTGGGAGAACATGTTTTCATAAAGGTAAAACCTAAAAAGAGTTCTTTAAAGTTAGGAAGTTGTGCTAAGTTGGCACCCAGGTAGTATGGGCATTTCAAATTATTGTCCAGAATTGGACAGGTGGCATACCAATTGGTTTTACCCCCAAATCTTAAAGTTCATAATGTTTTCATATCTCCGTTTTAAAAAGATATGTACATGATGCTACTCATGTTATAAATTGGAATGATGTGCAGGTGGAACCCAAAGGATATTTTCAAGTGGAACCAGATTATATCATCGACAAGAAGGAGATTCTTCTTCGAAATCACACCATTGGGAAGGTGAAGGTGCAATAGAAGCCCCTTAGTCCAGAAGAAGCAACCTGGGAATTGGAGAGTCATATGCGGGCATCATATCCAATTCTGTTCGAGGGAAACTCTGAGGATGATGAATAAAATAACATCGAGGACGATGTTATAATTAAGGGGGGTGTATGTCACATACCCCAAATTGCAAAAACATTTTATGTTTAAGAAGACATTATATTTTATTTTTTTGTAAAGTTTGTGATTATTGACCAAGCGGGGTCAAGGATGATTCTAATTAATTATGTTGAATATTTTATTAATTAATAAATAAAAGATGAGACAAATAGCTTAAGGAGGTTGTTAAATGAGTGTCTACTTGCCACTAGGTGGAATAGACTAGGGTGAGAGAAAATTGACACATGGCAACATCCTCAACCACTTCTAGATGTTGCAGGAGGAAACTTCCCTATTTTTGTGGTCATGTTCCCCAAGAAAGTGGAACAAGAGTAGGTGGCTCATTAAGTGAAAACAAACTGACCAAAAGACCTAGGCATTCTTATAATTACCCATTGAATTCAATAGGTGGTTGTTCAATATTTTCTTGATGAATTTATGAAGTGAAAAGTGTGCACAAGATATTCGATGGATGGGAAAGGTAGAAGTGGTTTGAGTGTGAAAGTTGTTTTACTGAACTAGTGTAGCTGATTTATTGAGTTCTTTACTGCATAAGGCATAAGTATTACTGTTGAATAATTTTGTGGAGTTGCAGGGGTTTTATATACCATCCTCTCACCCAGTGCTTTCAACCAGGTGGACCAGTGGACATGCTCGGGGGTCCTAAGACAAGCAGTTAAGCTATCTTCAGGAATTGGTTGGGTGGAACGGGATCCTTAAGCTGTTGTCTCCTCTACAAGTTGTGAGGTTCTAAAATGTTATTTTATTTTACCTTATACAAATATAAGTATTGAAATGTATGAAGTTATAATAGATTTATTGTTATGACTAGATAAGTTGGTTTCTGCAATTTAGATGATGTAAAACTTATTTATTTCAAGAAGTTACTTGTTAAAGTTATTTGAATCATTTTTCTAGGGTTAGATTAAATTGTTTAATTGCTGAAATACCTGCCTGTATTTTTCCACTCGTCTTAAGACGAAGTACTCTAGTACAACAGGTGTTTTAGAAGAATGATTTTATCAAAGTTAAGATGTAATTGATATCTGTTTATTTGGAAAAAAAAATTACTGTTAGTTTATTTTAGGAATGTTAGTAAAAATCCCTTAATCCTAGAATCCTTTTTCAATTATATATTTTTATAAATGTTTCTTTTAAATACTTTACAGAATTTGTAAATTAAATTTTACTACACATTTTTGTAACTGTGTTTAAAATAACATATCATTAATTTCCTTCTCCACGATATATATATATATTCATAAACTACTATAGAATAGTAAAGAAAGTTACTAGAAATAATTTTTTCCTTACAGATAATAATTTGTAAATATGATAGTAAAATACATAGTACTAATAAACCATTAAGTTAAGTACTTTAGCAAAGAACACTAGTAATATTAATAATATTATAAATACCAAACAGTAAAATAATATGTAAAGCAGTGATTTAAGATATAATTATATTAACTATAAAAACCCTAAAACTGTTAGCATGACCTTCATCCATAATTCTATCAAAGATAAAGAATTCATCTTTTTATACGAACCACTTACTGAAAACAGAAATAAGAATGTGTTAAACTTTTCATATTATTTTAAAAGGAAAATACTCCAACTAATTTCCTAATGGCTTTTCCTAGTTACGGGTGTCATACTTTCAACATCTAATTATAAACATAATTTATATATAAAATTAAATATAGAGTATAAAAGGGAAAAACAATCATGTTAATATTTCAAGGATCAATGTAACCTTAGTCGTGTTTAGGTTACAGAGTCGAGCCTTTTGACCAAGAAAGTACCTCCTAATGCGTTAACATGTAACACAATAAATCTTTTATTAAAAACACTAATTAATCTTTAGAACAAATATACAATCTATTTAGTAATAAAAATATTTACCAATTAAAAATCATTTTTAAAACAAAAATCAAAGTTTTGTTTTTTTAACATATTCTTATTTATAAAGATCTTTTTCATACAATGTCCTTGTTTTTATAAAAACAAAAAGAAACTCTTAGATACAATATCGCCATTCCAGACTTGGAACCGTAAAAGCTCAAAACTAAACTCTAGAGCAATTTTACTTTTCTTCCAAACAAGTCTAGGGCCGAAGTATTATCAATCTCAAATTTAAAGCTTTAAAACTCTATGATTTTTCAAAACCCTACCGTATCCTTTAACCACCGAGCATATCAGTTCTAGAGCCTTACGGCCTCCTTCTTCCTTAAAGAAGTCATAGGTCCAAAACCTAATATTTTAAAATAGAATAACCATCAACTAATAGAGCAAATGAAAGTTGTGGCATTTAGGTAAATGGCCATAAGCACCCATGTGCTTCCTGAAGGAAAAACAACATCGAAAGGCAGCTATGGAATGTGGCCGAGGCTTACCAAGCCGGTCGAACTCATACCCTCCCACGAGTGAGTTTAAAGCCATCGCTGCTAGTAAATTTTGTTAAGTATAAATCCTGCAAAATGTTTATGATTCAGTTGTTAGTAAATTATTTTTCCAATCGAAATAACAAAACAAATGAACGAATTTAATTACAGAGGGTTTCGTTATGAACTTACCAGTTCTTTCCAAGCAAATATTATTACCACACCGTCGACCTGTTAACTTCCAAACAGCAGGAAAGAAGTGGTTTTGGTAAGAGAACCAGGGCCAAATTTAAAACAATACCACGAAATCCTGAAGCTTTAACACAACGAAAGCCTGAAGCAACAAAAACAGCGTTGGAAACCAAATTGGCAAATTCAACTCAATCCACGAACGTTTCTATGGTAGAGCTAATAGTTAAGCACGCCAAAAGGCTGAAGGCCTGTTGGCCTGTCTCTCCACCTGAAACAGTAAAACAACAATGAAAACAACGCGAGTTTAAGGCTGAAGTGGTTTAAGTATGTTAGGGTTTTATTTTTTATTTTTTTTGCTTTCTCCAACAATTTGTCAACATGTGGATTCCATTATATAAGAAATTATTGGGTCTCGATATAGTCCGAATGGCGTGAATAAACCCTACAAAGAAAATATATGTTAATACTATTTCATAGTATAAGATCTAGATAGTTCTTGTAATATTTTTTATGTATACTTTTTAGGGTATAGTTAGCATATGCATCGATTAAGGTCTTTTAAGTTATATATTTATGCTTAGGATAGTTTTTATGCCTTGTTTCAGAAATTCAAATGATCATGCTAAGCCATAAGTGTTATGCAATAATGGTAAGTTTAAGCTTAGACTAAAATTGTTTAAATTTTTATTAAGATATGTCTGTTAAACTTTTATAATAATGTAAAATTCAGAACTTAGGAAGTTCTAGACCTAGCAAGGATAATGATCATGGACATGAAGTATTAGGAAAGGAAGTAGGTTGACAGTATCTCCACTAACCAATAGCATATTAATTTTTACATTCCATCACACTTATGACGTAGCTATAAAACAAAATATTTATAAAAAGAGTTCTCTAGTAGATTCTTCTGCTTTCAAGATAATCAATCTTAGTGGTGAAACTAGGAGTTTTTACTTTTCAGTATTATAAATTGCATGTAACTTTAGGACCTTCTTACCTAACTTACCCCTTGATTATAGTCTTCAGAGAATTTAGATTTTTATACCTCATAACTAGAAGTGAAGAGCTTACCCTTAAAGACCTGGAAAAGCATCATTTTCTTGCATTAGCTTGGGAAATCTAAGTAAGCCTCAGGAAAAAAGCAAAATCCCCTTCAGTAAACAAGAAAACAACTTTTAGAATCTTACACTGACTAGAAATGTTAAATAGTTCAATTCAATACTTTCCATCTCGGACTTACTAACTTTATAGGAAGACCTTTTGATACATTTCTTTTGGATGTTGTTAGTAATAAATGTGTTATATATGAGTAAATGATTCTTGTAGTATCTAGTTCAGATATTCTAGAATGTTAACTATTAGCGGTTAAATTAACCTCTTTAGGCAATGATTGAACTTTAATTATCGCACATAATTTTTTTATTTTTTATGAAATTTCGGAGTGTTACACATATCATCCATAAGTGAGGCCTTCATACTCTTTCCCAATAGGAGAATAGGTCCAGTGCATATCACTGTCATACTGGACAAATTATTGGTACATAGTGAATTTTTATAGAAAAGAGATATGATTCATTCCATGATACTTCCAAATGAAATTTGAGTTCATAAACCCATTATTTTTATTATTGGAAATTTGGAGAATTAAGGGCCAATACCATTCTGATTGATCCCATATGACTAGACAAAAGTGAAATTTATACTCTCATAAAGAGATCCTAGGAAGCCTACATTGATGGATTCTCGTCTTTTATGTATGGGGGTAAAAATTGTGAAGAATGAAAGGTGACCTTAAATAATGGGAAAAAAATCACTATCGTTCTCCTAAAAAATAAAAGATATAGATTTGATAAGATCTAGAACTTTTGTAAGATGATATGGAAATAGTTGAAGCGACAATATACTTGATACAAAAATAACAATAGCTAAATAGTAAGAAGAAGACACGTGGAGACTGAAATCTTGAGCTTTATGGATAAAATAAGGCATTTAAAAAACAATGTTATTTCATAATCAAACAAAAATCGCTTGAATCAAAATCTCATAAGATAAATTCAAGATAGTGTTGGGATAAAGTCATGGGCATTACCTTTAGAATAATAATATAATCATTATAGGGATCTATACATAAAGTAGAGGGAATCAATAGGAATAGAAAATTAAGACATTGTAGAAAATGTGTCGAAGTTAGCAACAAAAAAGGAAAATTAGATGATTAACAAGTGCATTAGTGAAGAAGTGTTAGCAACGATAAACGGGTCTTGGATCATACAGAGATCCAAGACTAAACAAATTTACTATATATTTTTATTGATCATGTTGGACAATTATAAAAAAGTATATATGTAAAATGATAAATTTGGATAAAGTAAGAGAAAAAATAGGTGTTGCCACAAATTCCTTTTTTTGGCTTTAATCCCAAAGAAATAAATCACACCAATTTTACAAGGTTCAAGCCAAATTATCTCTGTACTTACTCCTACAATATATTAACTAAGGTATTTGCAAATCCGATGAAAATCCTACTACCTAAGATTATTTCTGAAGGCCGAGGAGGTTTTTTTGAAAAAGGGAAGATTGTAGAAAATATTGTTTTAGTCCCATAGCTGATTAATTCTAGTGTCTCAAGAAAATAATAAGGGATGTCAATCAAACATGATATGTAAAATGACTTTCATTGAGTTTGTCACAATTTTCTATTTGTAGCTTTAGAGAGATTTGGATTCTCTCCCATCTTCACCAAATGGATTAAAGCATGTACAAATCGACCTTATATTTCCCCTTTGGTCAATAGTATACCTGTTGATTTTTTGGGGAATAATGAGTACTTATGTAGGGATATAGTCTCTCTCCATTTATTTATATACATACGGATGAAACTCTTGGATGGAAACTAGTAAGCGAAATGGAGGAAGGAAACATTCGTGGGATCACTATAGCCAATGGAATCAAAGTAGTAAGTAATGCTCAATTTTAATATGATATGATTCTACTTGGAGGTTCATTTAAAAAAAATTCCATCAGATACAAAGCAATAATGGATCTCTTCATTGAATCCTCGTGTGCTAAATCAATAATGGAAAACGTAAAACTTGTGGATGTAATGGGTCAAGATGCCATCTTCTCCAATAAATTGCAAGAGCTCTAGGCTTTGTTGGAATTTTGATCTAGAACTATTTTAAATATTGTAACATCCCCATCTTTTATAAGAAGGACAAATCTACTTAATATGAAAAAGTATCCCAAAAAAATCATCTTAGAAAAATCCCTTTAGAGTCTTCAATCCTTTGAGAAAACAACTAAATGGAGATTTCCTTTAATCCGTTGAAAAAAAATAATTCTTATGAGAGAAATATCATCTTAAAAAAATCTTAGTCTTAGAACCCAAAAGAAAAAACTTTAAAATTTCCTTTAAGCCATTGAAAAAAAATAATTCCTATGAGAGAAATATCATCTTAAAAAAAATTAGTCTTATAACCCAAAAGAAAATACTTTAAAATAATTTGTCTTTGAGTTTTTTTAACAAAAAACATATTTCATATAAAATCACCTTAAAATATTCCCTTAGAATCTTTGAGATAACACCTTAATATAAATTGCATTTGAGAGAATGCCTTGAAGACAATTTCCTTTGATCCTTTCAAAAAAAATATTCTTATATAAGTCCAAAAAAGTCCTTAAAGAAGTCTCTTAAAAAAACATCTTTAAAAAAGTCCCAAAAAAAAATCTCCCTACCTTTCAAAACTTGCTTAGAAAAAAGTATTCTTAAATAAGTCATTTAGAAAAAAAAACTCCTTTGAAAAACAACATCTCTTTACACTCAAGAAACTTGTTGGAAAAAATATCATTTAAGAAGTCCCTTGGAAAAAAATCTCCTTGCAAATAAAACCTCTTTGGAGAAAATCTCTTGAATTTTTTTTATAAAGATATCAATGTGAATGAGAGATGCGAAATTATGATTTCACTTAGCCTATAAATACGATTTGAAAGAGTATACTTATTAAAAGTGGGAACATGTTTTTTTAGCCAATTTTTTTTTTCAATCAAGTTTTCAACCAAAAACATTAACATTACTTTAATGTTTTTTAAACGAAAAAGCATTTTCGACTGAATTTTTTTTCGAATGAAAACCTGTTACTACCTTAAAAATAAGATGTTTTTAGGTTTCAGCAATTTTGGAAGGTAAAACCAATATCCAATACTGCAAAGTGATTGTCGTAGTTAATACCATTATTTTCATCAGTGAATCTATTTTCCATAAATACAAATTTTGTTGTATTTAGTTGAGATATTATATTTTTAATTTTTTTTTATTAACATGTCTCTGCTTTGGTTTCATTTCTTTCAAAATGTAGTGAAACAAAAATTCAATAACTTTGAAACTACACAATGAAAAAAAATAAAAAAATTATGGGAGACATTGTTGGAGTATCTACTTCAAAAGGGTATGCTTAGATTGTTTAGTTTTAGTGACAATTGAGAGAAATGTGGACTCAACATAAACATGTTGATATTCAACAAGTTTTTGACATCAATCGAATTAAAAAAAATCATAATAATTAGTATATTCACCTGTTGGATACAAAACTATAGTCATGCACTAACACACTATGTATATATTTTCATAGCATATTCTCTTTTTAATAAACACAAGTTTAATAATGAGTTCATGTGACAAAACAAACAGGACTATTTATTAGTCCTTTCATTTTATAAGAACATATTACCAACAATTTTCTAAATTGAATATCAAATCTCAATAAATAAAAATTGAAAAAAAAAATGAATAGAAAGCTAACATAATTCTCCAAAAGTTTTGTTTTTAATGTAAAATGAAATTCTAAAATAAATATAACTTTTATTCAGACAAACATGAAAAAAACAAATTTATTTTCTCATAACTCCCACAAAATAAAAAACCATTTTTTATGATTTTACTCATATGCCACTTAACACATAAGCATGAATCATGAACCAATAAATATTAACTTTTTACTCAATCAAGCATGCACTTATACATGATTGGCATAAAAGTAATTCATTCATAAATTCTTAAAAGTTGAAGTTATTCAAAATATATAACATTTTTTAACTTTTTACTTAACTGTGTATATACTTAAATTTAGTAAAAAAAAAGGGAAATAGTGAAAGAGAGAAGTGATTATGAACAAATAAGATGGATAAACACTTCTCTCCTTAAATGATTAATAATCATTAATTAAATATCATGATTAATACATTATAGAATTTGACATGTAATTTTACACATTGTACTAAACATTCTAACCTATTAAAATCTAATGTTGAGTAATTTTCTATAACATATAGAACATTCTAAAATAAAAAGTCATGATTTTCAAAATATAGTTTGAAGAATATTATGTTTAAAGAGTTTGAGTTAGTTAAGACATACTTGTACCCAAAAATACATGGAAATTGTTGTTGAAATGAATGGCCTCAAGTTTGAATGTAACATTATATATATATAGTCTAAATAAATAATTCAAGATGTTTCTTTATGTGCTTGAAAAGTAGTGTCTCCTTTGGTTTAGTCATATTGTTGTTAAGAATTCTTACCACTCATTAAAATGTTGTCTATTTTGTATAGATTTCCCTAATTTGTCTTAGAACTTTAAAAATCTAAAATATTTTCTTTAATTTTTTATTTATTAAACATGGTATTTTCTTTAAAAGTTTTAGATAAAAATTAATTGGTCAAAATTTTCTATTTGACGTCACCAGATGTTCTGAACACCTTCAGAACACCTTTTGATGCATCTATGATGCATCTCCGAACACTTCTGACATCTAATAAGCTCTCTGAGCCTCTCATAGATGCTATCTGAAAGCCTCTCAGAGATATGATGAGCCAGCTCTCAAAATGATCTCTGATGCTCTTTGAGCAAGGGATATTTAAACTGGATATGTGTGCATCCCTTAACCGGTTGTTAAACGCCCTAGGTGTTTCCTTGCGAAGTTGTAATGTTAAATGCATAGGCAATCTTGGCTAGTTTACAATCCTACATCTGACTAGGACTCGGCCACACACCGAGTACACAATTTCGACTACTATTGGGACACCGAATAAGAGGGATTTATTCTCAAAACAAAATTGCACACTACTTCTACAAGAACAAAGCCAAAATCTATATGCACCATTTTGATTTTCCTAAACTTGATAAGGCAATCGCCAAATACATTTAGTCATCTTTAATAATTGTTGAGGATCCCAATAAGCTATATCTCAATATTACATGTTGAGTGTGGATCCTTTATTCATGTAAATTAACTATTAATATTAAAAAAAATATAACAAGATTTCAAATACATGATATTCATATATTTTGATATATATAGGGTTGAGCTACGTGATCTCTAAATTGGTGCAATAGAGCTATTTTATATCTCAAATTAGTTGGTTAATTATTTTTATTTTTATTTATTTTCAAAATTTCCTTATCAAGAACTATTTGAAAATACTTAGACATCTTTGGCAACCATTTAACATGAAAAAAACTTTCAAAAGAGGGATGTAAGCCAGATAAAAGAATTCAAAACCATTTCACTCTTTAAAGATATGGATGCATGATGTAATTTTTAATGTAAATTAGATTTAGGTTTAGGTATCGAAGCATGATATAATCTTTTAATTTTTAATCTAAATTAGATCTAGGTTTTTTAAAGTTATAGAGTGAAAAGGTTTTTTTCTTTCTTTGTGTGAAGGATTTATGAACTTAAAATCTCCTTCTATATCATATCAAACAAAAATCAGAAGGTCTATGTAGTAATATAAGTTATAGGTTTGTGTCTTCTTTTTTCTTTTACGAAAAGCTTCATTACTTCATTAATTTCTTCTTTCTTGTATTAGTTCAAAGTAAAATAATTATATTTCACTTGCCTTCAAATTAGTTATTGAAAATTTATTAGTCCAAAATATTTTATCAATATCAATAAAATGGCGAGTTCAAAAGGTAGGAGCTGCTTTTATTATCAAATATTATCTATAGATTGGATTTATGAATTTCTCCTCAATAACCTCTCTTCATTTGAGGCATATGAAAGTGAACACTATGTAAACACTATACCTATAACTTTCATCTTTCTTTTTATGTAAATTCCTCTCTTCATTTGAGGCATATGAAAGTCCAACGATTTGTCAACACGTGGATTCCACTATATAAGAAATTATTTGGGGCTTCATATAGTCCGAATGGCCTGAATAAACCCTGCAAACAAGATATATGTTAATACTATTTCATAGTATATCTAGATAGTTCTTGTAATATTTTTTTATGTATACTTGTTAGGGTATAGTTAGGATATACATCGATTAAGCTCTTTTGAGTTATATATTATGCTTAGGATAGTTTTTATGCCTTTTCTAAGAAATTCAAATGATCATGCTAACCCATAAGTGTTATGCAATAATGATAAGTTTAAGCTCACACTAAAATGTTTTAAAGTTTTATTAAGATAGGACTGTTAAACATTTATAATAATGGAAAATTCATAACTTAGGAAGTTCTAGATCTAGCAAGGATAATGATCATGGACATGAAGTATTGGGAAAGGAAGTAGGTTTACAGTATCTCCATTAACAAATAGCATAATAATTTTTACATTCCATCATAGTTATGTCGTAGCTATAAAACAAAATATTTATAAATAGAGTTCTCTAGTAGATTCTTCTGTTGTCGAGATAATCAATCTTAGTGCTGAAACTAGGAGTTTTTACTTTTCAGTATTATAGACTGCAAGTAACTTTAGGACGTTCTTACCTAACTTACCCCTTGATTATAGTCTTCAGAGAATTTTGATTTTTATACCTCGTAACTGGAAGTGAAGAGCTTACCTGTAAAGACCTGGAAAAGCATCATTTTCCTGCATTAGCTTGGGAAAGCTAAGTAAGTCTCGGGAAAAAACCAAAAGCCCCTTCAGTAAAGAAGAAAACAACTTTTATAATCTTACACTTACAAGAAATGTTAAACAGTTAAATTCAATACTTTCCATCTCGGACTTACTAACTTTATAGACCGACCTTTCAATACATTTCTTTTGAATGTTGTTAGTAATAAATGTGTTATATATTAGTAAATGTTTTTTGTAGTATCTAGTTCAAATATTCTATAATGTTAGCTGTTAGCGGTTAGATTAACCTCTTTAGGCGATGATTGAACTTTAATTGTTGCACGGAAAAATTTTAAATTTTTATGAAATTTTGGAGTGTTATTGATATCATCCATAAGTGAGGCCTTCATAATCTTTCCCAATATGAGAATAAGTCTAGGGCATATCACTGTCATGTTGGACAAATTATTGGTACATCGTGAATTTTTATAGAAAGGAGATATGATTCATTCCATGATACTTCCAAATGCAATTTGAGTTCATAAACCCATTATTTTTATTATTGGAAATTTGGAGAATTAGGGGCCAATACCATTCTGATTGATCCCATATGAATAGACAAAAGTGAAATTTATACTCTCATAAAGAGATCCTAGGAAGCCTACATTGATGGATTCTCGTCTTATGTATGGGAGTCAAAATTGTGAAGAATGAAAGGTGACCTTAAATAATGGGAAAAAAATCATTATCGTTCTCCTAAAAAATAAAAGATATATATTTGATAAGATTTAGAACTTTTGTAAGATGATATGGAGATAGTTGAAGCGACAATATACTTGATACAAAAATAACAATAGTTAAATAGTAAGAGGAAGACATGTGGAGACTGAAATCTTGAGCTTTATGGATAAAATAAGGCATTTAAAAAACAATGTTATTTCATAATCAAACAAAAATCACTTGAATTCATAAACCCATTATGTTTATTATTGGAAATTTGGAGAATTAGGGGGCAATACCATTCTGATTGATCCCATATGACTAGAAAAAAGTGAAATTTATTCTCTCATAAAAAGATCATAGGAAGCCTACATTGATGGATTCTCGTCTTATGTATGGGAGTCAAAATTGTGAAGAATGAAAGGTGACCTTAAATAATGGGAAAAAATCACTATCGTTCTCCTAAAAAATAAAAGATATAGATTTGATAAGATTTATAGATTTTGTAAGATGATATGGAGATATTTGAAGCGATAATAGACTGGATACAAAAATAACTATAGTTAAATAGTAAATTAATTGAAGCCAATAGGTAAGAGGAAGACACATGGAGACTCAAATATTGAGCTTTATGGATAAAATAAGGCATTTAAAACACAATGTTATTTCATAATCAAACAACAAATAGCTTAATCAAAATCTCATAAGATAAATTCAGGACAGTGTTGGGATAAAGTCATGGGTATTACTTCTAGAATAATAATACAATCATTATAGGGATCTATACATAAAGTGGAGGGAATCAATAGGAATAGAAAATGAATACATTGTAGAAAATGTGTCGAAGTTAGCAACAAAAAAGGAAAAACAGATGATTAACAAGTGCATTAGTGAAGAAGAAGTGCTAGCAATGATAAAGGGCTCTTGGATCATACAAAGATCCGAGACTAAACGAATTTACTATATATTTTTATTGATCATGTTGGACAATTATAAAAAAGGATATATGTGAAATGATAAATTTGGATAAAGAAAGAGAAAAAATAGGTGTGGCCACAAATTCCTTTTTTTTTTGGATTTAATCCCTAAAGAAATAAATCACACCAATTTTACAAGGTTCAAGCCAAATTATCTCTGTAATGAATCCTAAAATATATTAACTAAGGTTTTTGCAAATCCGATGAAAATCATACTACCTAAGCTTATTTCTGAAGGTTGAGGAGGTTTTCTTCAAAAAGGGAAGATTGTAGAAAATATTGTTTTAGTCCCATAGCCAATTAATTCTAGTGTCGCAAGAAAAGAACAAGGGATGTCAATCAAACATGATATGTAAAATTCCTTTCATTGATTTTGTCACAATTTTCTATTTGTAGCTTTAGAGAGATTAGGATTCTCTCCCATCTTCACCAAATGGATTAAATCATGAACTGATCAACCTCATCTTTCCCCTTTGGTCAATAGTATACCTACTGTTTTTTTGGGAATAATGAGGACTTATGTAGGGCTATAGTCTCTCTCCAGTTATTTATATACATAGGGATGAAACTCTTGGATGCAAACTAGTCATGGAAATGGAGGAAAGAAATATTCATGGGATCACTATAGCCAGGGGAATCAAAGTAGTAAGTAATGTTCAATTTTAATATGATATGATTCTACTTGGAGGTTCATTTAAAACAAATTCCATCAGATACAAAGCAATAATGGATCTCTTCATTGAAGCCTTGTGTGCTAAATCAATAATGGAAAAGTAAAACTTGTGGATGTAATGTGTTAGGATTCCATATTCTCCAATAAATTGCAAGAGTTATAGGCTTGGTTGGAATTTTGATCTAAAACTCTTTTAAATATTGTGACATTCCCATCTTGTATAAGAGGGACAAATCTACTTAATATGAAAAAATATCCCAAAAAAATCATCTTAGAAAAATCCCTTTAGAGTCTTTCATCCTTTGAGAAAACAACTAAAGGGAGATTTCCTTTAAGCCATTGAAAAAAAATAATTGCTATGAGAGAAATATCATCTTAAAAAAAATCTTAGTCTTATAACCCAAAAGAAAACACTTTAAAATTTCCTTTAAGCCATTGAAAAAAGAATGGTTCCTATGAGAGGAATATCATCTTAAAAAAAAATTAATCTTATAACCCAAAAGAAAACACTTTAATATAATTTGTCTTTGAGTTTTTTTTACCAAAAAACATATTTCATATAAAATCACCTTAGAATCTTTGAGAGAACACCTTAGTATAAATTTCATTTGAGAGAATGCCTTGAGGAAAATTTCCTTTGATCCTTTCAAAAAAAATATTCTTATATAAGCCCAAAAAAGTCCTTAAAGAAGTCTCTTAAGGAAACATCTTTAAAAAAGTCCCAAAAAAATCTCCCTACCTTTCAGAACTTCCTTAGAAAAAAATATTCTTAAAGAAGTCACTTACAAAAAAACTCCTTTGAAAAACATCTCTTTACATTCAAGAAGTTGGTTGCAAAAAATATCATTTGAGAAGTCCCTTAGAAAAAAATATCCTTACAAGAAAAACCTCCTTTGGAGAAAACCCCTTGAATTTTTTTTGTAAAGATCTCAATGTGAATGAGAGATGCGAAATTATGATTTCACTTAGTCTATATATAATTTGAAAGAGTATACTTATTAAAAGTGGGCACATGTTTTTCTAGCCAATTTTTTTTTTGCAATCAAGTTTTCAAGCGAAAACATTAACATTAATTTTAATGTTTTTTAAATGGAAAAGTGTTTTCGACCGAACATTTTTTCAGATGAAAACCTATTACTAGCTTAAAACTAAGATGTTTTTAGGTTTCTGCAATTTTGGAAGGTAAAACCAATATCCAATACTGCAAAGTGATTGTCGTAGTTGATACCATTATTTTTGTCAGTGAATCTATTTTCCATAAATACAAATTTTGTTGTATTTAGTTGAGATATTATATTTTTATTTATTTTTATTAACATGTCTATGTTTTGGTTTCATTTCTTTCAAAATGTAGTGAAATAAAAATTCAATAACTTTGAAATTACACAATGAAAAAAAAAAATATGGGAGACATTGTTGGAGTATCTACTTCAAAAGGGTACCCTTAGATTGTTTAGTTTTAGTGACAATTGAGAGAAATGTCGACTCAACATAAACATGTTGATATTCAACAAGTTTTTCACATCAATCCAATTAAAAAAATCATAATAATTAGTATATTCACCTGTTGGATACAAAACTATAGTCATGCACTAATACACTATGTATATATTTTCATAGCATATTTTGTTTTTAATAAACACAAGTTTAATAATGAGCTCATGTGTCAAAAAAAACGGGGACTATTTATTCATTTTATAAGAACATACTACCAACCATTTGCTAAATTGAATATCAAATCTCAATAAATAAAAATCGAAAAAAAAATGAATAGAAAGCTAACATAATTCTCCAAAAGTTTTGTTTTTAATGTAAAATGAAATTTTAAAAATAAATATAACTTTTGGGCTGATGCACAATCATGGACTCCTTTAAGGACACTTTAGATGCCACATAATACTGAAATAAACGGAAAACTCTGATTTTAGGTGACAATTAGGGGTA
>LPNX010678837.1:136876-232847 GCA_001517045.1 Pseudotsuga menziesii
TTCTCCAAAAGTTTTGTTTTTAATGTAAAATGAAATTTTAAAAAAATTGTTCACAAAATATTGACAAACATGAAAAAAACAAACTCATTTTCTCATAACTCCCACAAAATAGATACTCATTTTTTATGATCTTACCCATATGCCACTTAACACATAAGCATGGAATCATGAACCAATAAATATTAACTTTTTACTCAATCAAACATTAAATGTGTGCACTTATACATGATTGGCATAAAAGTAATTCATTCAAAAATTCTTAAAAGTTGAAGTTAGATTCAAAAATATATATCATTTTTTTAACTTTTTACTTAATTGTGTATATACTTAAATTTAGTAATAAATAAAAAGAAAAAGGAAATAGTGAAGGAGAGAAGTGTTCATCAATCGTATTTGTTCATCTGGTGATTCTTTTGATATGAAGTTATATGTTGCAAAAGAGGTGACGAATTCAAATCATACTGTGTCCATGTCCAATGCTTGCGGATTAAAATGGGACACCTAAAAGTATAATGGTAATAGATCCCTAAATCTAGTGTCATACAAATCCACCCCATTCCCTTAATATATATATAGAGATATAAACAGATGAATATGAAAATAAAAGAAACCTTGACATATCCTTTGACACCAAAGGAGATTAAATAGGATATTTATCCAGACTTAAGCTAGATCAAAGGATAATCCTTTTTTTAAAGTATACTCTTAGCCATTTCTTTTCATACAACAATACAAAGGATAAATTATCCTTCCCGTTGTTGGACACACAAAAGAATGCACACTTCCTCTCTAAAATGTAAGCCAAAGGAGCGATAGTTAACAATGCAAGAGCCAGTCTATTAAACATAAATAAAATGATTCATTTCATCTATTAAGGTAAAATGATAAGCTTTTTTATATATATGAACATGTGAATGTGAAGGTAAAGGAAGCCTTCACATGAGATATTAATCCAAACTTAAGTTAGATCAAAGGATAATCCCTTGTATTTTCGGTATAATCTTAGGCATTTTCTCGCATACAAAGGATTGAAGACACAAATATGTTACTTCATAAGTACAAAATGGGAAGATGATGGCTTACGTTAGATTGGCATCCTTATACTGATTATACACATTGAAGCAACTATAACAATTGAAAACGGATACTATTTTATTCGCCAAAGTGCAACGTAAATTGATTATGAGAGACGTGATTTTTTGCCATGTTATCACGACACACTCTTAGTAATAGTATAAATCAGTGTTGATTTATCATTTATTCTGTTAGAGCATCATGTTTTCACACTTCTTCTCAATATTATAATATAAAAAAAAGAAGAAGTTATTATTGATATAGTATATTGTTAGAGCATGAAGTTTCCCAAATTTCAATAGACAGTTTTTAATTATTGATTTAGAATACAGTTAGACCATGAAATTTTCCATAGATGTGACATGCTTGTTAATAATATTATAAACCATTGTTGATTTAGTTGATTGTTGCACCATGAAGTCTTACATACATGGTTCAGTGTTAGACAATAATAATATTATAAACCATTGTTGATTTAGTCGTTTGTTAGACCATGAAGTCTTGTATACATGGTTCTGTTTTAGACAATTAAGTTTTTCATATACAGTTCAGTTTGGTATATGTCTTTGTTTAAATAAAATTTCGGTTTACAAGTATTATTAGTTTTAAATAAAAATACTAATAGTTTATAATAAGCATTGTTTATTTATTTTTCAAAAGAAATATATTTTGTTAATAATTTGAAATAAAAGATACTAATTTCAAATTAAAAAAACAAAGAACAGATTGCTATTCAATTTAGTTTTATCATCATCATAGATTTATCTTAACAGCCAAAGATCAAATTTTGCAAATGTTTCTTTAAATTTTTTCACTAAAAAACGTTTACACTCCGATTAACCTAATAAAAAAGTTAAGACAATTTTATACTCATTAAAATATTCCATATCAAATACAATTTAAAATTAAAAAATAAAAAACAATATTTGCATTACATAAATTTTTGTACAACTAGCTTTTTATTATAAAAGTAGATGAAGTATGGATTGAAACTTATCTTTACATATCAATGTGATACAACTAAATTGTTATTATAAGAGTAAATGAGGTTTTTAGTGAAACTAAACTAAGGAATTGGTAAATTTCTCGACAATTTACATTTTTCCAGGTAAGTTTGGTTGAAATCTCAACACAATTTTTTTATTGAAAATGAGATTTTCAATGTTAAAATTGCAATTTTTATAGCAGAAATAGGTTCATAACCGTAGATTACCTTTGAGGTATCCAGATTATGCAATTCTAATCACTGAAAATTATCCTTTGAAAGATTTCCAACATAAAACCAGCTGAAATTTAGGGATGGTCTAGAATTTAGCTTACTCCCTAAACTAATGATAATTGTCTTATTAAAAAGTCAACTTTCCTGTCTTATCGACTCGTTCGTAATAATGGAAGTAAGAGCACTGTCATAAATAAGCAAAACCTAATTTTAAAGCAAGGGACGGCACTGTAAAATATAAGTCTATGAAACCGTCAATTATCCAAATAAATTAATTGTTGAGATTGGGGGTTTCTCTTATATTTTAAAATTTAATTTGATTTGACTTGGTTAAAATATGCTTCACAGTTCAGATTAACAGGCATAGCTTCCTAAACAAATGTCAAACAATTCTGATTCTAAGGTTGTTTGACTGTGTAAAACTTTGTTGGAGATGAATTGGGGTTATCCAATGGTACTTTCCTAATTGCTCAAGGAATTCTCGTTTGCTCTGGTCAAAGGGGAGGTGCTATAAATTCATTTCCGGGCTATGATCGCTTCAAGGTACACAACGCTGAATTGAAATTGTCTGTGAGTTTCTGCTATCCAAACCTCGAAGTGGGAGATGACGAGTATGGCATTTGTTGTTAATATTGTTCTTTGTTGGGAGTTGCACTATTATCTTCCACGCCATGGTGTGAGGCGGGAAATCTCTGGCATGATTTCTACGAAAGGAGCTGTCCATCGGCGGAGAGCACGGTTGAAAAAGTAGTAAAGAAATACATACAGAAAGACCAAACTCTGGCTGCTCCTCTCCTAAGGATGCACTTCCATGATTGTTTTGTCAGGGTATGTCTCACTCTCTCTCAATTTATGTGTTCCTCATTCATATTTGCTGCTAATTGTAATGTACTGAGTTCAATTCTGCATGCTAGGGCTGCGATGGATCGATTCTGTTGAATTCTACAGAAAATAACCAGGCAGAAAAAGCAGCAATCCCCAATCTCTCCCTTCGTGGATTTGAAGTTATAGACGATGCGAAGGCTGAATTAGAGAACATATGTCCAGGAGTTGTTTCTTGTGCTGACATCGTCGCACTTGTTGCTCGAGATGCTGTTGTTGCAGCGGTAATATATATATTTTCTCACCATCTTGTGCAAACAACAGTTTATGTGTCTATTTCTAATTAGTAATAACATGGTTGTTGACAATATGTATGCAGAATAAAGGACCATACTGGCAAGTGAAAACAGGTCGCAGGGACGGAAGGATATCCAATGCAAACGAGGTTTTGAGCAACATCCCTTCGCCCTTTTTCAACTTCTCGGAGCTTAAAGCCTCTTTTGCCAGCAAAGGACTCAGCGTTAAAGACTTAGTTGTTCTATCCGGTACGTCTAAATCTATACATATACATTTATAATGCAATATGGTTTTACTCCACGTGTAAGTTTATTTTGCACTAGAGATGGCAATTCTGTCACTTATCTAACAAATTAGGTCTTGATCGTGTATTGTTGTTGCAGGTGGGCATACTATTGGAATTGGGCACTGTAATTTGTTCAGCAACAGACTCTACAACTTCACAGGGAAAGGAGACATGGATCCTTCCCTGGACAAGTCCTAAGCGGAGGAGCTGAAGACAAAGTGCAAAAGCTTAGCTGACACTACAACAACAGTGGCAATGGATCCTGGGAGCGACCTCACTTTCGACAGCCATTATTTCAGTAATCTGAAATCACAGAGAGGGCTCTTCCAATCAGATGCCGCGCTTCTTACCAATTCCATTTCAAAATATATTGTTGAGAAGCAGTTGAAGGAAAACAACTTTTTTGACAATTTCAAACACTCAATGCAGCCGATGGGAGAAATCGGAGTGCTCTATGGGAGTGCTGGAGAAATTAGAAAACACTGCGCCTTTGTAAATTGAGGAACATTACTACTCATTGACCTCATAATTCTTTTTGTTTTTTACTTTCCAGAAATTTTTAGGATGTTATTTTAGCTTTGTTCGGACATGGCTACCAAATGAATAATGTCTACAAATGGTAAGTTACCAAACCTGAAACAAAGTGGTATTTTCCACTGGTTTCGACATTTTTATGTAATAAGTACTTATAACCCTTTATGAGTACTTCACTGTTTTATATGAAATCGGCTTTTCCATCGGATTCTTCCATATTTTGAACAGACATGAAGCGATATTATTTTTTAAATGGGGAAATCGTGCAAACACTTCGAATTGGGTGAGGAACATTTGAAAGACTTTCCTCTGTTCGTTCATTTTACATAGGCATGATTCAAATTTTTTTTTCAAAAGAACGAGAACAGTTCTTATTTATTTTATCAGAATTAAAGGTAACTTATAAAATGTTCTGGTAGAAATATCTAACATTGGCTGAAAGAAATGAATGCATTAAATCAGACATTTATATGGCTCTAACGACACTCAAAATCAGACGGTGGAATTAGACTGAATCACTGACTAAAGATCCGGCCCAATTTTCTCCAAAATACTCTCACCAAGTTGTAAATAGTAAAATGATTTGATTTTTACCATTCAAATGACTTTTTTAGGGTTTTTGTGTTATTTCATATTTCAAAAATCATTATTACATAAACGCCTATTTATATAGTTCCTAAAGTCATTTTTTGAGAGATTAATGATCTTTTTTAGTCTTACAGGAGTAAAAATGGAAACAGTGAAGTCTATGGGGAGTTTGTTTTTGACCTTTTTCGTACTTCCATAAAACGAAAAAAGTCCCCGAGCATTTGCTCTTAGAACTCGATATTAAAGTTCTTAGTTTTTTTCCGATTCTTTTTAGGCTCATAAAAAATTCTCATCACGAAAACGAAACCTAATGGAGTCTCCTTTAAGCTCTTTTTGGACTCCCTAAATATGAAAAGATTGTCGAGTACTTGTCTTCTTCATACTCATAAAAGTATTTGAAGAGTCGTCTCTCCGACGGTAGGTTATCTCTTTTTTGGTTCAGATAGAGTATTTACGAAAAATGAACACTCCATCCGATCATGACTAGAAGAATTCTCTCAGGTATTATTTTACACTTTTTCGGGCCCTCGAGACTAAATCATATGAAAAAGGACATTTTGGAGTTTTCTTTCGTCTTTGTTTAAACTCTCTAAACATGAACGATACCGAGTTTGCTTTCATTGGACTCGTTAAAATAAACATTGAGAGACCATTTTTTGGGAACAAACCCCTCCTTTCTCAGGTTTGTAAAATGTATGAGAATGGAATTGTCTTCAGATGAGCTAAAACGAGTGTTTGTTACCCTCTTTGGACTCGTAAAAACGAGAAGAGGCACTCATCAACCATGATGGGGGAATTAAGGGAAGGGAATCATTTTGCAAATCAAATGGTAGTTTTTTTCACCTTTGAACATGGCACTTGTCTGCATATCATTCAGTCAATTCGGTATTCAACTGACTTACAAGTCGATCCACTTTCATGAGTCATGTCACTCCTTTGAGTCTTTCAAAAGAATGCATTGTCCACTGTTGTATTGTGTGTCCGCCTCGTCTAGTCATGCTTCCAAGTCTTTTGTTGTGTCGCCCGATTTTCAAAGGAAGAAAGAAGTTTACCACTGTAGTTAAAACAACCTTTGTGTCAGTACTTTGATTCAGTCCCATGGTTACGTTATATGCAACATTCCAGAACTTTGTCTTGAGTTTTGTGTCATCGATGTGGAATTCATCATGGCCCTCCTTCAATGAGACTATTCCTATCGACATCATCTCATCATCCGAGAAATAGTCTTAGAAACAATTTCAGTACCTTGAGATCTGTATGCCTCAATGACAGACTATCTCGCTCTCGACATAGGTTTACATCATTGACCTTTGCTCGAAAGATTCCACTGGTTGTTTGACATCAAAACATCTATTCACACTCAGTAGATTGTACTAGGGTACCTTGGGAATCATTGACATCAATAGTGATCTCCCTCGCACTTATTAATGGTTCACATCATTGGCCGGTAATCAAGTGGTTTCTACCATGTTCGACTTCAGAACATTGTAATCACATGGATAGAATAATTATTTGTGGAAGACGAAATGAAGACCCTGGGTATTTGTTAAGCACTCATAACTTTCTCCCTGTGTTGTTGTGGCAGGGATTTCTCCTTGCTACAAGGGCAGGAATGTATCCCTTCTGTCTATAGGACAGAAGGGTAGGTTCCTGCTTGGAAAAATGCTCAAAATAAAAGTAGGAATGAAACTAGACAAAAATAAAAGCAAAGATGGAAGATAAATATGGAGAACCCCTCTGCAAATAAAGGTTAGGGTTCTGCTTCCAATAACCTGCAAACAATCATTAAGCTACAGTAAACCCAAATACCTGTAAAACAAGTTAGGAAATAAACCTGCAAATGAAACCATGGATTAAAAAGCAAAGAAATTACTAAGCAAATATAAGAAATAACAAGCTATACCTTCTCTTTGGGTGGAATGGGCCACCATGCCCTAACTTGAAGAAGCACCTCTCTTGGATGGGGGAGTTATGGCTCAATGGAGATGGAGGAGAGGGAGTGTGGGTGGTTTGAGAGACAAAGGGTCTCAAGGCATCCACGGGCAACATAACAGTATGCAAGGGAGAAGTGTTTTGAGAGTGACCCCCCACCCTCTTCTTATAGCTTTTTTGGAGTTTTAGGGCTTTAAGCCCTTGGTCCGGGATTTAGCCCCTTTTGGGGGATTTTAGCCCCTTCTGCCCTAATTTTAGCTCATTTTAGGGTTTTAGCCCCTTTTTAGGGGCTTTAGCTCCTAGGAGAGTATTTTAGGCTCCTTTTTGGGGTTTTTAAGCCCTTTTCTTCATCCTTAAGCATTTTTTAGTGTGTGGGGGTCTAATGGAGGGTCATGAAGTGGTGTCATTGGGTGGTGTAGGTCATGGAGAGCTTAGTGAGGGATTTTTTGGGTTAACAGATTGCCCCCTAATGTGTGAGGGTAGGAGCTCATCGTATGGCCGACGAACATCATAGGATTTGCTGCATAGAGGTGATGCTTTCGGGGCTGGGGCATGGTGGCTTTTGGTTTTTGTATTAATATGGTTCCCATCAATGGGTGAGATACAAATAATGTGTGACATGTATATGGACGAGGCAAGAATCCCCATGCTCGTGAACAATTTCAAAAGAATAATTTGATCTATGCTCTAAAATACAAGAGCTGATCATGTACAACTGATGGTACAATAATGGTTGCCTCAATGCGAGGTTGAATACAATACTGATCTGGTACATTGGACCCATGGCATTCTCATGGAATTCTATATCTTCATGACTGACAGTATGTTGGATCTAGAACGGTACATAGCTGTGTGGACTCGCTGTTTGAGAGTCAGAGTCTATGTGGTACAAGTATGCTGCATCAATCATAAATTTATATAGAAGCACTGTTGGGGCTTCCAAACACTGTCTCCAACGCAACCCGAAAATCACAAGGGACATAACCTATTAAGGTCCCTCAAATAGACTCATTAATGTGCTAGAGTCAGGTGACATCTAGGGTCTTCGACCAAGTGCTATGCGGACCAAACCTTGTACGAATATCAACGGTGCAATGATGTAATTGGATTCGAGCACGTGAGAAACAACCATCCTGAGAGGCACTAAGGACTCCTCTCAAGTGGTCCAAGGAACTCATCAATGAGGTTAATGAAACTAGGATATAGGGACCTCTAGATCTATCATCTGGAATATATGTGTTGTCATCGATAGAGGGATAACTGCCTCTAGTCAAGGCAATGATGTTTCCTTGACCAAGAGCACGAGGGAGATAACCGAAAGGTATGAGACAATCTGTAGACTGACCCACTGAATGGCGGGGGGGGAGGGAAAGAATTGAACAGGGGCAGGGGGAGCGTGGTAGACTCAAACTTCCTTTGTTCAGAGTATGACAGTAGGGTGGACCAGGAAGCAAATGAAACTTGACTCATGGGAAAGTGATCATAGCAGTAATACAGGGAATGTCACTGCAAATGGGAAATACTTGGAAGTAGACACTTTTGATATTGATGGGATCCAAGGAAGACACATTGCAGAGTACTCTGAACAAAAATGACCCAATGGGAGAATGTTGCAAAACTATTTTCTGTGGGGTGGTGTCTAGGGACACCGTTATGGTACGATCTCGTGGATTTTTAGTGAGCCCGAGAAGGTAAATGATCAATGGTGCTTTCAATTTTAGAGAGTCTGAAAGTACAAAAAAGACTCCAGTGGGGGCTCTCTTTTGTTGGTAGTCTCCTGTGCCCAAAAAAGGATAAAAGTATATATAGGATAGCTCGCCCATCCTATAGGGGATGAGAGACTTCTTTACCGTTGGTAGTCCAATCAAGCCGAAAAAGGTTAAACCTATACTGACTAGACAGTCATTTAGATACTTTTACGAGCATGAACGAAACCAAGTTTGCTCGGCAATCTTTTCTTGATGAGAAGGCTGGAAAAGAGCTTAACGACAACCCATGGTGAGATTTTTTGTATAGTGCGGCCCCTATGCCTGAAAAAGCATAAAAGTATGCAGAGGGGAACGATCTTGGCTTGAATACACCAAGGTGGTCCTTTTCAATAGATGGTCTACATGGTCCACTAAAGGAGGTAAACGAGATGATGTAGACGCCCTTTCCTATACATTAGCGAGCGGGAAAGGAAGCAGCTGCGCTCGGCTATCTTTTCATTGTTTTAAGGAGTCAGAAAAGAGCTTAAACGAAACTCCAGTGTGGTCAACTAATTGCGGTGGAACAGGCAGTGCCCCATGTCGGGATGGTGGATAGAGGTCCAAAGGTCATCCACGCAGTATGGACGGGGCAGAAGGCTCTCAAACATACCAATACATGCATGGGATAAATCGTGGTAAAGGCTCATGAGTCGGTGCGGCAAAGGCACGCAAACTGAGGTGGCTCTCCAACAGAGGTCAGGAGAGCATGTGTGTGTTGCGGTGGATGGACTTGACTACATGTGACGTGAGTGCAAGTCTGGGGGTAGTTCTATGCCAAATACATGCAAGAAAAATAAATCATTTTGTGGACAATGGTCCAGAGATCTGTGTAAGGTGTGGTGAATGGGGAAGACAACTATGTGTTAAAAGTAAAAATGGAATTCCTTAACGGGCGGTGGCTCGAAAACTCGCATGAGTAGCAGTCGGGAAGTGTGATACAAGTACAGGTCCGTAGACACTTGCATCATCATGTCATGGCTCATAAATCGAGGTGACTCGTGGGGAATGGTCTCGAAATTGATTTATTAAACATGAGACGATGATCTCATAAAGAGATGAAAATTTGAGCCCAGAGGTGTGAGAGGTGTCTCGAACCAGTTCCGGGTGACTTTGAATTAGTAGCTGATGGTGCTGCCCCTGACTTGTGGTAAAAAAAATTGAAAAACAAAAAGGGAGAAAACGGTGCTATAAGGGACTCATAGTGGTGGTATCAGGCATAAACTATCTTGAGGTAGACCCTGTTACATGGCTTCTTCAAGAGGCGACCATCTGAGTCAGTGAAGAGGTATGCCCCATTGCTAAGATGAAGGTCATTGGTAAGCTAGGGTGACAGAACCTGGTCTTTTATGGGAAGAATTAATTCCACACTATGGTTTAAAGGGAATGGGGTAAAACCAGAAGTGGTCTTACAGATCTCTCCGTCATCGCATAAGTGGTGTTGGGATAGATCAGGTGGATCTTCCACAACTATTGAGACGAAAGGGAAACTGGTGCTAGAGATCATGAAAATGGTATTGGTTATGGTTTTTGTGGCATTTCCCCCAGTCTCTGTTGGAGGAAGAGGGGCAGGCCTGGAGACAGAAGGAGTCTTTGATGGACCTAGAGGTAGGTGAAATATCATCTCAATTGGTTGGACATGATTCAACACATCCAGGGGCCTCATAGGTACAGTAGGTGGTTCAAGGTACCACACAGGATCTCCCAGTCTGAAATCCTATAGATTGAGGGTTGCCAAGATAGACTTACTCACTATCTCGGATGGTAGGAAAAGCAAAAAGGAAAAGGATCGTGTTGAGTGGGAATGAACCCCACTGTTTCCCTGGTAACTGAGGTTGAGGTTGCAACTGAGGTTGTAGCTGTGGCTGGGGAAACAATAGAAGAGAGAGGTCTGATGGACCATCAGTGATGGTGGAGAAAAGAGGGTCTGTAGAAATGGACATCATGTAAATGGGCACTGTGTCTAAAGAAGGAGGTGGGGGATGGACTCCTTCGATTAGAGTGATCTCAGATTACAGGGAATCTTGTCGAAGGTTGGCTAGAGCCATTCAACACTCGAACAAGTCTTGGCAATGGTGAGAATAATGTCCATACAGACCGCAAAGAGCGCAAGCATGATTTGTTCTCAATGCCTTGTTCCTGACTATTGGTGCGGTTGGAAGTTCAACCATGGGGATGTTTTTGTTTGTATCCATGGTGTCCAAATGCACATGGATCAAGGAGATTTTAAGGCAATTCTCAGTTGGATGGACCTGTTGTTCGCAGACTGCACAAGGTGGGACTTGTCGTGGCTCTGCGGTGGCTTTGGAATTCTTGGCCTTGGCCCTTTTTGGGTGAGGTGGTGCAGGTGTAGGTGTGGTGGTTGGCTTTTGCGGACTGAGTGGAGGGTGAGACTCGATCACGATGGGTTGCATCAGGGTTAAAACGACTTGGGGCATTGGTGGTTGAGCTGGTGGATCAAGATACCACATTGGAATTCCCAATGTAAAGTTGGGTAGGTTTAAGGTGGCCATTACCGGCTTGCTCAGGACACTAGGTGGGGGAAAGAGGAAGGGAATCATATGGACTGGAAATGAACCCAGATAAATCCTTGTTGGTTGCATGTGGGGATGCGGTTGTGGTTGCGATTATGCATAATGCTGCTACTACAGGTGATGTTGCAGCTGTTGTTGGTGTTGTGGCTACGAATGATGTTGTGGTTGGGGTTGGGGTTGCGTCCGCGGTTGTTTTTTGGGTGCAGCGGTGCTTGATGAGACCATGCACAAGTCCGCAGTTTCATTTTTTGTCGGTGGTGGTGACATTAATGGGAAAATAGCAGTCATGGTGGTATCGAAAAGCAACGAAGGGCCCACATTCAACAATGGGGGGCCTGGTGTGTTTTCAACCATGGTATTGATTGAAGGGATGACATTGGCATGTGTGATCATCCCTTGCGACTCAATGGTGGTGATGGTAGGGATAATGCTAGCAGGTGTCGTTAACCCTTGGAGATCATGATAAGTGAGTTGATCAACCGTCACAATCTTCCCTTCGTGAGGGGACATCATGAGACGGAAGAAAGTTGATGTGACCGCTCTCATGGCATACATATAACTTCTTATGAGGAGAAGGTTATAGTCCAGTTGAGCGTTGACGACCTCTATGTCGATCAGCACTTTCTTCCCGGCTAATGTGATGGGGACATGGGGGAGGATTCCTTGGTCTTTAGTGGGGTGTCCATCATAAGCCCGCAGAGTTGTGGAGGACGGTTGCAGAATTCGTGATCCAAGTTTCTGCCAAACAAGGTAGACATAATGCACGTAGATGCCCCCTCATCCACTATGCACCGATGCAGAACCAAATTCTGGATGGACACAGGGATTTGAAAGGCGATGTTCGATGGCATGCACAGTTCCCTGTTCTCCATGTCGAATGTGATCAACTTGGAGTCGAAGGGGTCTACTACCCCAAGGGCAGCTAGTAAGAATTTCCACTGTGTTGGGCATGTTTTAAGTACCTCAAGAGCAGACATGGCGGTTGGAATTTGGGCCAAATCATCCACAATGCTATAGCTGACTACAACTCAAGCCATGGCATTATTGGCAATTCTGCGTACAGGGGGGCGTAGGAATGGGGGTAACTGAAGAGGTAGGTTGATTGTTTTGGACGTTGAGGCCGTTGATGTGTCAGTGGGTTCGGTGGTGGTACCGTACTGATTTCATCTGGTTTGCATGTTGACATCTTTAGTCATCATGGCTAGCAGCTGGTGAACACCTGTTTCGGACATGGGAGGTGCCCCCAGAGTGTTGGGATTTGGTTGGGGAGGGGGTGCGGTTGCCAACAATCCTTGGACTGGTAGCGATTTTTGAAGAACCATAGGAGGAGGTCCTTGTGGTGCTGGGTTGGGTTGGGCTTGATTTGCAGCGTTGGTGGCCTGTTGAACCTCATTCTGAATGGCCTGCTTAGCTCGACCCATGAGGCGACACTCGAATGTGTAGCACCCATAAACGTCACAGAGTGTGCACGGTTTGTTTGTGCGCAACGGGGCATTGCATCTTGGTGCGTTTGGTCGTGGGGGGTTTTGAGTTGGTCGGTTTTCCGTGACATTGTTGGGAGGGTTCAATTGTTGACCCCCTCCCTGCGGTTGGTTGTTGCCTTGGTTCCGGGGCTGATTATTTCTAGCTTGCCCTTGTTGGTTTTTGCGGGTAGGCTAGTTGGGATGGTTTTGTTGTGCGAACACTTCTCCCAACGAAGTGAGTGGAGTAGGGGCGGGGATTTGAACCGCTTGCACTAGCAGTGCATAGTATATTTGAGTGGGAGGGGATGCCACAAATGTGGGCATTTGCCTCGCATATTGCTGTGTTGGCCAAGCCATGGCCTTAGCCTACTGTGGTGGCACAGGTCGTGCATAGGAAGTTGTTGCTCTGCACTGGGACATAATTCTGGCATAGTCCGAAGTTTGGTTATGGTAAGCAACACTAGCAGTATTGCTTGGTTGTGTTGGAGCTGCAGGTGGTGTCGGTCGATGCTGTGGCTGTTGGGAGACCAATCCTATGATTCCATCTGCAGCATGGGATGCCCCTGATGCGTCGTGGTAATAGGTTCCTACGCGAGGAGCATTTGGGATGACGTTATACAAGTATTTGAACTGAGCATAGATCAGGTCAAACTGTTGAGCTTTCAGTATGGCCTCTTCTTCAGATTGAGGACGTTCAGATGCAACGTCCTTTTCTATGGGTGGGAGCAAGGTCTTAAGGAACCAATCCAAGAATATCCCGTCGTCAAGTTGGATTTTACATAGGCTACGGTGTCGCCGCCACTCATGGATATGGTCAGTTATATGAGTGGCATTGTTCTGATGGAAAAATAGCAGGATCTCCACCCACTCGTCATATCTCATGGGGAGTTGGAAATACTATAGGAACATGAAAGCTAGGGATTTGAAATCAGGGTACTTGGCTTGTGGTAGCTCAATGTACCATTTGGTCGCAGCACCTATGAGGGTGCGTTGGAATTGCGTCAGTCTGATGGAATCGTCTATGATGTTGTTTGACAAGCACCATAGATGAAATGTCATTATGTGGTTTTGGGGACATTCCCATGTTTTGCCTTCAAACTCGGGAATGTCTGATGGTAGCTTGGTTGGCATGGGAGGCCAAAAATCTTTGTGGCGGATGGGGTCATTTGTTAATCGAGCCAAATCAGGCAAGTTAAGACAAGCCATGAAAGGCAGATTTGACCCCAGGTTGATATGAGATGGGGCTACGATGGTGGTGGGATTTGTAGGTGCATAATGCATCTGCATAGCTGCGGGTGCTTGTGGTGGTACCATTGTGGATGGGCCAATGCCCCCAAGTGTTGTGGGGGGGGACAATATTGGTGGCGGGGACATTGCCCCCATGTATGATAGTAGGGGCAATGTCCCCTACTATCAACAAGCATAGGCTGATTGGAAAGCCTTACCTTGCACCTTGGCTCCACGGTCAAGCTAACGACAGAGCTTGAGCCATGCTGTTCCTCACCATACTTCGGCACCTGCAAACACCAAGCAAAACTAGAAGTGAGAAGTATGGAAATGATGAGAGCCATAAAACAAAATGAATTGCAGACATAAAAACCCATAACGAAGCATACCTTGAAGTCTGGAGATTTCCTTTGTTTCCCCTACGCAGAGCCAAGACCAAACCCCAAATGACAAAGCAAAGTAACAAGTCCAACTTGAGCCAAGCATAAGTTTGGGTTGACACGAAAACCAAGGTGCATTAATGGCACCAACTAGTACCCATGATCAAGCCAAAAACCCACTTTGCTATAGTTTGATATCGTTGCAAAATGATAGTATCCACTACCATGCAGATCATAAAACCCTAATGTATATGGTTTGACCATATGGTATAATTCACCACCCCATATCATATCACAAGTTTAATACTTTGCAAAGATTTGTTTATTGCATAGTTCATATAAGGTATGCGCTAGTCCAAAGCCAAAACCACAAGGCATAAAGTATATAGATAACATATAAACCATAGGCTTAAAGCCTTACTGCAATGCGTTATCACTAAGCTTAATGCTTAGTGAACATGGCATATGAAATATGCCATGTTAATATTTACACTTTATAAAAATCAAAGGTCTGGTTTTTAAGCCAAGATCATAACTTGCAAATAAGAAAACATAGGATATGTTAATAGTTTTAATAAAATAAACATAGAACGTAAATATACTAAGATGTAAGCGATGAAATATAAACCATAATGAAGTGTAAGCAGTGCATATGAAATTTAGCTGTGATAACGAAATTGACGAAAATAACACTTACCATGTTATAAATCTGAGTCAGTAAGGAACCGTAGCAACAAGAAGTAGTTCTTTTAGGGTCAATATTTTAGAGCTCTTTAAATAAGACTCTGTCACAAAGTATGATATGCATATGATTTAAAAGAGCTGCCTTAGTTATAAGAACTAAGTAATCCTGCAAACAAATCAACGCCTTTACCTCTCAAACCATCATGGGATAACGAGTCATGTCACTCTGCCCACTTTGTTTCCACAAGAAAAGTTAAGTTAGGACTTTATAAATAACAAGTAAGACTATGCGGAAAGGACAAAGCATTTAAATCAAGTAACGACACATACGCGACAATGTACAACCATAAGAACTAAGCAAAATACAACAGTACAACATCGTGAGTAAAATACATTAATAATAATGACTGAAAGTAAGAGGATAGAACATAAGAACAACTTATGAGTAAATAGTGGTACATGTAGTGTACGAGATATTTCTGCAAGTCAATAATGTTTCATATAGGTAGTTTTTACTAGCCTAATAAAATAAAATAAAAATTGATTTTTGGGGACATTACAACTTAACTCACTAACTAACCACAGATGAGGTTACATTCTTCAACTGTTATCAGGAATATTTCACCTTCTCCGGACAGAAGTTGTTCCTCTGGTATGAATGCTTCAGATCCAGAACAAATGAGTCACAACTAGGTCAGAAGACTTTCCCTAGAAGTTATGGATGCCTGGAATAATATCTTTGATAGAAGACCTGCAAAAACATATCAAACACATGACAACATCAAAGATACCAGAAAAATATCCATAGATCCATATCAATGACTAAGGAATCTGATAATACACATGTGAGATTATAACACAACAGATATATGGGAAAGAAATCTACTTTGCATTAATATATGAATGAAAGAGCTTACAACTATTTTGCCTTAGTGTCGATGCAGTCCTTCACAAGACTAACATCTCATCCTCGATAGCTCCAACTTGCTCCTCTGTGCTCTCTAATGGATTAGGCCAGGATGTTAATTTAGCAGCATAACTTTACTCTTTTCTTCTCCCCTCAACCATGGAGTATGAACCTGGTTTTATAGGGCTCAAAGGGATAGGAATGGTTGAGAAATAGGTGGGTGAGATGGCCATGAGATCCCCAAAGCATGGATCTCGAGCTTAACTGAACCAGGTGAGTAGGGATAAGGCTAGCCACGAAGATTTTGTTCTAGAAGCTTCATGAAACCTTCTTGTTTTCACTTTTTAAAAAGGGCACCGCTTATACTCCCTTATGATAGAGCGGTGCAAGGTGAGAACCGCACCGAAAACAAAGGTCAAAGTCGGTGGCACCGCCTATCTTCCAAATGACTTAGGCAGTGTTGTATAAGGTACCACTTATCATCTTAAGGGTAAGAGCGGTGCTGGATTTTTGTATGTAGAATCAACATTTGGAGCACTATTTTCACTTCAAGTTTGGGATTGAGAGAAAATGGAGGTGTTAGAGATCTTATCACATGCTGGTGACAGGATTTCGGTTTAACATAATTCCCCCCAAAGCATGAGGCTAAAGGGATATGATAGGCAATAGATTTGATAGAGAAAGTTAACACTTCGAGGTAAGATCCATCTTGATCAGAGAGTATCATCGAGTAGACATATGCAATACATCAATACTTTGACTCATGAGTAAATGTAACCTCATCATGGCTGCAGACCAAGACAAGGCAGATCCATGAAAGGAATAAACAAACATGGCTACTAGAATACAATGTAGATCCATGTGATAGAGGAATCAAACTTGGACATAGCTACCAGATATACAACGTAGATCTATTTCATACAGATGCAAATTTGAGCATAGCCACAACCATACAAATGTGGATCCATGCTAGTACTTCATACAATATACTCCATCGCAACTGTTAACCCAAAAAATCCCTATCTAAGCTCTCCATGACCTACACCACTTCACGACCCCCACACCCTCAAAAATGCTTAAGGATGAAGAAAAGGGCTTAAAAACCCCAAAAAGGATCCTAAAATACTCTCCTAGGAGATAAATCCCCCAAAAATGGGCTAAAACCCTAAAAGGAGCTAAAATTAGGGCAGAAGGTGCTAAAATCCCAAAAAAGGGGCTAAATCCTGAACTAAGGACTTAAAACCCTAAAACCCCAAAAAAGCTATGAAAGGAGGGTGGGGGGTCACTCTCAAAACACTTCTCCCTTGCATACTGTTATGCTGCCCGTGGATGCCTTGAGACCCTTTGTCTCTCAAGCCACCCACACTCCCTCTCCTCTATCTCCATTGAGCCATAGCTCCCCGATCCAAGAGAGGTGTTTCTTCAAGCTAGGGCATGGTGGCCCATTCCACCCAAAGAGAAGGTATAGCTTGTTATTTGTTGTATTTGCTTAGTAATTTATTTGCTTTCTAATCCATGGTTTCATTTGCAGGTTTATTTCCTAACTTGTTTTATAGGTATTTCGGTTTACTATAGCTTAATGATTGTTTGCAGGTTATTGGAAGAGGAACCCTAACCTTTGTTTGCAGAGGGGTTCTCCGAATTTCTCTTCCATCTTTGCTTTTATTTTTGTCTAGTTTCATTCCTGCTTTTATTTTCAGCATTTTTCCACGCAGGAACCTACCCTTCTATCCTATAGACAGAAGGGAGCGATTCGTACCCCTGTAGCAAGGAGAAATCCCTGCTACAGAACTGGCGACCATACCAGCTCGATCCCACAGGATCTGTGGTCCATATTTTTAAAATTTCAAGTTTTTTTATTTTTTCCCTAGTTTTTAAAATTTCATGTCAAATTCAGTTTAGATCTAGTTTATTTCCAGTTATTAGTGTTGCCAAAGACTTTGCTAGGCAAATCCGAGTCAGTTTGGCCACAGTACAAGTTACTGTCGGTCGAATCTGACTCAGGATCAGAAAAAACCCCAAATCCGGGGCAGGTCGCACTTATCGAGCCTAAACAGGGGATGATGGTGGAATTAATGGACTAACAGGAATGCCAAGGGTGCACTTAATAGCCAGAAAGGTGTGACTTTACTCAGAAACACAAACCTTGACTGTCTGTGAAATCTGTGCGACCCCCTCGCCTATTTCTGAAAATTTTTTGCGACCCCCTCACCAAATTTGATCAGAAATGTGCAGTCTGTCAATTAGAGGTTCAATTTCAGTTTAATAAGGACTTTCAGTGGAGCTCAGCCACCTCTTTCCAGCATACTAGTTTAATTTTAGATGTTGTTTTAATTTTTTGTAATTGCATCGACAAACAAAGTGTAAATTCAAAGTAAATTTTAATGGCTTAATTAAATGAATGTAGCTTAACTAAAATCAACCTAAAACTAACTGTCTTGCTTACCCTTCCTCCTCTACCCAGTCATCACCCTCCACGGTATTCTAGGATACGACGAAGGGAAAGCTCATATAGACCTAGGCCCTTCATCGAATATTTTTCTAAACCATTAAAATCAGATGACCTAGAAGGTAGAGGGGGTAGAGAAGGAGGGCTTCTCACGGCACTAAGCATCCTCCCTGTTGACCAAACTTGCATCCGGGAGGTGACCTATGGATCTATGGATGGGCTTAGTCCCATTGTGTTCAGAGCATAGCACCTTCTCTTGGTTAAAGAGGAATATCAGTGTGAGGTAGTCATCTAGTTAGGCCAAAAACATTCAGGGTTAAAAACTGTATTGGTTTACAAATTTCTGATTATTCATTGCATGCACAATAATGATATGAACTCTGCCACAATATGATGAATTCATAAACCATTTGCAGCTACCAAATACCAGAAATACAGACAAACAAATACACTATACCAAGTAATCAACCCAACTCAGTTCATGACGCTAAGAGAGCCTTAAAATTTATCAATTTACACTAAGTTCAATCAAATTTGCAGTCTTTGAGGACATAAGTCCCTGACTGCTTCAACTGTGGGAAGTACTTGGGATCTACCTAGAAAATCATTGTGAGGAGTACCACGGGAACCCCAAACTAGCTGGTCGCTGAGAGGAATTGCCAAGTGAAATGGGCAACGACCCCTTCCAATTGAGTAGAAATGCCTGTGAGGAAAAATCCAAGCGCTGTCTTCTGGCAGTCTTGGTGGCCGAGTTAGCATGTAGAGATAATAGGAAGCCACTGAAACTGGGTTCCAAACATCATTCCAATCAGTTTGATAAACTTCTAACACAATTGATCCCCCACGCTCTTCCTCACGCCTAAGAGGCGAACCACCACCATTCGGAACATTAAACCGACACCATCGAAACCGCTCTCAATGACTTCGCACACCATCAGAAGGCCACACAGCCTCTGATTCAGATTTAGACCTGTATCAGTCTGAACCAAACCTCCATACTGCACCATCAAGCCCCATGGCTAGTGCAAACCCGAATCCATTTTTAGACATAGCCATAGCAAGTGGACCCATGTCCACACCACAACTTGTCACCAAAAACCCTATAGGTGGCCCAAGCACAGTCATCCAAATGGTCATCAGTCAGCTGCCACCACCCATAGTGACCAGCCAAGCTGGCAAACTTACAACACACGGGGGTAGTGGCCCTTCCACACACACTGCCCTTACTATCATACATGGGGGCAGTGGCCCTTCCACACACATTTCCCCTCCTTCCACACAGGGGGGCAGTGGACCATCCACTTACACTGCCCTTACTATCATACATGGGGGCAATGTCCCCGCCACCAATAATGTCCCCCCCACAACACTTGATGGCATTGGCCCATCCACAATGGTACCACCACAAGCACCCGCAGCTGTGCAAATGCATTATGCACCTACAAATCCCACCACCATCGCAGCCCCATCTCATATCAACCTGGGGTCAAATACGCCTTTCATGGCTTGTCTTAACTTGCCTAATTTGGCTCGATTAACAAACGAACCCATCCGCCACAAAGCTTTTTGGCCTCCCATGCCAACCAAGCTACCATCAGACATTCCCAATTTTGAAGGCAAAACATGGGAATGTCCCCAAAACCACATAATGACATTTCATCTATGGTGCTCATCAAACAACATCATAGACGATTCCATCAGACTGAGGCTATTCCAATGCACCCTCACAGGTGCTGTGACCAAATGGTACATTGAGCTACCACAATCCAAGTACCCTGATTTCAAATCCCTAGCTTTCATGTTCCTATAGTATTTCCAACTCCCCGTGAGATATGACGAGGGGGTGGAGATCCTGCTATCCTGCCGTCAGAACAATGCCACTCATATAACTGACCATATCCATGAGTGGCGGCGACGCCATAACCTATGCAAAATCCAACTTGACGACAGGATCTTCTTGGATTGGTTCCTTAAGACCTTGCTCCCACCCATAGAAAAGGACGTCGCATCTGAATGTCCTCAATCTGAAGAAGAGGCCATACTGAAAGCTCAACAGTTTGACCTGATCTATGCTCAGTTCGAATACCTGTATACCGTCATCCCAAACACTCCTCGCGTAGGAACCTGTTACCACGATGCACCAGGGGCATCCCATGTTGTATATGGAATCATAGGATTGGTCTTCCAACAGCCACAGCATCGACCGACATCACTTGTAGCTCCAACAAAACCAAGCAATACTGCTAGTGTTGCTTACCATAACCAAACTCTGGACTATGCCAGAATGATGTCCCAGTGTAGAGCAACAACTTCCTATTCACGGCGTGCGCCACCATAGCAAGCTAAGGCCATGGCTTGGCCAACACAGCAATATGCGAGGAAAATGCCCACATTTGTGGCACCGCCTCCCACTCAAATATACTATGCACTTCTAGTGCAAGCGGTTCAAGTCCCTGCCCCTACTCCACTCACTCCATTGGGAGAAGTGTTCGCACAACAAAACCATCCTAACTAGCCCGCCCCCAAAAACCAACAAGGGCAAGCTAGAAATAATCAGCCCCGGAACCAAGGCAACAACTAACCACAGGGAGGGGGTCAACAAATGAACCCTCCCAACAATGTCACGGCAAACCAACCAACTCAAAACCCCCCACAACCAAACGCACCAAGATGAAATGCCCCGTTGCGCACAAACCAACCGTGCACACTCTGTGATGTTTATGGGCACTACACATTCGAGTGTCCCCTCATGGGTCGAGATAAGCAGGACATTCAGAATGAGGTTCAACAGGCCGCCAACGCTGCAAATCAAGCCCAACCCAACCCAGCACCACAAGGACCTCCTCCTATGGTTCTTCAAAACTCGCTACCGGTACAAGGATTGGTGCCAACCGCACCCCCTCCCCAACCAAATCCCAGCACTCTAGGGGCACCTCCCATGTCCGAAACAGGTGTTCACCAACTGCTAGCCATGATGACTGAAGAGGTCAACATGCAAACCAGATGAAATCAGTATGGTACCACCACCGAACCCACTGACACATCAACGGCCTCAACGTCCAAAACAATCAACCTACCTCTTCAGTTACCCCCATTCTTGCGCCCCCCTGTACGCAGGATTGCCTATAATGCCATGGCTTGAGCTGCAGTCAGCTATAGCATTGTGGATGATTTGGCCCAAATTCCAACTGCCATGTCCACTCTTGAGGTACTTAAAACATGCCCAACACAGTGGAAATTCTTACTAGCTTCCCTTGGGGTAGTAGACCCCTCCGACTCCAAGTTGATCACATTCGACATTGAGAACAGGGAACTGTGCATGCCATCGACCATCGCCTTTCAAATCCCGGTGTCCATCCAGAATTTGGTTCTGCATCGGTGCATAGTGGATGAGGGGGCATCTACGTGCATTATGTCTACCTTGTTTGGCAGAAACTTGGATCACCAATTCTGCAACCATCCTCCACAACTCTGCAGGATTATGATGGACACCCCACTAAAGACCAAGGAATCCTCCCCCATGTCCCCATCACATTAGCCGGGAAGAAAGTGCTGATCAACATAGAGGTCGTCAATGCTCAACTGGACTATAACCTTCTCCTCATAAGAAGTTATATGTATGCCATGAGAGCGGTCGCATAAACTTTCTTCCGTCTCATGATGTTCCCTCATGAAGGGAATATTGTGACGGTTGATCAACTCACTTATCATGATCCGCAAGGGTTAATGACACCTGCCAGCGTTATCCCTACCATCACCACCATTGAGTCGCAATGGATGGTCACACACACCAATGTCATCCCTTCAATCAATACCATGGTTGAAAACACACCAGGCCCCCCATTGTTGAATGTGGGCCCTCCGTTGTTTTTCGATACCACCATGACAGCTATTTTCCCATTAATGTCACCACCACCGATAAAAAATGAAACTATGGACTTGTGCATGGTCTTATCAAGCACCACTGCACCCAAACAACAACCACGACTGCAACCCCAACCACAACCACAACATCGTCCATAGCCACAACACCAACAACAGCTGCAACATCACCTGTAGCAGCAGCATTACACACAATCGCAACCAAAACCGCATCCCCACATGCAACCAACAAGGATTTATCTGGGCTCATCCCCAGTCCATACGATTCCCTTCCTCTTTCCCCCACCTGGTGTCCTGAGCAAGTCAGTAATGGCCACCTTAAACCTACCCAACTTTACATTGGGAATTCCAGTGTGGTATCTTGATCCACTAGCTCAACCACCAATGCCCCAAGTCATTTTAACCCCGATGCAACTAATCGTGATCGAGTCTCACCCTCCACTCGGTCCGCAAAATACAACCACCACACCTGCACTTACACCACCCCACCCAAAAAGGGCTAAGGCCAAGAATGCCAAAGCCACCGTAGAGCCACGACAAGTCCCACCTTGTGCAGTCTGCGAACAACAGGGACATCCAACCCAGAATTGCCCTGAAATCCCCATGATCCATGTGCATTTGGACGCCATGGATACAAACAAAAACATCCCTGTGGTTGAACTTCCAACCGCACCAATAGTCAGGAACAAGGCATTGAGAACAAATCATGCTTGCGCCCTTTGCGGTCTATATGGACATTATTCTCACCATTGCCAAGACTTGTCCGAGTGTCGAATGGCTCTAGCCAACCTTCGACAAGATTCCCTTGAATCTGAGATCACTCTGATCGAAGGAGTCCATCCCCCACCTCCTTCTTTAGACACCATGTCCATTTACATGATGTCCAGTTCTACAGACCCTCTTGTCTCCACCATCACTGATGGTCCATCAGACCTCTCTCTTCTATTGTTTCCCTAGCCACAGCTACAACCTCAGTTGCAAACTCAACCTCAGTTACCAGGGAAACAGTGGGGTTCATTCCCACTCAACACGATCCTTTTCCTTTTTTATTTTCCTACCATCTGAGATAGTGAGTAAGTCTGTCTTGGCAACCCTCAATCTATAGGATTTCAGACTGGGAGATCCTTTGCAGTACCTTGAACCACCATTCCCTTTAAACCATAGTGTGGAATCAATTCTTCCCATAAAAGACCAGATTCCGTCACCCTGGCTTGCCAATGACCTTCATCTCAGCAAGGGGGCATACCTCTTCACTGACTCAGATGGTCGCCTCTTGAAGAAGCCATGTAACAGGCTCTACCTTAAGATAGTTTATGCCTGATACCACCACTATGAGTCCCTTGTAGCATATTTTTCTCCGTTTTTGTTTTTCAATTTTTTTTACCACAAGTCAGGGGCAGCACCATCAGCTACTAATTCAAAGTCACCCGGAACTGGTTCAAGACACCTCTCACACCTCTGGACTCAAATTTTCATCTCTTTATGAGATCATCATCTCATGTTTAATAAATCAATTTCGAGACCATTCCCCACGAGTCACCTCGATTTATGAGCCATGACATGATGATGCAAGTGTCTACGGACCTGTACTTGCATCACACTTCCCGACTGCTACTCATGCGAGTTTTCGGGCCACCATCCGTTAAGGAATTCCATTTTTACTTTTAACACATAGTTGTCTTCCCCATTCACCGCACCTTACACAGATCTCTGGACCATTGTCCACAAAACGATTTATTTTTCTTGCATGTATTTGGCATAGAACTGCCCCAAGACTTGCACTCACATCACATGTAGTCAAGTCCATCCACCGCAACACACACATGCTCTCCTGACCTCTGTCGAAGAGCCACCTCAGTTTGCGTGCCTTTGCCGCACCGACTCATGAGCCTCTACCACGATTTATCCCACGCATGTATTGGTATGTTTGAGAGCCTTCTGCTCCATCCATACTACGTGGATGACCTTTGGACCTCTATCCACTGTCCCGACATGGGGCACTGCCTGTGCCACCACAATCAGTTGACCACACTAGAGTTTCGTTTAAGCTATTTTCTGACTCCTTAAAACAATGAAAAGATAGCCGAGCGCAGCTGCTTCCTTTCCTGTTCACTAATGTATAGGAAAGGGCGTCTACATCATCTCATTTACCTCCTTCTGTGGACCATGTAGACCATCTATTGAAAAGGACCACCTTGGCGTATTCAAGCCAAGATCGTTCCCCTCTGCATACTTTTATGCTTTCTCAGGCATAGGGGCTGTACTTTACAAAAAATCTCACCATGGGTTGTTGTTAAGATCTTTTCCAGCCTTCTCATCAAGAAAATATTGCGAAGCAAACTTGGTTTCGTTCATGCTCGTAAAAGTATCTAAATGACCATCCAGTCAGTATAGGTTTAACCTTTTTCGGCCTGATTGGACTACCAACGGTAAAGAAGTTTCTCATCCCCTATAGGATGGGTGAGCTCTCCTATGTATACTTTTATCCTTTTTTGGGAACAGGAGACTACCAACGAAAAAGAGCCCCCACTGGAGTCTTCTTTGTGCTTTCAGACTCTCTAAAATTGAAAGCACCATTGATCATTTACCTTCTCGGGCTCACTAAAAATCCACGAGATCATACCATAACGGTGTCCCTAGACACCACCCCACAGAAAATAGTTTTACAGCATTCCCCCATTGGTTCACCTTTGTTCAGAGTACTCTGCAATGTGTCTTCCTTGGATCCCATCAATATCAAAAGTGTCTACCTCCTCCAAGTATTTCCCATTTGCAGTGACATTCCATGTATTACTGCTATGATCACTTTCCCATGAGTCAAGTTTCATTTGCTTCCTAGTCCACCCTACTGTCATACTCTGAACAAAGGAATTTTGAGTCTACCACGCTCCCCCTGCCCCTGTTCAATTCTTTCCCTGCCCCCCCCCCCATTCAGTGGGTCAGTTTGCAGATTGTCTCATACCTTTCGGTTATCTCCCTCATGCTCTTGGTCAAGGAAACATCATTGCCTTGACTAGGGGCAGGTCTCCCTCTGTCGATGACAACACATATATTCCAGAGGATAGATCTAGAGGTCCCTATATCCTAGTTTCATTAACTTCATTGATGAGTTCCTTGGACCACTTGATAGGAGTCCTTAGTGCCTCTCGGGATGGTTGTTTCTCACGTGCTCGAATCCAATTACATCATTGCACCATTGATATTCGTACAAGGTTTGGTCCGCACAGCACTTGGTCGAAGACCCTAGATGTCACCTGACTCTAGCACATTAATGATTCTATTCGAGGGACCTTAATAGGTTGTGTCCCTTGTGATTTTAGGGTTGCATTGGAGACAATGTTTAGAATCCCCAACAGTGCTTCTATATAAATTTATGATTGATGCAGCATACTTGTACCACAGAGACTCTGACTCTCAAACAGTGAGTCCACACAGCTATGTACCATTCCATATCCAGCATACTGTGAGTCATGAAGATATAGCATTACATGAGAATGCCATGGGTCCAATGTACCAGATCAGTATTGTATTCAGCCTCGCATTGAGGCAACCATTATTGTACCATCAGTTGTATATGATCAACTCTTGTATTTTAGAGCATAGATCAAATTATTCTTTTGAAATTGTCATGAGCATGGGGATTCCTTCCTTTTCCATATACATGTCACACATTATTTGTATCTCACCCATTGATGGGAACCATATTAATACAAAAACCAAAAGCCACCATACCCCAGCCCCGGAAGCACCACCTCTATGCAGAAAATCCTATGATGTCCGTCACCCATACGATGAGCTCCTACCCTCACACATCAAGGGAAAATATGTTAACCCAAAAAATCCCTCACTAAGCTCTCCATGACCTACACCACCCAAGGACACCACTTCATGACCCTCCATTAAACCCCCACACACTAAAAAATGCTTAAGGATGAAGAAAATGGCTTAAAAACCCCAAAAAGGAGCCTAAAATACTCTCCTAGGAGCTAAAGCCCCTAAAAAGGGGCTAAAACCCTAAAATGAGCTAAAATTAGGGCGGAAGGGGCTAAAATCCCAAAAAATGGACTAAAGCCCGGACCAAGGGCTTAAAACCCTAAAACCCCAAAAAAGATATAAGAGGAGGGTGGGGGGTCACTCTCAAAACACTTCTCACTTGCATACTGTTATGCTGCCCGTGGATGCCTTGAGACCCTTTGTCTCTCAAGCCACCCACACTCCCTCTCCTCCATCTCCATTGAGCCATAGCTCCCCCATCCAAGAAAGGTGCTTCTTCAAGTTAGGGCATGGTGGCCCATTCCACCCAAAGAGAAGGTATAGCTTGTTATTTGTTATATTTGCTTAGTAATTTATTTGATTTTTAATCCATGGTTTCATTTGCAGGTTTATTTCCTAACTCGTTTTACAGGTATTTGGGTTTACTATAGCTTAATGATTGTTTGTAGGTTATTGGAAGCGGAACCCTAACCTTTGTTTGCAGAGGGGTTCTCCATATTTATCTTCCATCTTTGCTTTTATTTCTGTCTAGTTTGATTCCTACTTTTCTTTTTAGCATTTTTCCAAGCAGGAACCTACCCTTCTATCCTATAGATAGAAGGGATCCATCCCTTCCCCTGTAGCAAGGAGAAATCCTTGCTACAACAACACGGGGAGAAAGCTATGAGTGCTTAACAAATACCCAGGGTCTTCATTTCGTCTTCCACAAATAATTATTCTATCCATGTGATTACAATGTTCTGAAGTCGAACATGGTAGAAACCACTTGATTACTGGCCAATGATGTGAACCATTAACAAGTGCGAGGGAGATCACCATTGATGTCAATGATTCCCAAGGTACCCTAGTACAATCTACTGAGTGTGAATAGATTTTTTGATGTCAAACACCCAGTGGAATCTTTTGAGCAAAGGTCAATGATGTAAACCTATGTCGAGAGTGAGAGAGTCTGTCATTTAGGCATACAGATCTCAAGGTACTAAAAATTTTTCTAAGACTATTCCTCGGATGATGAGATGATGTCGACAGGAATAGTCTCGTTGGAGGAGGGCCATGATTAATTCCACATCGATGACACAAAACTAGGAACAAAGTTCTGGAATGTTGCATATAACGTAACCATGGGACTGACTCAAAGTACTGACACAAAGGTTGTTTTAACTGCAGGGGTAAACTTCTTTCTTCCTTTGAATATCGGGCGGCACAACAAAAGACTTGGAAGCATGACTAGACCAGGCGGACACACAATACAATAGTGGACAATGCATTCTTTTGAAAGACTCAAAGGAGTGACATGACTCATGAAAGTGGATCGACTTGTAAGTCAGTTGAATACCGAATTGGCTGAAAGATATGCAGACAAGTGCCATGTTCAAAGGTGACAAACAACTACCATTTGATTTGCAAAATGATTCCCTTCCCTTAATTCCCCCATCATGGTTGATGAGTGCCTCTTTTCATTTTTATGAGTCCAAATAGGGTAACAAACACTCGTTTTAGCTCATCTGAAGACAATTCCATTCTCATACATTTTACAAACCTGAGAAAGGAGGGGTTTGTTCCCAAAAAAGGGTCTCTCAATGTTTATTTTAACGAGTCCAATGAAAGCAAACTCGGTATCGTTCATGTTTAGAGAGTCTAAACAAATACGAAAGAAAACTCCAAAGGGTCCTTTTTCATATGATTTAGTCTCCAGGGCCCAAAATAGTGTAAAATAATACCTGAAAGAATTCTTCTAGTCATGATCAGATGGAGCGTTCATTTTTCGTAAATACTCTATCCGAACCAAAAAAGAGATAACCTACCGTCGGAGAGACGACTCTTCAAACACTTTTATGAGTATGAAGAAGACAAGTACTTGACAATCTTTTCATATTTAAGGAGTCCAAAAAGAGCTTAAAGGAGACTCCATTAGGTTTCGTTTTCATGATGAGAATTTTTTACGAGCCTAAAAAGAATTGGAAAAAGACTAAGAACTTTAATATCGAGTTCTAAGAGCGTGACCAAAGTGTTGAAACAAATGCTCAGGGACTTTTTTCGTTTTATGGAAGTACGAAAAAGGTCAAAAACAAACTCCCCATAGACTTCACTGTTTCCATTTTTACTCCTGTAAGACTAAAAAATGATCATTAATCTCTCAAAAAATGACTTTAGGAACTATATAAATAGGCGTTTATGTAATAATGATTTTTGAAATATGACATAACACAAAAAACCCTAAAAAAGTCATTTGAATGGTAAAAATCAAATCATTTTACTATTTACAACTTGGTGAGAGTATTTTGGAGAAAATTGGGCCAGATCTTTAGTCAGTGATTCAGTCTGATTCCACCGTCTTATTTGAGTGTCGTCAGAGCCATGTAAATGTCTGAACCCTAGCCTTTCCTTTTAATGCATTCATTTTTTATTTTGGGGCTTTTTTGGGCAGTTTTAGGCAAGCCCTAAAACCAAAATACGGGCACCACTCTTGCCCCTTACGGGACAGGTGGTGCTCGATAAGAACTGTGCATGTTCCTCTACAGTCAAGCGGTGCCACCTCTCTATGCAAATGGGGCTCAGGCGGTACCAGCCGCGAGTGGGGAAATTTGAATGGGAAATCAAGAACAGGAGCTTTTTAATGCTTTTGGTCATCGATTATGTATCTAATTATCCCATTGATTGTTTTTGGCAGGTTCCAACCAATCCAAAATGGTCATATGGAAAGAACGACAACACGACGATGATGATTCCTTTGACAAGAGAAATGCAAGGTGCATAGCTGCATTGAGGGACTGTGGACTCCTAAAATTCTTCCACACTCCTAGCATGATGTCCCATGAACGCTTGTTGGAGTATATCCTTCATATGTGGAACCCGGAGCAGCAATATTTTAAGGTGGGAGCCCATGTGCTGACTATTGAGGTAGAGGATAGGATACTTCTTGATAGGATTATCCAGACAGGGTGCTTCTATTTCACTGACTGGTTCCCGTGGAGGGGACATGACCACCCAAGAGTTAATCAACTATCTCTACATACCTGGTACCAGAATGTATGGGAAGAAAATTCCCATTAAGGCAGTGATGGACGGTCCTATTCGTATAGTTCTTTTCACTATGTAGAGGTTGGCTGGGAGCCAAGGAGCTCATTAGGATTCCAGAGCACACATGCTATATGCTATAGAGGTCATGGCACCTATTGTATTTAACTGGGTAAAAGCATTATTCCGATCTTCAAGGACTAGCTGACCAAGTGTCGACAAGGAGAGCTGAAAAAGTTCGGCTATGGATCCATCTTAGTCTGTTTCTTCTTTGAGAGGGTCCCTCATCTGAGGCCCCAAGTGGTATCTACTGAGCTGAGGGCAAGAGACCCTCGTATGCTGAGGTGGGTCAAAATCATGGCCTGTACAGAAGCAGGCAGGGGCAAAGTGATGTTTGGGGCTCCATTTTTGCACTAGCTGAACGACCAAATCGTCATGATTGAGGATTATGCATATGCAGGTATTGACTTTAGGGGTGACCCTGACCTACCACTTCCACTTGGTGCGTAGTGGGTATATATTGGTAAGAAACAAAACCCTAAAATGGCAATTTGTGTTTTTGTATTTTTTATATGTTGTAACAAGACCTAAATATCTTCATGCAGATGTTGGAGTAGCACGACCTGGGGGATCTTCCCCACTGGACAGGAAACAAAAGAGCTTGTTTTGTTCAACGGGGTGACGACCCAATCAGAGAGTTAGAGGAAAACCTGGAAAGGTTAACTCTAGATATATCTGATGCATCGGTAGATGACCTCCCCATGAGGTATCAGAGGCACACTGCAGGTGTGCCAGTTTGCTTTAGGTAATTTCTACGCGGAGTATCACGGGCTATGATATGCTATCATGAGCATCACTAGATAGTCCTGCATGATGTATTACTGATAGCTTATATAGCTTCAGGATTTTGTATGATTTTGTACTGCCTAAAAGCCAGAGTGCTTTAGATGAGGTCTCATGACATATTTTTGTAAAACACTTTATATATATATATATATATATATATATATATATATACAGACTTTTNAATGGAAAATGTATTTACATGAATTTAATGTGTCTTCTACTGTCTATTTACAATATGATGAACCATGTTTGATTTTCGAGTTATGTATGATCAATATACTGGTCTAATATATGTTTTGCTAATGAATCAACAATTTCATTGTCTAACCTAGGGATATGCCTATAAGTAATTACTTCAAATGACCTTTCCAACAAACATACCCTCCGGAAGAGAGAGAGAAGCACTGGGTTCCTGATGGTATAGACATGGTTCAAATGACAAACCACCAATTGTGAGTCCATGAAAACTACCAAATCATGAATGTTCCAGGATGCAGCCTCATTCAGTATACCTATGACTTCCTGATACTTGGCGATATTGTTGGTAGATGGACCAATACAAACCACTCCCGAACTGACCAAATCATGAGTTGGGGAATAGAGAACCCAAGTGGCTAAAGCAAGGTTCAAGTTATGGCAGCAAGCACCATCAACGAAGTCGTAAAAATCCATCTGTTCTGCATAACCAAAACATGGTATAAATAGTTTGGACACTAAACTCAAAACCATAATGAAAATACTAAAACACACACTAAAAAATTCAAACAATGCACATATATACAAGGTACCATACATGAATGATCTAGGCATAGTACCTCTTCAGGTACAACCAATTGCGAGGTTTCTCGAAGGGGATTCCATCATAGTCCATGAGCTCATAAGCCCCTTTCTATAAAACTTTGGTAACGATAAAGGGACCATACCACATTGATTTGAACTTCCCTTTCCCTAGCTTGTCATGTCTTTGATCGTAGGTCAGAACTAGGTCACCTTCATTAAAAATACGAGGTTAGAAAGACTTGTCATATTGCGCCTTAATGCATTTCTTGTGTGCCTCATTGGCTAAGGCAGCATCTCGTCTAGTTTCGTCAATATTGTTCAGGTATAGGAATATTTCTTCCTCGATAGAAGTATCTAGGAGAAGTTCAATGGCTAGTTTCAAAGATGGAATCTGACACTGAATAGGCAAGACAACTTCTAGTCCGTAAACTAACAGGAAGGGTGTAAAACCAGTAGTTGTTTTTACTGAAGTCCTATAAGCCCAAAGAGCAGAGAAGAGGATGTGGTGCCAGTTGGATTTGTGATATCCAACCATCCGTCGCAACATGGGTTTTAAAACTTTATTAATGGCCTCGACTTGACCATTAGCTTGTGGATAATAGGGTGTTGAGCTTTCATGATGAAAACCCAGCTTGGCACTTAGTTCTTCCATCATCTGATTCCAGAAATGTGATCCGTGATCAGTAACTATAGACTGTGGGACTCTGAATCTTGCTATCACGTGAGTAAATAGAAAGAGGATGAAAGTCTTACCATCCTCTGCATATGTAGGCATAGCCTCAACCCATTTCATAAAATAATCAACAGCTACAATGATGTAACCATGCCCCCTGGACGAGGTAGGCTTACAATGCTTAAAATCAATCCCCCATTTGGCGAAAGGGCCAACGGTAATAATGGGGTGTAACGCAGCGTGGTGGGTGCGCTTTTTCAGATTGAAATGTTGACAAGGTGGGAATTTATTAACAGCATTATGATAGTATTTAAAGACTGAAGGCCATAAATATCCAGCGTGAAGGATTTTATGGGCTGTAGCCATCCCAGAGATATGACTGCCGCATGCTCCAGAGTGGAAGGAATTCAGAACTTGTTCAACCTCTTCATGAGAAAGGAATCGTTGAATAACGGAATCAATACCACGCCTATACAAAGTATCATTTAGGATAAGGTAGTATTTTGCGTGGTGACGGATATGACAACGATCGTCACACGATAGAGTGGGATGAAATCTTTGTGTTTGGAGATAAATGATTAAATCTCCATACCACAGATCAGTAGTGCTTATCAAGAACATAAATTCATTCGAGAATGAATCACTGGGCTTAGAATCCGTCGAATCACAGGGAAGATCACATATCATCTCAGCAAAAACCAAGGATTTCTTTGACGTGGTCTTGGAAAACTCAAGGTCAAATTCTTGTAGGATGACTATCCATCGGGAATATTTTTCCCCTAGCACCTGACGAGTAAGGATGTAATACATAGGGTTCTGATCTGCCAATATGATGGTAGTTCAAACCAAGATGTATAGCAATGATTGTGGCCAATGCTAACTTCTCCACACGTGAGTATATAGTTTTAGAATCTATGAGATTCTTACTGGCGTAATAGATCACGTGCTCCTGACCGTCAGGATTTTCCTGCACCAAAACCATCCCGATGGTAGTAGGGGAGGTAGCAATGTATAAGAGAAAATACTTTGAATAATATGGGGGGTGTATCATGGGTGAATGGGTGAGAGCATGCTTAAGATTATCAAAGGCACGTTGGGCTTGGTCATCCCAAAAGAACGGGGTTCCCTTCTTGAGGAGACGCATATAGCCGTATGTTTTCTCCACAAAATTGCACGCGAAATGGCGGAGAAATTTTGCCTTCCCCTGCAAAATTTGGAGTTCAACAAGATTGGGTTGGGATGGTAGAGATAAAATCACTGCAATTTTCAGTGGATCTATGCAGATGCCATCCTTAGAAACCATGAAACCTAGGAGACGTCCCGTTTCAACACAAAAAACACATTTATGTGGATTGAGACATATATTATAATGACGCCATCTCAGAAAAATATCCCTAAGATGACCAGGGTGGTCCTCCCATCGCTGTAATGAGCTGGGAGGTCATTAAGGTACAGTTCCACAATATGTTTGACATCATGAAACACATAGGACATAGCACGCTAAAATGTAGCTCCAACGTTCTTTAGGCCAAATGGTAACGTCTTATATGCAAAAGTTCCCCATGGGAAAATAAATGTCATCTTGTGTTGATCAACGAGAAATATCTCGATCTGATTATAGCCAGAAAATCCATCCATGAACGAGAAGATGACACTTCGAGCACAATTGTCGATAATCTGGTCTTTAAGTGGAGTTGGAAAGTTTTCTTTGGGACAAGCTTTGTTCAAAACTATGAAATCGATGTAGACTCTAATAGTGCACTATTTTTTATTGACAGGGACAACATTTGATACCCATTCCGTTAGGGGCACAAGATAAATAAACCCTACTTTCAGAAGTTTTTCTATTTCGGCTTTGATAGCCGCAACCTTCTGTGCATGAAATTGCCTTAGTTTTTGCCTGACAGGTTTGGATGTGGGATAGGTTTTGATTTCATGGACCATGATAGATGGGTCTATCCCAGGCATTTCTTCGTAGGACTAGGAAAAAATATCTCGAAATTCCTTGAAAAGTGCTCTGTATGCTTTAGATTCTTCTGTTGAGCAATTCTTCCCAACATGAACATGCTCAAGAGTGCCAGGCTTAACTAATATGTCGATTGGATTCGTTTTAGTAACGTTGCATAGATTTCCTTCAGATTCATTGTTCTGCAACAATATAGGAGTTTGAGGAGTATGGACAATATCAGTACTAAAGAGAGATGCAAAATCATGATCTGCTGAACTGGTGTTGGGGAGGAAGGAGGATCTGTGATGGTGATCCTCCCATATGGATTCATTCATACTCATGATCTCCATAATGGACTCGTCAAAGGGGAAAGTCTGGGAGAGATAATCCAGAGTAGGAAGAGAGGGTTCTAACCAGTAGCGCAGGTGGTAGGTATTTGAAGCCACCAGATGAAGATCATCAGTGTGGTCATCGAAAAGGGATTGGGCAACATTATACATTGCTTCATGTGGACTCAATGAGGTTGACTCAACAAATTTTTTTCCTTTGGTATCATAAACAAATGAAGAAATCATATTAACTATCGTTCTTTCTATTCTAGGAGGAGCTGATAGGAAAAACCCCATAAGGGAAGAGTCCTTCAGCATGCCTATCCCAATCAGCTGGTAAGGAGGAGGGGGATGACCTAACATAGGGATGTTATTCATCGTAGGGGTAGTAACATCTAGCATACAAAAATCAAGTTGATCAATGGTTACAATATTCCCTATATGTGGAAACTGGAGGGTTCAAAATACTGTCAAAGCGACAACAGTCATGGCATAAAACCAATTTCTTCCTAGCAGGAGATTGTAGTCTAACGGGGCATCCACCACTTCCACTTGAACAGAAATAGTTTTTCCCCCAAGCTCGACCAAAAGTGCTGGTATGAGACCGTGGGGCTGGAAACCTCGTCCATCAAAGGATTTTAGGGTTGTCGAGGATTTCATAATATTGGGAGAGCTAAGGGATTTCCAACAATACAGGGACAAAACTAAAGTTGAAGCTCCTTCATCTAGGATTGTTCTAAACACCTTTTTCCCAACTACTTTCGTCATGATTTGAAAAATGAGTTGGTGAGGAAGCCTAGAATTATTGTTCTCGATGTTGAAATGAATCAAATTAGTATTGTCCAGGTTTAAGGCTCCTAACGCGGTTAACAGTTTTTTGCGTTGTGTAGGACAACTTTGGAGTACTTCCAATGTCGACATTGCACATGGTTCCTGAGCGATATCTTCAACGACATTGTAAAACTATGCAGCTCGGGCATTAGGGTTGAAAACAGACTTTCTAAGAGTACTCTTGGGAGGATGCAAAATCATGTCAAGATTAGGTTTCTCGATAGTTAGGGGACCATTAGACGAGGACGCAGGAGAACTAGTAGGAGGAGCTTTATCTGAAGAAGAATTATCGTCTTTTTTATCTGCAGGTTTGTCATAATTCTGACTTCAAGTTTGTAAATTAATAGTTTTCGAGGACATCATGCGAATTTCCTCTGAAGAATTATAATTTCCCTCATTATACATGTGGTCTATCACTTGTTGCTGAGAAGGGAAAGGATTAGTGAAAACTGCTGGCATAGGGTTAGTTTTCGAAAAATTATTGATTTCTTCATGAAGGGGACACTCCTTCATGAAGTGATCCCCTCGCCACAACACACATGGATATTTTGCTTTTCTCTTACCTTTATCATTTTCATTGGTTGTAGGTTTCGGGTTCTCTTGTTGGCTTCCATGTTTTTTGTTTTTTCCTTTACCTTTATTTTTATTATTACCAGGTGTTTGCGTACTTTGAATAGAATTGACCTCGGCAGAAACCTTGGGAGTTGAAGGAGTAGTAGTAGAAGCGTTGGGTTGATTGGAAGGTTTCACTGCTGACGAGGGTTGGATTGAACCAACAATCCCATCAACAGGAGTTTCTGCTGGTGGCTTAGCAAGATCAGTGCTAGGGCAAGGAGCTTGAGGGATCAAGCCATACAGTGTTCCAGAATGGGAATACACCAAATCTAGGTACTGAGCGCGACCAATAGCCTTCTCTTCAGTGATAGCACCGCCCATAGCCACATCTTGGGCAATAGGTGGCAACAAATACTTCATAAACCAATCAGCTAAGAGTTGGTCCGAGATAGGAGATTTAATAAGCCTTCTTCACCTTCTCCACTCATGGATGTGATCCGATATGTGTGTGGAGGTGTTTTGACATAGAGAGGTTAAAAGGTCTTTACCCGTTTCATAACGAATGGGTAACTGAAAGTGTGTGAGGAAGATAGTTGCCAATGCACTAAAATCCACAAATGAATGTCATGGAATTTCAATATACCACTTCGCAGCCGTACTGGTCAAAGTGTGTTGGAAGAGTCTCAATTGAATAGAATCATCCATCAAGGAGTTCGATGAACACCATAGACGGAAATTCATAACGTGATTTTTGGGATCATCTCCCTTCTTACCATCGAATTTTGGGATGTCCGATTGTAACTTTACTGGAATTGTAGGCCATGAAGGATTGTGTTGGATGGGGTCACTAATCAACTTGGACAAATCAGGTAAGTCCAAAGTTGCTAGGAAATGTAACTGACAATTGGGTTCCACATACTGGTAAAATTGATAGGGCATGTAAAAACCAGTAGGGTCGTAGGTTGACTGATATATAGGTTGTTGAAACATCTAATGAGATGATGTACTTCCCAAAGATTGACCTCCAGGGTTAGAGCCGCTAGAGCCACCAGGACCATTAGGCCCATTAGGACCATTAGGAGGAGGACCACCAGGACCACCAGGGGGAGGGCCACCAAAACCCCGAGGACCCCCAGGACCACCAGGACCACCACGAGGAGGGAAACCAGAACCCCAGGACCACTAGGACCACCAGAAAGAGGGCCACCAGAACCCCCAAGACCACTAGGAACACAAAGTGGAGGACCTCCAGGACCCCCAAGACCACCAGGACCACCAAGAGGAGGACCGCCTTGACCTCCAGGGCAACAGGGAGGAGGACCGCCATAAGGTGGTCCTCCAACACCGCCACCAGTATGAGTATGTATTCCTCCCATCACCAAAATATAAGACCAGTTGGGTTGCCCCCATGGTGTAAAAGTACTCCCATGGTATGGAATTCCAGTATAAGACATTTCTATAGGGTTGGGTTGATAATTCATATTTCCTACAGGCATTTGATTTGCTGGATAACCATAACCCCATGAGGGTTGATGAACTGCAGGTTGTGCCCCTGAGGGATGAGCTAAACTTGAAGGGGGGTTGACCATATTTGTGTTGGTGGGAGGGACATATACTATGGATTGTCCTACAACATAGGTTTTCCTATTATTCATAATAGTTCCATTAGTGGGTAACGTAGGTCGCACCAGGGGTTTCCCCCCGGCATTAGAAGGTACATACACTACTGGAACTAAAGGTTGCCTCCCAGCCATAGAAAGTATGGGATGACTAGCTGAGATAGACCTAGAACTCAATGCTATAGGGGCGAAATTAGAGATTTGACCTGGATTGCGAGAAGTCTCACCATATACTAGATGACCATCAGAAGAATTTTTAATTTCAGCGAGAGGCCAAGGATCCGTATTACGGGGGAGAAGAGCTTAAAGAGGTTCTTTATTATATTTTTTATTACATGAGGGAAGATCTCTGAATTCAATGTTTCATATAGTTATTGTAAATGTTATCTAAAAATTAAACTATTATTATGAAGGTTAAAATTAATAGTTAAACGTCAAATGAAAGACAATGTTAAAATTAAAACGTCATATAAAAATTTATTGACATACAAGGTAAGACGTCAAATTTCAACATTGTTCATTATAGACAAAGGGATGTTGCCAAAATATGAAGGAAAAAATGAAAAATTGGCATGGATTCAGTGAAACTATAATGATAAATCTAAAGCATAAATATTAGATATGGCTTGTTATCCCACGCCTTCATTCATCATCTCCATGGAGTACAACTGTTTTCACAATAACCAATTTCCATCGAACATTCCTGAGTCAACTTGAGTTGGTACGATATTATTAAGTGGATTAACTAGCCATCACATTGCCTTGGAATTTTGGTTTATTTTTTCTTAAAATGATCCAAATCCTGCTTGAAAAATGTAATTTGTGCAGTTTCCACTAGTATTATCATTATCATAACTTTGATAATACTTAATAAATCCAAAGTTTAAAAAAACTTGTAATGAATATAATTTTTGACAAGTTCTTTTTATATTTTAGGATACTATCATATGTTTGAGAAATTGATAATGTTAAATTTTCCAAAAAACTATGTCAAATAATATTAAATAAAAAATATCATGTTTTTATAATATTATAAAAAATATATATATTAATGGTAAATTACATGGTATAAGGTGCATGGATTAATTGTACATCAAATTGCCTCCACTCTTTGTGCACATGTTGCTTGATTGAAAATTTACTAGACATGTCATGCAGACTACACATTATCTTGATTCCCAACTACTTGATGGAGGAGTTTATTAGGTGTTTGGGGGATCTTATTAGGAGTTCAGAGGATTTTATTAGGAGTTTGATTTTTACACGAACTAAACATTAGCTCAACTCCCAACTGGCAAATGGAGTTTGACTACACCTTTTGTGCATTAGCTCGACTCCCAACTGGCAAATGGAGTTTGACTAAACCTTTTGCGCATTAGCTCGACTCCTGTCAGATGGAGTTCGACGGTCACATGGACTACACATTACCATGCCACTAAGTGCAGTTATCACATGAGTTCAAAGGAGTTTATTAGGATTTTGACTTTCACACAAGCTACACATTACCTCAACTCCAAGCTACAAAATAAAGTTTGACTAAACCTTGTGCACATTAGCTCAACTCCCAGATGCTAGATGGAGATCCGCTATCTCATGGAATGCACATTATCATGCCATTAATTACAGTTATCACATGAACTATTTTTTTTATTTATTTTTAATTGTTTACTACAAATTTTGAATGATGACCATAGAATCAATCTGGATAGTACAGTTGTCATTTTCTCCTGCAATCTAGAAGAAGCATAAATGGTATTCCACCCCAAAATTCTAAGATATAAACGCCTATCGACGTAATAAACAAATATATCATTTTTTATAATATTATAAAAAAATAATATATTAATGGTACATTACATGGCATATGGTGCATGGATTCACTACACATCAAATTACTCCTACTCTTTGTGCACATGCTGTTAGATTGAGCATTTACTCGACATGTCATGCAAATTGCACATTAGCTCAGCGCACAACTGCCAAATGGAAGAGTTTATTAAGACTTTGAATGAGCTTACTAGGAGTTTAGAGGAGTTTATTAGGAGTTAGACTATTACTCGAAATGCACATTAGCTCGACTCTCGGATGCCAAATGGAGTTCGACTAAACCTTGTGCACATTAGCTCGACTCCCAGCTATCAAATGGAGTTCAACTGTCACATGTACTACACATTACCATGCCACTAAGTGCAGTTATCACATGAGTTCAAAGGAGTTTATTATGAGCTTAATTGTCCCACGAATTGCACATTAGCTCAACTCCCAACTGCAAAATAGAGTTCGACTAAACCTTGTGCACATTATCTCGACTCCCAACTACTAGATGGATTCCACTATCACATGGACTGCACATTACCATACCATTAAGTGCACTTGCCACATTATCTATTTTCATTTTTTTATAATTATTTATTACGAATTTTGAACAACGAACACAAAGTCAATCTAGACAATACACTTGTCACATTCTCCTACAATCTAAAAAAACATTGATGGTATTCCACCTCAAAATTCTAAGATATAAATATCTATAAAAATAACTATTGACATAATTATAACTTAGGAAGAGTTCATTTATACCATATTTTGCAAATAAGTTTATGGGCCTATTTTCTAGTAATTTGTAAATTAAAGGTTTTCTCAAACAAGTTTTAGGTAGAGACTTGATCATAGAGAAAAATACGTTTTATTAAAGAATGTATATTATTCAATATACATACGTCATAAAAGAAACGATTTCATTAAATTGTATGTATGGAATAATATTTAGGAGAGTTCCTATCGCGGGAATATTCTTCATTGCCTCCCTAAAATTTAGCGCGTAATGTTTGTGAAATATGTTCTCGCTGAATGTTTGTGAGATATGTTCTCTGGATTTCTTAATAATGACCTTAGTTATGATCGTATTTCATTGAAACATTCTTTATTTCCCACCATTAATACCTCATCGAAAATATTGGTTCTTATCATATAATGTTTTGTACTCGCCAATTAACTTGTATTTGTTTCATTGGTTTCAAACTTTTTTTTGCAATTTTATATTTTAATAAAATTAAATTTTGCTGGACAAAAAAAAAAATTTACATAATAATCTTGAATTTTTTTCTCCTCGCGATGAATCGAGACGGCTCTCCCGCGGCTAGGGCCAAACCCTAGCTGCCCTGCGTTGCTGCGTGCAGGCCCCTGCGCCTCTTCCAGGCTACGTGCAGGCCGTCCAGCTGAGCCTTGCCCTGGCTCGCGTCCAAGCTGAGATCGAGGGTATGCGTTTTGGAGCAGCGATTGAAGCTGCGTCTTCTGCCTCTCTCCTCCGCCGCGGCCTTGTTCCTCTCCCTCCGGTGGACGGGTCATGGATCCGTTGGAGGCTTTCAAAGTTCTTGTCAGATCTGCAGGCCCTAGGGCAAAGGCCGCCCCTCCTGCCAAGTTCATTAAAAAGATGGAAGAGATCCCTTCTCTGGAGCTCTCCCCTTCAGATCTGTGCCGCATGGCCCTTATGCTCTCAGAAAAAGCCCTCATAGGCAAGTTCACTGGACTGTGGCCCAGTCCCAAAGCAGTGGATCAATGGATAGCAGAACGTTAGAGCTCCCTGGCGCCCTCCCATATCTCTCTATGTGATGCAGGAAGAGGGTATTTTGTGATTATCTTTGAGAACAAAGAAGAGTGGGATCTAATCTTCAGATCTGGACCATACTTCATGGGATCGAGGGGGCTGTTCTTAGCTCATTGGTCTCTGGACTTCAATCCTAAAGAAGAGATCACCGTTGCCCCGGTTTGGGTCTTGCTCCCACATCTTCCCCTCCATCTCTGGGGGAAAAGCTCCCTTGCTGATATAGGAAACAAGCTCGGCCGTTTCCTGGATAGCGCGGAGCCGAAAGGGGATCAGTTCACCTGTGCGCGCATCTGTGTTGAGGTCAATCTCGAGAAAGGGCTCCCGGAAGCCATTCAACTCACCTTGGGCGATTGGAGTCACATCCAAGAGCTGGACTATGAGCATATTCCCTTCAAATGCCTCCGGTGCCATGTTTACGGGCATTTCGCGAAAAGCTGTCCCAAAGCCCCGGTGACGGTTGCTCCTCCCCCGGCCAATGGGGCAGACTTCCAGCCAGTCGCTAATAGGCGAAGGGCTCCTCGGAGAAAGGACTCCAAATCTGAGGTGCCCACCGCAGAAGATCATCCCCCAGCTAATAAAAACAGATTTGAAGCCTTTCAGGAATTCGATGATCAGGAACCAGGATCAGCAGTAGCAGTTGAAGAGACGCTGGAGCCAGGCCCAGATTGGGACACCGAAGCACCAGCAGCAAAAGAGGTTCCAGAAGTGCGTGCCCCCCTTGGTACTGCGGAAGACCCTACGCCTGAGGCAGCTGAACAGATGGGAGGCCCTCCTCCAGATAGAGCAACCGATGGATTTTCCAAAGTGGCAATCTCTCCCTCATAGTCTTCTGCAGTAAGGAGGGCTTGCTCCCCTTCGCAATCATCTAGTGATTCCGGGTCAGTAAGAACTTCAACTACCACCCCCTCTCCTCCTCGTACCAGAGGGCGAAGGTCCAACAAAGAACGAAGGAATCTAGAAGCAGCCTCCAGCATTGCCGGGGGCTCCCAGAAACAGATGGATTCATTCATTCTTCGAAATCTCTAATGTTTTTCTGCATATTTCTATGCTCACAATTTGTGAGAGTCTATCCTGGTAAGCAATGTTTGAAATCCTCGAAGAATAGTTGTCGAAGTAAATGGGATCTTTATCCCAAGAAATTATTAAGGAGGCTGACAGAACTGTTAGAGGTCATCAGCCCTCCATATTTCTGTAACCTTGGAGTCTGGTTCGCCAGAAGGAGTAATAGAAATGTCCCATAACTGTTTCTGTCAAAAAAAAATATATATATATATATGCTGGACAAAAAGCCTTTATATTTACAAATCACTTCTATATTGACAATAGAACATTAATTTCCAACAACATTCAGCGAATTTTTGATATCCCAAAAGGATCAAGATAATTGAACCATTTTAGATAACTCATTTTTTTTAATGTAATTAGTTTTATTTTTTATTTTTTATTTATTGGTTAAATATTAATAATTGTATCAAATATTAATAATAATACTATATCTTTTTAAAGATTTGAAATACACTACATTAAAAAAAATATAATAATTATTAAACTTATGTAATTAGTTTTTTTTAAATGTTTATATCCTTTATATTTACAAATCACTTCTATATTGACAATAGAACATTAATTTCCAACAACATTCAGCGAATTTTTGATATCCCAAAAGGATCAAGATAATTGAACCCTTTTAGATAACTGATTTTTTTTCAACCAAAAATATTATGTAATTAGTTTTTTTTAAATGTTTATATTTTTAAACTTATTGGTGAAATATTAATAATTTTGTTAAATATTAATAATAATACTATTTTTTTAAAGGTTTGAAATGAACTATATTTAAAAAAATATAGTAATGGGTAAACTTATGTAATTAGTTTTTTTTAAATGTTTATATTTTTAAACTTATTGGTTAAATATTAATAATTTTGTTAAATATTAATAATAATACTATTTTTTTTAAAGGTTTGAAATGCATTATATTAAAAAAAGATATATGTACATAGCTAAGTTACCCAAGAATTGGAATTCAACAATATGCAAGACCCCAAATAAAACAGAGAAGGTCTGCATTCTACCAGAGTTTCCAAAAAACCTTGAGAATGTTTGAAGATAAACATAGAATCCATGCTAACCAGAACTAGATAACCAAAGTACTCCCTAAAGAATATATTTCAATTGATCCCCCAAAGGCTGGCAGTTATGGCCTGAGTGCTCAAAAAAGTGGTACCTATAAAACTTCTGAAACTAGCCCGAAGGCTTGACCAACCAGATGACATTTAAAAATGGGCAGTCGAGGATAGATTGACACCCGGTGTTTCACTTTTTTCCTCTCCATCGATTGGTGTTGGGCATCGCCAAAACATGAACTGAGTGTTTTCTGTAGAACTTAGAGGAGGCATCGTAAATGTTTTGCCAGTGAGAGCCCGAGTGAGAGTGTCAATCTTTTAGTTCACACTTGCCATCTCGTCACGCTAGAATTGAGTAAGGGCCATCAGGGTGGCTTCCACATTGGACAAGCAGTCCTCCAAGGAGAGTTTATCATCCTCCTGCTTCAGTTGTCCCTACATGAATTCGTCTATGGCCATGGACATTAAATCCTGTAAAAGAAAATAATGGAATGAACAGAAACACTATGGGCAGATTGAATACCTTCTTATTATTAGACTGAATATAAATAGGAAATACATAGTAGCAATACTACAGGAAAATACCATGGGTGACTTATGTAATATCCCGAATTTTGGACCTAACACTTATAGGAACGTGCCTATTGATTATGATGATTATCTTGATGTTTTATTTTATATTGGGTCGAAGACCCCACTGCATATGAACATGATGATTTGTTTTATATATTGGGTGTAAGCCAATTATTGATGATATATATGTATGCTTGTTTATGTTGGGCGTGGACCTTGAAGCACATGATTGAAGAGAGGTTTTGTGTTGAGTAGGAAGCTCTAGAGCACTGGAGTGTTTGATGATTTGTGTTGAGCGGGAAGCTCTGGAGCACTTGAGGTGATTGATGATTTGTGTTGACTGAGAAACTCTGGAGCACATGAGTGATTACCTTTGTGTTGAGCGAGAAGCTCTGGAACATATGAAAAGATAATTGGAAATATTGGGCAAAAGCCCTGGATCCTTCCATGTTTGTGTTCAGCATAAGCTCTGGAGCATCGGATCCTTGGCCCTTGTATCCCTAGGTGTGTCGTACAAGTACATCCTAGCATTAGTGTTGAGCGAGGAGCTCTGGAATTGTATTGAATTGTAAATCCCTGTTGAAGCGTTGAGTATGGGCTCTGGTAAGCGCTAGGGGTTACTGAAAAGAATTTATTAACTTCCGAGTGAAAACGACTGCAGGAAAAATATTGATCTCATCATACTTATTTATAAGTGATTAAATGAAATTTTGAATTTCTGTATTCTCATCAAGTACTGAAGAGCTACCACGTTATACGAGGGAAATCCAACATGCAAGGAAGTTTAGAGTTGCCTAGCCTAGTAGACCTAAACCATCTACCTACTTGACCTTAATGAGGAAGTGTCGTTAAGTCTAGGGATCATGGTATATGATGCCCAAAGACAAATGTTAATAAGGGATATATTATTATGTACTTTATACATGGTATGTATAAAGAGTTGAATATAATTATAATATTAATGATGAAAGAGAAAGAAAAGATCCATCCAATTATTATTTATTATGAAAGGATAATAAATAGTCCAAAACCTAAAAAGTCCAATTAGGAACAAGTAGAAAGTTCTTAAGTTAAAATATTAATAATTACCCTAAGTAATTGAAAAGGGTTGAATCAAGAAACTAGGGTTTCTTGATTTAACTGTCCCTTTGACTGAAAAGTTCGTCTATAAAGACTCAAGACAAGGAAAGGCTTGGGGTTTTGATCTATCATTAGAGGAGTCATTTTCTACTTGTTTTTCTCAGTAATTCTTGGAGGACATTTTCCTGGAAGGAAAAAGGAGAGTTGATCCAGATCTAATATACCAGATAGGAAACCCTACCTTAGGAGCTCTAAGCTACTTGCATGTTGGAGTCCAGCTCGGGGGGGATCCGGATTTAAACCAAAAATGGTTCTAGGTCATGGTTGGGTGGAACATGGTAGTTCCCATCTGATTTGGTTATAAAAAATAGAGGTCAGATCTGTCTTGAATTGTTAATGCTGGTTATTTGAGTGTGCAGGTTCAACCATTAACAGAGCTTCAATTTATAGGTATGAAGCCCTAGACTTTCTATTCCACTTTCCTAGAATAAATGCTAGATATGTTAGGTAAATGATTACTTTTCATTTCCTAACCCAATGTATATGTTTCTCTATTTAAAATAGCTATGGTTTGCGTCTTAAAAGTATTAACTCTAGGCTATATGTGATTTCCTATACCAAGTTATCTAGGGTTTAATTATTGGTTTATTTATGCAAGATTCAATTTATTTACTAATGTTCATCAAGGGTTCTACACCCTAGTTTAATTTCTGTAGTAGTATTATTGATAAAATTGGGTTATGTACAAACTAGGTTATTCAGACCTAATATTATTGTTCACTTAGTCTTTATATACTCTACTGACATATTCCATTTGTCAATAGAGACATGTTATAGATTTTAATAGATTAATATTAGAAGTAGGTTATAAATACATTTATGTATAACTTACAATCTAGATAACCTAAGGTACTATCTACAAACTGAACTACTATGTATATATATAAACATATATAGACATAAAACATAAAACAAATCAAAACAATATCTATAAGTATTCTACATTAAGATCTAAGATAAATAAATAATTAAAAGACCTTTCAAGGTCTACAGATTAAATACCTACTAAATAGTAACACATTCCATTTAAAAATACATCATCATAAATAAACGAACAGAGTAAGCATTGTGACTATCCATTTGGTCTAAGATCGAATCTCTGTTCACATATATAAAACCCACAGTCCTAAAACAACCATATCATATATGCATAAACATTAACCAATTACATAACAAACTTTTCATTCCATATAACGAATTAAACACCATATCACACACAGGAATCGTTTCATGTATAAAGCATATCGAAATCATATAACAAACGAAATAATTACAATGGTGAACATGAATCGAATCTTGTGGGCATTCCAGCCCCAAATTGCATCCATGTCAAATTTACAACTCGTTACATCAAACCACTAACGGAATCGAACCTTGAGGGTTTCGTTTACACTTAAATTACGACCATGCTATACCTACAGCATATGCGGGATACACACTATAATAACCACAATATTTTCTTAAATAACAAACCATTATGGTACAACTAAGTCGTATGACTTAATCTCTACCTCTACGCAGTAAGTCATGGCCTCAGCCAAATTAAATGAACCCACGTGCTTTTAAAACCAATTAGCAAATCATTACATACGAGGTCCTAAGACTCTCATGAAGCAATGCGTAGCATTATCCCAAGCAACAACTTGTAAAGAATAAAATACACAGTATATACAAACAACCAATGAGCACTATCAATGCTTTCCCCTACAGCGAGGAAAGCCAACATGGGTCTGTATTCAAGTCTCTGTCCCAATTCACCTTACATTTTAATCAAGGAAGTATTAACAACAATACAACCATATTAAAATATCACAGAAATCATGAGAGGGCTCATGCCATACACGACGTGGCCTCAACCAATGCACTGTCAATTATTATAGTCAAATCTAATTAATCCAAATATACACAATCCATTAATGAAGGCAAAATTCCACATGTTAACCCATAGAGCATACAAATAGCACGACAAATAAATCAACACATACATAGTAAGCATAATAACCGTGGCCATTTCATAAACGTAGAGTATACATATTATGCACAGGAAGGCCAAAATCCTAAGTAAATAATTTACACAGTAATGCCATCATCGCAGCCAAGTCCACACAGGCGTGCCAATGTGCTATGGCACCATTGCAAGCAATGGTGCAACCCATGGCTTAAAATCCCAAATCCAAAATAACGATTTACAAATCAACATAACTTATACACAGAGCCTGTAAGGGCATAAGATTCACTCCACAGCTTAAAATCCTGAAGGTATTTACAAAACCCAAGTCTATTCATCACAAGCCTGAAGGCGAATTCAAAACCCCACAGAGAAGCCCCAAACCAAACGACGAAACAGAACGCAGACATGCCGAGAGACAACAAGCGTACGCTTATTGGCAAGGCTTACCTTGCACCTTGTCTCCACAATCAAGCCAATGACAGAGCTTGAGCCACGCTGCTCTGGACCATACTTTGGCACCTCCAAACACCAAGTGAAACTAGAAGTGAGAAGTATGGAAATGATGAGAGCCATAAAACAAAACGAATTGCAGACATAAAAACCCAGAATGAAGCATACCTTGAAGTCTAGATATCGCCTCCATTTCCCCTACATAGAGGCAAGACCAAACCCTAAATGACAAAGCAAAGTAACAAGTCCATCATGAGCCAAGCGTAAGTTTGGGCTGCCATGAAAACCAAGGTGCATTAATGGCACCAGCTGGTACCCATGATTAAGCCAAAACCCACTTTTCTATAGTTTGATATCGTTGCAAAACAATAGTCTCCACTACCATGTAAATCGTAAAACCCCAATGTATATGGTTCGACCATATGGTATAATTCTCCACCCCGTATCATATCACAAGTTTAATACTTTGCAAATATTTGTTTATTGCATAGTCCATATAAGGTATGCACTAGTCCAAAGCCCAAACCACAAGGCATAAAGTATATAGATAACATATAAACCATAGGCTTAAAGACTTAGTGCAATCCGCTATCAATAAGCTTAATGCTTAGTGAACATGGCATATGAAATATGCCATGTTAATATTTACACTTTATAAAAATAAAAGGTCTGGTTTTTAAGCCAAGATCATAACCTGCAAATAAGAAAACATAGGATATGTTAATAGTTTTAATAAAATAAACGTAGAACATAAATATACTAAGATGTAAACGACGAAATATAAACCATAATGAAGTCTAAGTAGTACATATGAAATTTAGCTGTGATAGCTAAATTGACGAAAATAACACTTATCATGTTATAAATCTAAGTCAGTAAGGAACCGTAGCAACAAGCAGTAGTTCTTTTAGGGTCAAGATTGCAGAGCTCTTTAAATAAGACTATGTTGCAAAGTATGATCTGCATATGATTTAAAATAGGTGCCTTAGTTCGAAGAACTAAGTAATCCTACAAACAAGTAAACGCCTTTACCTCTCAAACCATCATGGGAGAACGAGTCCTGCCACTCCGCCCACTTTGTTTCCACAAACAAATTTAAGTTAGGACTTTATAAATAACAAGTAAGACTATGCAGAAAGGACGAAGCATTTAAATCAAGTAACGACACATACACGACAATGTACAATCATAAGAACTAAGCAGTATACAACAGTATGACATCGTGAGTAAAATACTAATAATAATGACTGAAAGTAAAAGGACAGAACATAAGAACAACTTGTGAGTAAACAGTGGTACATGTAGTGTACGAGATATTTCCGCAATTCAATAATGTTCCGTATAGGTAGTTTTTACCAGCCTATAAAAAAAAAAAAAATTTTGATTTTTGGGGACATTAAAACTTAACTCACTAACTAACCACAGGTGAGGTTAGATTCTTCAACTCTTATCAGGAATATTTCACATTCTATGGACAGAAGTTGTTCCTCTGGTCTGAATGGTTCAGATCCAGAACAAATGAGTCACAAGTAGGTCAGAAGACTTTCCCTAGAAGCTATGGATTCCTGGAATAATATCTCTGATAGAAGACCTGCAAAAACATATCAAACACATGACAACATCAAAGATACCAGAAAACTATCCATAGATCAATATCAGGGACTAAGGAATCTGATAATAGACATGTGAGATTATAACACAAAAGATATATGGGAAAGAAATCAACTTTGCATTAATATATGAATGAAAGAGCTTACAACCGTTTTGCCATAGTGTCGATTCACTCCTTCGCAAGACTAACATCTCATCCCCTATAGCTCCAACTTTCTCCTATGTGCTCTCTAATGGATTAGGCTAGGATGTTAATTCAGTAGCATAACTTTACTCTCTTCTTCTCCCCTCAACCATGGAGTATGCGCCTGGTTTTATAGGGCTCAAAGGGATAGGAATGGTTGAGAAATAGGTGGGTGAGATGGCCATGAGATCCCCAAAGCATAGATCTTGAGCTTAACTGACCCAGGTGAGTAGGGATAAGGCTATCCATGAAGCTTTTGTTCTAGAAGATTCGTGAAACCTTCTCTTTTTCACTTTTTACCAAGGGCACCACTTATACTCCCTTATGATAGAGCGGTGCAAGGTGAGAACCACTCCAAAAACAAAGGTCAAAGGTGGTGGCACCGCCTGTCTTCCAAATGACTCAGGCACAAGGATAATTTTAGGGGTGAATTTTAGCACAGTGGGCTATTTTTCCATGTTTTTTTCCCAAAAACGATTCGCCATTTTGCATTTTTTGAAGCCCTCTTTCACCCAATTTTGATGGGGTAAATTTTTTTCACCCTAAAAGTCGCCAAATTATTATATAAACGATATAAAATCCTTGGAAATTAAAATATTTTTTGAAAAATATCGCCAATCATTTAATAGTTGGGGTTTTAAGAATTGGTAATATTCGCCAACATTTATACACTTTTAAATAAGTATGGTTCCTTAAAATCATCCCTGCTCAGGTGGTGCTGTATAAGGTACCGCTTATCAGCTTAAGGGTAAGAGCGGTGCTGGAGTTTCGGATGTAGAATCAACATCTAGAGCACTGTTTTCACTTCAAGTTTGGGATTGAAGGGAAAATGGAGGTGTTAGACATGGTGGTGACAGGATTTGGGTATAGTATAATTCCCCCCAAATAATGAGGCTAGAGGGATAGGATAGGCGAGATATTTGATAGAGCAAGTTAACACTTCAAGGTAAGAGCCAGCTTGATCAGAGAGTATCATCGAGTAGACATATGCAATACATTAATACTTTGACTCATGAGTAAATGTAACCTCATCATGGATGCAGACCAATACAAGGAAGATCCATGAAGGGAATAAACAAACATGGGTACTAGAATACAATGTAGATCCATGTGATAGAGGACTCAAACTTGGACATAGCTACTAGATATACAACGTAGATCTATTTCATACAGATAGAAATTTGAGCATAGCCACAACCATACAAATGTGGATCCATGCTGGTACTTCATACAATATACTCTATCGCAACATGGGGAGAAAGCTATGAGTGCTTAACAAATACCCAGGGTCTTCGTCTTGTCCTCCACAAAGAATGATTCTATCGATGTGATTACAATGTTTTGAAGTCGAACATGGTAGAAACCACTTGATTACTGGCCAATGATGTGAACCATTAACAAGTGTGAGGGAGATCACCATTGATGTCAATGATTCCCAAGGTACCCTAGTACAATCTACTGAGTGTGAATAGATGTTTTGATGTCGAACACCTAGTGGAATATTTCGAGCAAAGGTCAATGGTGTAAACCTATGTCGAGAGCGAGAGAGTCTATCATTGAGGCATACAAATCTCAAGGTACTAAAATTGTTTCTAATACTATTTCCTGGATGATGAGCTGATGTCGACAGGAATATTCTTGTCGAAGGAGGGCCATGATGAATCCCACATCGATGACACAAAACTCGAAACAAAGTTCTGGAATGTTGTAGATAACATAACCACAAGACTAACTCAAAGTATTGACACAAAGGTTGTTTTAACTGCAGGGGTAAAATTCTTTCTTCCTTTGAACATCGAGCGGCACGACAAAAGACTTGGAAGCATGACTAGACCAGACAGACACACAATACGACAGTGGACAATGAATTCTTTTGAAAGACTCAAAGGAGTGACATGACTCTTGAAAGTGGATCGAATTGTAAGTCAGCTGAATACACAATTGACTAAATTATATGCAGACAAGTGCCATGTTCAAAGGTGACAAACAACTACCATTTGATTTGAAAAATGATTCCCTTCCCTTAATTCCCCCATAATGGTTGATGAGTACCTCTTTTCATTTTTACGAGTCCAAAGAGGGTAACAAGGACTTGTTTTAGCTCATCTGAAGACAAGTCCATTCTCATACATTTTACAAACTTGAGAAAGGAGGGGTTTGTTCCCAAAAAAGGGTCTCTCAGTGTTTAGTTTAACGAGTCCAATGAAAGCAAACTCGGTATCATTCATGTTTAGAGACTCTGAGCGAAGACGAAAGAAAACTCCAAAGGGTCTTTTTTCATATGATTTAGTCTCCAGGGCCCCAAAAAGTGTAAAATAATACACGAGAGAACTCTTCTAGTCATGATTGGTTGGAGCGTTCCTTTTTCGTAAATAGTCTATCCAAATCGAAAAAGACATAACCTAACCTCGGAGAGACGACTCTTCAAATAATTTTACGAGTATGAAGAAGACAAGTACTCGATAATCTTTTCATATTAAGGGAGTTCGAAAAGAGCTTAAAAGAGACTCCATTAGGTTTCGTTTTTGCGATGAGAAGTTTTTACGAGCCTAAAAAGAATCGGAAAAAGACTCAGAACTTTAATATCGAGTTCTAAGAGCATGACCAAAGTGTCAAAACAAACGCTCGGGGACTTTTTGTGTTTTATCGAAGTACAAAAAAGTCAAAAACAAACTCCCCGTAGACTTCACTGTTTCCGTTTTTACTCCTGTAAGACTAAAAAACGATCATTAATCTCTCAAAAAATGACTTTAATGAATGATATAAATAGGCATTCATGTAATAATGATTTTTGAAATATGACATAACACAAAATACCCTAAAAATACATATAAAAGTCATTTGAATGGTAAAAATCAAATCATTTTACTATTTACCACTTGGTGAGAGTATTTTGGAGAAAATTGGGCCAGATCTTCAGTCAGTGATTCCGGAAGATTCCACCGTCTGATTCGAGTGCTGTCAGAGCCAAGTAAATGTCTGAACCCTAGCCTTTCCTTTTAATGCATTCATTTTTTATTTTGGGGGTTTTTTGGGCAGTTTTAGGCAAGCCCTAAAACCAAAATAAAGGAACTACTCCTGCCCCTTATGGGACAGGAGGTGCTCAATAAGAACCGTGCATGTTCCTCTACACTCAGGCGATGCCACCTCTCTATGCAAATGGGGCTCAGGTGGTGTCAGCCGTGAGTGTGGAAATTTGAATGGAAAGAAAGAAATGGAGCTTTTTAATGCTTTTGGTCAGTGATTATGTATCTAATTATCCCATTGATTGTTTTTGGCAGGTTCCAACCAATCCAAAATGGTCATATGGAAAGAATGACAACACAACGATGATGATTCCTTTGTCGAGAGAAATGCAGGGTGCATAGCTGCATTGAGGGACTGTGGACTCCTAAAATTCTTCCACACTCCTAGCATGGTGTCCCATGAATTCTTGTTGGAGTATATCCTTCATATGTGGAACCTAAAGCAGCAATATTTTAAGGTGGGATCCCATGTGCTGACTATTGAGGTAGAGGACAGAATACTTCTTGACAGGATTATCCAGACGGGGCGATCCTATTTCACTGACTGGTTCCCATGGAGCGGACATGACCACCCAGGAGTTAATCAACTGTCACTGCATACCTGGCACCAGAATGTCTGGGAAGAAAATTCCCATTAAGGTAGTGATGGACGGTCCTATCCGTATAGTTCTTTTCATTATGCAGAGGTTGGCTGGTAGCTAAGGAGCTCATCAAGATTCCAAATCACACATGCTATATGCTATAGAGGCCATGGAACCTACTATATTTAACTAGGAAAAAGCATTACTTCCGATGTTCAAGGACTAGCTGACCAAGTGTCGACAAGGAGAGCTGAAACAGTTCAACTATGGATCCATCTTAGCCTGTTTCTTCTTTGAGCGGGTCCCTCATTTGAGGCTACAAGTGGTATTTATTGATCTGAGGGTGAGAGACCCTTATATGTTGAGGTGGGTCAGAATCATGGCCTGCACAGGAGCAGGCAGGGGAAAAGTGAAGTTTGGGGCTCAATTTTTGTGCTGGACTAACGACCAAATCCTCATCATTGAAGATTATGCGTACGTGGGTACTGACTTTAGGGGTGACCCTGACCTATCACTTCCACCTCGTGCACAGTGGGGAAATATTGGTAAGAAACAAAACCCTAAAATGGAAATTTGTGTTTTTGTATTTTAATGTTTTTTTATTTTTATATGTAGTAACAAGACCTAAATATCTTCATGCAGATGTTGGAGTAGCACGACCTGGGGGATCTTCCCCACCGGATAGCCAAGCGGGAGCTCATTTTGTTCAACGGGGTGACGACCCAATCAGAGAGTTAGTGGAAAACCTGGAAAGGTCAACTCTAGATATACCTGATGCATCAATAGATGACCTCCCCATGAGGTATAGTGTGCCAAGTCGCTTCAGCCGATTTCTACGCAGAGTAGTACAGGCTGTGATATGCTATCACGAGCATCACTAGATAGTCCTACATGATGTATTACTGAAAGATGATATAGCTTCAGGATTTTGTATGATTTTGTACTGCCTGAAAGCCATAGTGCTTCAAATGAGGTCTCGTGACCTATTTTTGTAAAACACTTTATTTATATATATACATACTTTTATTTCTGATGTTTATATGTTCCAAATGTAAAATTTATTTACATGAATTTAATGTGTCTTCTACTGTCTATTTACAATATGATGAACCATGTTTGATTTCCAAGTTATGTATGAGCAATATACCAGTCTAAGATATAGTTTTCTAATGAATCAACAATTGCATTGTCTGCCCTAGGGATATGCCTATAAGTAATTACTTCAAATGACCTTTCCAACAAACGTACCCTCTGGAAGAGACGGAGAAGCACTGAGTTCCTGATGGTATAGACATGGTTCAAATGACAAACCACCAATTGCGAGTCCATGAAAACTACCAAATCATGAATGTTCCAAGATGCAGCCTTAGTCAGTATACCTATGACTGCCTGATACTCAGCGATATTGTTGGTAGCTGGACCAATACAAACCACTCCTGAATTGACCAAATCATGAGCTGGGGAATAGAGAACCCAAGTGGCTGAGGCAAGGTTCAAGGTATGGCGGAAAGCACCATCAACGAAGCCGTAAAAAGCCATATGTTCTGCATAACCAAAATAGTGTATAAACAGTTTGGACACTAAACTCAAAACCATATTGAAAATACTAAAACACACACTAAAAAAGTTAAACAATGTACATATATACAAGGTACCATACATGAATAATATATGCATAGTACCTCTTAAGGTACAACCAATTGCGAGGTTGCTCGAAGGGGATTCCATTATAGTCCATGAGCTCATAAGCCCCTTTCTCTAAAACTTTGGAAATGAGAAAGGGACCGTACCACATTGATTTGAACTTCCCTTTCCCTGGATCTTCATGTCTCTGATTGTAGGTCATAACTAGGTCACCTTCACTAAAAATACGAGGTTGGAAAGACTTGTCATACATCACCTTAACGTGTTTCTTGTGTGCCTCATTGGATAAGGCAGCATCTCGTCTAGTTTCGTCAAGATTGTTCAGGTATAGGAATCTTTCTTTCTCGATAGAAGTATCTAGGAGAAGTTCAACGACAAGTTTCAAAGATGGAATCTTACACTGAATAGACAAGACAACTTCTAGTCCATAAACTAACTGGAAGGGTGTAAAAACAATAGTTGTTTTTATTGAAGTCCTATAAGCCCAAAGAGCAGAGAAGAGGATGTGGTGCCAGTTGGTTTTGTGATCTCCAACCATCCGTCGCAACATGGTTTTTAAAACTTTATTAATGGCCTCGACTTGACCATTAGCTTGTGGAAAATAGGGTGTTGAGTTTTCTTGATAAAAACCCATCTTGGCACTCAGTTCTTCCATCATCTGATTTCAGAAATGTGATCCGTGATCAGTAACTATAGACTGTGGGACTCCGAATCTTGCTATCACGTGATTAAATAGAAAGAGGGCGGAAGTCTTACCATCCTCTGCATTTTTAGGCATAGCCTCAGCCCATTTCATAAAATAATCAACGGCTACAATGATGTAACCATGCCCCCCAGCTGAGGTAGGCTTACAATGCTTAAAATCGATCCCCCGTTTGGCGAAAGGGCCAACGGCAATGATGGGGTGTAACGGAGTGGGGTGGGTGCACTTTTTCGAATAGAAATGTTGGCAGGGTGGCCATTTCTTAATAGCCTCATGACAATATTTAAATACTGAAGGCCATAAATAGCTAGCGCAAAGGATTTATGGGCTGTAGCCATCCCAAAGAGAGAACGGCCGCATGCTCCAGAGTGGCAGTCATTCGGAACTTGTTCAAACTCTTCATGATAAAGGCATCGTCGAATAACAGAATAGATACCACGCCTATACAAAGTATCATTCATGATAAGGTAGTATTTTGCGTGGTGACAAATACGGCGATGATCGTCACGGGATAGAGTGGGATGAAATCTTTGTGTCTAGAGATAAATGATTAATTATCCATACCACAGATTAGTAGTGCTTATTAGGAACATAAATTCATCCAAGAATGAATCACTGGGCTTAGAATCCGTCGAAGCACAAGGAATATCACACATCAACTCAGCAAAAACCAAGGATTCCTTTGACGTGGTCTTGGCAAACTCAAGGTCAAATTCCTGTAGGATGACTATCCATCGGGAATATTTTTCCCCTAGCACCTGACAAGTCAGGATGTAATACATAGGGTTCTGATCTACAAATATGGTGGTAGTGCAAAGCAACATGTAGTGTAGAAACTTTTGTACAACAATTACCGTGGCCAATGCTAACTTCTCCACATGTGAGTATATAGTTTTAGAATCTATGAGATTCTTACTGGGGTAATAGACCATGTGCTCCTCACCGTCAAGATTTTCCTGCACCAAAACCATCCTGATGGTAGTAGTGGAGGCAGCAATGTATAAGAGAAAATCCTTTGAATAATATGGGGGGTGTATCACGGGTGAATGGGTGAGAGCATGCTTAAGATTATCAAAGGCGCGTTGGGCTTGGTCATCCCAAAAGAACGGGGTGCCCTTCTTGAGGAGATCCATATAGCCGTATGTTTTCTCCACAAAATTGCACATGAAACGACGAAGAAAGTTTCCTTCCCCTGTAAATTTTGGAGTTCAACAAGATTGGGTTGGGTTGGTAGGGATAAAATCACTGCAATTTTCAATGGATCTACCCAGATGCCATCCTTAGAAACCACGAAACCTAGGAGACGTCCTGTTTCAACGCAAAAAACACATTTATGTGGATTGAGCCATATATTATAATGACAACATCTCATAAAAATATCCCTAAGATGACCAGGGTGGTCCTCCCGTCGCTGTAATGAGATGGGAGGTCATCAAGGTACAGTTCAACAATATGTTTGACATCATGAAACGCATAGGACATAGAACGCTGAAATGTAGCTCCAACATTCTTCAGGCCAAATGGTAACTTCCTATATGCAAAATTTCCCCATGGGAAAATAAATGTCATATTGTGTTGATTGGTGGGAAATATCTCGATCTGATTATAGCCAGAAAATCCATCCATGAACGAGAAGATGACACTTCCAGCACAATTGTCAATAATCTAGTCGATAAGTGGAGTTGGAAAGTTGTCTTTGGGGCAAGCTTTGTTCAAATATCTAAAATCGATGCAGACTCTAATAGTGCCTTGTTTTTTATTGACAGGGACAACATTTGATACCCATTCCGTCAAGGGCACAAGATAAATAAACCCTGCTTTTAGAAGTTTTTCTATTTCATCTTTGATAGTTGTAGTCTTCCGTGGATGGACTTGACTTAGTTTTTGCTTGACAGTTTTGGCTGTGGGATAGGTTTTTATTTCATAGACCATGATAGATGGGTCTATCCCAGGCATTTCTTCATAGGACCAGGAAAAAATATCTTGGAATTCCTTGAAAAGTGCTCCGTATGCTTCATATTCTTCTGCTGAGTAGTTCTTCCCAACATGAACATGCTCAAGAGTGCCAGGCTTGACTAATATGTCGATTGGATTCATTTTAGTAATGTTGCACATATTTCCTTCAGATTCAGTGTTCTATAACAATACAGGAGTTTGAGGAGTATGGACAATATCAGTACTAAAGAGAGATGCAAAATCATGATCTTTCGAACTAGTGTTGGGGAGGAATGAGGATCTGTGATGGTGATCCTCCCATACAGATTCATTCATACTCATGATCTCCACAATGGACTTGTAAGAAGGGAAATTTGGGAGAGATAATCCAGAGTAGGAAGAGAGGGTTCTAACCAGAAGCGCAGGTGGTAGGGATCTGAAGCCACCAGATGAAGAGCATCAGTGTGGTCATTGGGAGGGGATTGGACAACATTGTACATTGCTTCGTGCGGACTTAATGAGGTTGACTTGAATTTTTTTTTTCCTTTGGGATCATAACCAAACGAAGAAATCATATTAACTATCGTTGTTTATGTGCTAGGAGGAGCTGACCGAAACACCCCCATAAGGGAAGAATCCTTCATCATGCCTATCCCAATCGATTGGTAAGGAGGAGGGCGCTGACCTAACATAGGGATGTTAATCGTCGTAGGGGTAGTAACATCTGACATATAGAAATCAAGCTGATCAATGGTTACAATCTTCCCTAGATGTGGAAACTGGAGGGTTTGAAATACCGTCGAAGCGACAGTAGTCATGGCATAAAACCAATTTCTTCCTAGCAGGAGATTGTAGTCTAACAGGGCATCCACCACTTCCACTTAAACGGAAACACTTTTTCCCCCAAGCTCGACCGAAAGTGCTGGTCTGAGACCGTGGGGCTAGAAACCTCATCCATCAAAGGATTTTAGGGTCGTTGACGATTTCATAATCTTGGGAGAGATGAGGGATTTCTAACAAGATAGGGACAAAACTGAAGTTGAAGCTCCTTCGTCTAGGACTGTTCTAAAGACCTTTTTCCCAACTACTTTCGTGATGATTTGAAAAACGAGTTGGTGAGGAAACCTAGACTTATAGTTCTTGACATTGAAATGAATCAAATTATTATTTTCCAGGTCTAAGGCTCCTAATGCGGTTAACAGGTTTTTGCGTTGTGTAGAACAACTTTGGAGTACTTCCAAGGTAGACATTGTACGTGGTGCCTGAGCGAGATCTTCAATGACATTGTAAAACTGTGCAGCTCGGGAAATAGGGTTGAAAACAGACTTTCTAAGAGTACTGTTGGGCAGATGCAAAATCACATAGAGATTAGGTTTCTCGATAGTTAGGGGACCATTAGACGAGGATGCGGTAGAACTAGTAGAGCAACTTTATCTGAAGAAGAATTATCATCTTTTTTATCTGTAGGGTTGTTATAATTCTGACTTCGAGTTTATAAATTAACAGTTCCCAAGGAAATCATGCAAATTTTCTCTGAAGAACTAGAATTTCTCTCATTAGACATGTGGTCTATCAGTTGTTGCTGAGAACTGCTGGTGTAGGGTTAGTTTTCAAAAATTTATTGATTTCTTCACGACGGGGACACTCCTTCGTGAAGTGATCCCCGCAGCACAACAGACATGGATATTTTGCTTTTCTCTTACCTTTATCATTTTCATTGGTTGTAGGTTTCGGGTTCTCTTGTTGGTTTCCATTTTTTTTGTTTTTTCCTTTACCTTTCTTTTTATTATTACTAGGTGTTTCCGTACTTTGAATAGAATTCACCTCGGTGGAAACCTTGGGAGTTGAAGGAGTAGTAGCAGAAGCATTGGGTTGCTTGGTAGGTTTTGCTGCTAATGAGGGTTGGATTAAACCAACAATCCCATCAACAGGATTTTCTGCTGGTGGCTTAGCAGGATCAGTGCTAGGGTGAGGAGCTTGAGGGATCAAGTCATATAGTGTTTCGGATTGGGAATACACCAAATCTAGGTACTGATCATGACTAATAGCCTGTTCTTCAGTGATAGCACCGCCCATAGCCACATCTCGGGCAATAGGTGGAAACAAAGACTTCGTAAACCAATCAGCTAAGAGTTGGTCCAGGATAGGAGCTTTAATAAGCCTTCCTTGCCTTCTCCACTCATGGATGTGATCCGATATGTGTGTGGAGGTGTTTTGATGCAGAGAGGTTAAAAGGTCTATACCTATTTCATAACGAATGGGTAGCTGAAAGTGTGTGAGGAAGACAGTTGTCAATTCACTTAAATCCACAAATGAATGTCATGGAAGTTCAATATACCACTTCATGGTCGTACCGGTCAAAGTGCGTTGGAAGAGTCTCAATCGAATAAAATCATCCATCAAGGAGTTTGACGAACACCATAGATGGAAAGTCATAACGTGATTTTTGAGATCATTTACCTACTTACCATCAAATTTTGGGATGCTCGATGGCAACTTTACTAGAATTGCAGGCCATGAAGGATTGTGTTGGATGGGGTCATTAATCAACTTGGACAAATCGGGTAAGTCCAAAGTTGCTAGGAAATGTAGCTGATGATTGGGCTTCATGTACTGGTAATATTGATAAGGCATGTAACCACCAGTAGGTTCGTAGGTTTACTGATATGCAGGTTGTTGAAATGTCTAATGAGATGATGTACTTCTCGAAGATTGACCTCCAGGGTTAGGGCCGCTAGATCCACCAGGACCATTAGGCCTGTTAGGACCATTAGGAGGAGGACCACCAAGGGGAGGGAAACCAAAACCCCCAGGACCACCAGGACCACTAGGAAGTGGGCCACTAGAACCCACAGCACCACTAGGACCACTAGGAGGAGGGCCACTAGAACCCCCAGCACCATTAGGACCACAAGGAGGAGGAACGCCAGGACCACTTGGACCACCAGGAGGAGGACCTCCTTGACCTCCAGGACAACCAAGAGGAGGACCGCCATAAGGTGGTCCTCCAGCACCGCCACTAGTATGAATATGTATTCCTCCCATTGTCGGCATATAAGACCAGTTGGGTTTCCCCCATGGTGTAAAAGTATTCCCATGGTATGGAATTCCAATATAAGACATTCCTATAGGGTTGGGTTGATAATTCATATTTCCTACAGGAATTTGATGTGCTGGATAACCATAACCCCATGAGGGTTGATGAACTGCAGGTTGTGCCACCGAGGGATGACCTAAACTTGAAGGGGGGTTCACCACATTTGTGTTGTTGGGAGGGACATATACTGTGGATTGTCCTACAGCAGAGGTTTTCCTATTATTCATAACAGTTCCATTAGTGGGTAACGTAGGTCCCACCAAGGGTTTCCCCTCAGCATTAGAAGGTATAGACACTACCGGAACTAAAGGTTACCCCTCAGCCATAGAAAGTATGGGATGACTAGCTGAGACAGACCTAGAAATCAATGCTACAGGGGCGAAATTAGAGGTTTGACCTAGATTGCAAGAAGTCTCACCATATACTGGATGACCATCAGAAGAAGGTTTAATTTCAGCCAGAGGCCAAGGATTCATATTATGGGTGAGAAGAGATGAAAGAGGTTCTTTATGAGGTATGGGGGTTGCTAAGATTGTATCTAATGTCTGCATTTTCTCTTGAAAATCATGTGCACGGTGAATAGAGGCTTGGATTTGTCTATACTCTTCTTCACCTAGTGAAGATTGTTCAAGAGAGGGCCTATTTAACCCAAATGAGGCAATGGCCTGGCCCATAGAAGTTCTCCAAAGTGAAGCATCTGGGCCATACTCAGGTGGAACAGGACTATTGGTAAGACCTTCCATATGCGGATGAAAGGAAGTATCAGCCATAGGAGGTTGTTGAACCAAGGGATTTATATAAGAAGTGAATTGGTGTCCACTTTCTATAACTATGTTTTCTTCCTCATGGGAATTAGTTGCAGCTCCTTGGTCGATGGCTTCCATTGGACTTTCTCCTGTAACGGGAGTAAAATCGGGTGGCAAGCCCTGATTCCTTCTGGATCATCTCAACCAAAACTTAGCCAGATTGGTATCAGTTACTAAGCTAACCTAGGGTCTCAAAGCTAATAACACACAAAAACTTTCTCCTACTCAAGCTATAGGCCAACAAGCAAACTTAAATGACAGGAGGAGATCAAATAGTCGGTCTCTCACCAGGATTTTCAAGTAGGTGAAACTCACCATATACCACAAGGTTACGTGCGTAGTAATCTCCCCGAATGTTTTTTTCGGTGTATTGCTCCACACACAATAGCCAAAGGGTTTTTGTCAGATGGATAGGGTATCCTAGTGGGGTCTCCCGATATGCGCAAGGTACGTGGGAGCTCAAATCGGTAGTAGTGCTATCTAATGCACAACCGTTCACAAGGGGCCTTCCGATATACAATCGAGTACGTGAAGTACCTTTATATGTACCTCAAGGGTATGTGAAAGGTCATTCAATATACTGATGGTACGTGGAAGAACTGCGCGAGTCTCGGGTTGTAGTGTGGACAAGTAACAACAACTCCTACATTTAACGACGTCCGAACACGTCTCTAACCTATCACTCAAATTTCTATACAATTTTTAGGCCTAAAGCTACTGTTAATTTTAAAGTGGATGGAGAGGTGAATGCATGAGATTTTGATAGAAAAAGTAAAACCATGCAAAGATTAATTGCATGCTCATTCACTTTACCATTCAGATAATGCCTAATTATGGGAAGGAGGGAGATTCTTTTTAATTTTTATTTCAACCCAATTTTTTTCTCAAACAACTCTTGAATCGAGAAACAAAACAAGAAACATACTCCAAACTAATTTTTGAAAGCAATCAGATGGGATAGAGTCTCTTTTCCTAAAAGAAAAACAACTAACACTCAATATGCATATGCAATCTATTTTTTCAATTTTTCTCTAAAACATGGAAAGATCTAACTTAAACTATTGATATTTTTTCTTTTGATGAGATAATGATGCAAAAGAGACAAAAAAACAAAGGAATCCTGAAAGCTTATGAAGCTAATCAGAGATCCAGTGACTTAAGCTCGTTAAAAACAATGACCTAGTCTCAACAAAAAAAATTCTTTTCTAAAGCAGAAAAGAAGTCTCCCACTAAATCTATGGAAAAATGAAAACAAGGAAATGATCAAGCAGCCTTTATCTTAGTGTTTATCAATGGACGAAAAGAGACCTAACTGAAACAATACTTTCAATTATTCCTTTCAAAATCAAAACCAACAAGCATGGAAGCAATGAATAATAAACAAGCCTAACCCAACTGTTGGATTTTTCAACCAAGCAAGCTCTTACCACCAAAAAATTCCAACGATGATCACTCATATTTATACAAACAAGCCTTGACAGTACAGGGCTGAAAGAAAAACCAAAATCTACTTTTGCAAAAAACCAAAAAACAAGGTCTGGAACAGAGCCTACCTGGCACCGCGCTAAAGGGGTCTTTGACATAGTAGTTTTTGATGTAACACCGCTTTGTTATTTCTTGACTCAAGCTGTGGCACCGCCTATGGGTAACTCCGTTCAAGCGGTTTCACTGCATATTTCCCACAACACATGAGCGGTTCCCTGTAAAAGTCCAGAACACAAGGAGAGAGAAAAATTCAAGTTAGAAGTTGCAAAAACAATATCAAAACTGATGAATCAACAATAATACAAAGCATATAAAGTTAAGGTGCCTCAGATTTGAAGAGATCTGATTATTTCAAACCAAAAATTCACTAACTCAGATGGTAGATTAGATCAAATGTTTGAAGACTGAGGAATATCAGATCAATTGAAGCTTGTATTCCCTAGCAGCGTCGCCAGATTTGTTATCACGAATATTTCACCTTCTGCAGACAGAAGTTGTTCCTCTGGTATGAATGGTTCAGATCCAGAACAAATGAGTCACAACTAGGTCTGAAGACGTTCCCTAGAAGATATGGATGTGTGGAATAAGATCTCTAATGGAAGACTTGCAAAAACATCTCAAACACATGACAACATCAAAGATACCAGAAAACTATCCATAGATCCATATTAGTGACTAAGGAATCTGATAATACACATGTGAGATTATAACACAATAGATATATGGGAAAGAAATCAACTTTGCATTAATATATGAATGAAAGAGCTTACAACCGTTTTTCCTTAGTGTCGATGCACTCCTACACAAGACTAACATCTCATCCCCGTTAGCTCCAACTTGCTCCTCTATGCTCTAAAATGGATTAGGCCAAGATGTTAATTCAGTAGCATAAATTTACTCTTTTCTTCTATGCTCTAAAAGGGATAGGAATGGTTGAGAAATAGGTGGGTGAGGTGGGCATGAGATCCCCAAAGCATGGATCTCGAGCTTAATTGAACCAAGTGAGTAGGGATAAGGCTAGCCACAAAGCTTTTTTTCTAGAAGCTTCGTGAAACCTTCTCTTTCTCACTTTTTACCAAGGACACCACTTATAATCCCTTATGATAGAGCGATGCAAAGTGAGAACCACATCAAAAACAAAGTTCAAAGGTGGTGGCACCTCCTGTCTTCCAAATGACTCAGGCGATGCTGTATAAGGTACTACTTATCAGCTTAAGGGTAAGATCGGTGCTAGAGTTTTGTATGTAGAATCAACATTTGGAGCACTATTTTCACTTGAAGTTTGGGATTGAGGGAAAATGGAGGTGTTAGAGATCTTATCACATGATGGTGATAGGATTTGGGTATAACATCAACACACCCCCTTAATCTCAACTGGTAGTACATCTTCAGCACTATCTATGCCTAAGTGATCTCTCTGATATACAAATCCAGATGTTCCTAATGGTTTGGTGAACATGTTAGCCAAATGCTCCTTAGAGCCACAAAATAGTAAATAAATTTGTCCATCATTGAATAACTCACGAATGAAATGATAGCAAGTGTCAATGTGTTTTCTTTTTGTATGAAATACATTATGTTTAGACAACTGTATTGCATAACTATTATCACAGAAAATAGAAGTGAGATCTTTTGCAGTGTGTCCCATATCCTTTAACAGTCTTCTTATCCAAACTGCATGGCAAGATGCTGTGGTGGTTGCTACATATTCTGCTTCAGCTGAAGACATGCTCACAATGGATTGTTTCTGAGATGCCCAAGAGATCAGATTTGTACCCAAATGGAAAGCATAACTAAATGTGCTTTTCCTATCATCAAGACTACCTACAAAATCACTATTAGTGTACCCTGTGAGAGTACTTTCTAGTGTATGAGTGTACCAGAGGCCATATCCAAGTGTGCCTGCAACATATCTCAGAATTGTTTTTCCAACTTTCCAATGAGAGTCTTTGGGAAACTCCATAAATCTAGAAATAAGACTGACATCATACATCAAATCAGTTCTAGTTGCAGTCAAGTACATTAAATTGCCTACCATTTGTTTATAGAGTGTATTGTTTACTGTTGGTTCATCATCATTCTTGGTTAACTTGGTGCCAAGAGCTATGGGGGTTTATGCTGGCTTACATTTATCCATTCTGAATCTCTGTAAAATATCAGTAGCATACTTATGCTGGAAGATAAAAATACCTTTATCAGTTTGAGTAACTTCCAGGACAAGGAAGTACTTCATCAGTCCTAGATCAGTCATTTCAAATTCCTTTTTCATGACTGTCTTGAAATATTCAGCATCAAATTACCAGTTTAAATCATGTCATCAACATAAATACACACCATCAATATTTTACCTTACTCTGTTTTGACATATAGAGTGGGATCATTGCTGCTTCTGCTGAAACCATTGTTGATGAGGTAGGAGTCAATCCTATTGTACCAAGCTCGTGGACTTTGTTTTAGACCATACAAGGCCTTTTTCAGCTTATACACTTTGTCTTCATGACCTTTGACAATATAACTAGGTGGCTGGTCTACATAAACTTCTTCTTCAAGAATGTCATTAAGAAAGGAAGATTTCACATCCATTTGATACATAGGCCATTGATTTTGTGTTGCAATGGAATGTATAGCTCTGATGGTATCCATCCTTGCTACAGAAGAAAAGGTTTCATCATAATATACACCATATTTCTGTGCATATCCTTAGGCAACCAAACTTGCCTTGTGGTTTCCAAGTTCTCATTTTTCATTAAGTTAGGTCTTATAGACCCATTTGACTCCAATACTGGTTTTGTCTGTAGGGATATCAACAAAGATCCCAAGTCTGATTTTTCTCTATTGCGTCAATTTCTTCATTCATGGATTTTACCCACTGTTCATCCTTCACTGCTTCATTAAAATATGTGGGATGACAGGAGAAGAGAGCACACTGAAGTTGTTCTTCAAGAACTGGAGTCTATTCATATAACTCCCTAAAGCTTCTGGTTTTCTAGTGTTGTGGTGGATTCTCTGCTGCTTCTTCTTGCTACTGCACTTCCAATATTGGAAGTCTGATAGGTAGATCTGGCTGATGTGAACAATATTCATGTTGTATGTCTGAAGGATAGCTCCAACATTTGTCTTCAATGAACTTTACGTCTCTTCTCACCACAAGTTTTTTGGTGATAGGATTATACAACTTGTATGCCTTGTGATGTTCACTATAACAAGTGAAAATGTAGCGCTCACTCTTCTTATCCAAATTTATTCTGAGTTCATCAGGTACAACAGAACCAAATATTTTTGGGATGTGAGACACTAGTCTTAATGCCACTCCATGCATCTTCAAGAATCTTGTCTTGGACAGTCACCGTGGGTGACCTGTTGAGCAAGTAGACTGAGCATCCAACAGCTTCAGCCCAATACTCATCTGACAGCTTCTTGTGTGACAGCATGCTATGGGCCATGTTCATGATGGTCTAGTTCTTCCATTCAGCAACTCCATTCTGTTGTGGAGTGTATCTGGTGGTGAACTGTCTCTGGATGCCATGCTGCTTACAAAATTCTGAAAACTCATGTGAATCATATTCACCTCCACCATCTGACCTGAGCATTTTAATGAACTTTCCATATTGATTCTCAGTGAGAGCCTTGAACTCTTTGAACTTAGAGAAGGTCTCTAATTTGTTCTTGAGGAAATAAATCCATGTTTTCCTACTAAAATCATCAATAAAGGTCAAAAAATAAAAACTACCTCCTATGGATTGGGTTTGCATGGTTTCACAGAGGTCTGTATGAACTAACTCAAGATGCTCTTTAGATCGAGATGTGGGTGTGGGGAAACTATCCCTATGATGTTTACCAGTGATACAATCCTCACATGTGCTGGATTGTTAATGAATAACCGGTAATCCTTTGACCATTGACTATTTGTGCAGGAGATTGAGACTCTTGAAGGGAAGATGACTGAATCTACAATGCCATAACCAGGATTCATCTTGACTTGAAACTGTATGAGCTACAGGCTATGGAAGGTTGGAACTCCTAAGACTGAGAGGAAATATTCTATTCTTGGTCATTTCAGCTTTGTCTATGAGTCTCTTACTGGGATATTTATCATATATAGCACAGTAGGTATCAAAAAATTGAATATCATACTGGTTCTGAAGTAATTGACCTATACTGATCAGAATGACATTCATATGCGGTACATAGAACACCTCATGAATGAACTTCTTTTCATTTTGCTTAGTAAGAACAGGAATAGTACCTTTTCCTTTTGCTGGAACCAGAAAATCATCTCCTAGCTTGATATTCGTGACAACAGGGGAATCCAAACTAGAGAATAGTGACTCGTTACCTGTCATGTGATTTCTACAACCGCTATCTAGTAGCCATAGATCTGAGATGCAGTGTTCTTCAGTAGCTTGATAAGACAGAAACATCACCTTTGACGAGCCTTCTTCTTCTTTGGAGAAATTGGCTCTGTTATTGTTCTAGTCAGCTTGCTTCTTTTTGCATTCTCATTCGTAGTGCCCATATTTCTTGCAATATTTACACTAAACATTGGACTTATTGGCCCATCTCTTTCCTCTCCCCCTCTGACCTTGAGAGTTGTGATAGTGTTCTGAATGCTTTGAGTGTTCATGACTGTGACTGGTTCTGTCTTATGTAGTTGGAGACCCTCGTCTCTTCTTCCTCAACCTCTGTTGAGGGAAGCTTGAGTGTTGAAAGCATTAGTTAGCGACTCTTCTTCTTGATTGAATCACGCTTCATGAGATAGAAGAGATCTAGTCAACTCTTCTAGGGTGAACTTAGATATATATTTTGCCTCTTCTATGGCATTCACTACCATAACAAACTTCTTGGTGAGACACCGAAGCATATTTTGCACAACAATATTTTGTTCTAGTGGTTCACCATTGGTTTGGAATTGGGTCACAACACCCAAAACCCTAGTCATGAACTGATCCACAAATTTTGACTCTTTCATCTTTAAACTTTCAAATTGAAGGCGCAGAGTTCACAGTCTTACAATTTTAACGCAATTGGTTCCCTTGTAGGCCGATGTAAGCAGATTCCAAGCTTGATGTGCACTAGTAGCTTCGAAGATCCACTAGAAATGGACTCCTCGATGCAACATTGGATCCGCCATGTGGCTGTGAGATCTCGATCTCAACAAGTTTCAACAGTAATCTTCTGGGTATTATTCATTGTGACTAGAGCAGTCGCATCAAGTTATTTGAACTCGGTTTGCACCATATCCCAACATTTGTTGAGATGCAAAAATGTCTTCATTTTTATAGACCAAAACTCATAGTTAGTTCCGATGAGAACGAGTCTGGAGATTAGCTTCAAAGAGCTTGTACTAGCCATGATTTATGACTAAAAAAAAATTATGCCCTAGCTTTTCTCCCTTGTATTTATTTATTTTTCTTTTCTCCCCTCTTTTTTTTTAATAAAATGGAGCAACGCTCCTTCTTCAATGGAAAAGAGCGGTGAGGGGGCGTGGTGCTAACAAGTTGTGTAACTTTTGGAGTTTCATTGCGCTTTCCAAGTGCAACAAGAGTGGTGGTAATGCTCCTAGCTTCTTCACAAATAGTGGAGGCACCGCTTTTTCACTTTGTGAAATGAGCGGTGGCCTATGTGGGTAACGCTTTTCCTAAAAGGAAAGGAAGTGGTGGCCTTCCCATTAAAAAAAATCATTCTGAAGTGGTGATTTTTTTGAATCAGGCACCCATGTCCTGGGTGCCCTGTACGGTTTGAAACAGGCACCCAGGGCATGGTATGACAGAATTGATGGCTTCCTATCTAGTTTGGGCTTTACCAAGAGTAAAGCATATTCCAACCTTTACTACAAGGTTGAATATGGAAACCCAGTGATACTCCTACTATATGTGGATGATCTTTTTGTAACATGTATGGATGGGTTGATTGCTGATACGAAGAGGAAACTTGCTGCCGATTTTGAAATGAAAGACTCGGGTATGATGCACTATTTCCTAGGCATGGAGGTGTGGCAGAATGCAGATGGAATCTTCCTTTGACAAGGTAAGTATGCAGTAGAGATTCTGAAGAGATTCAGGATGATGGACTGTAAGGCCATAACCACAACTATGGCATCGAACCTAAAGCTATTGAGTGATGCTTCATCAGAAGCTGTTGATGCTACGATGTATCATCAGATGATTGGCTCCTTGATGTACCTGATAAACACAAGACTAGATATTTGCTTTGCTGTGAACAGCTTGAGCCAGTTCCTGACAGATCTGAGACATGTTCACTTGATTGCTACAAAGCATATTCTGAGGTACCTGAAGGGTACAGTTGATTATGGGCTCAAGTATGAGGCAAATCAGAAGATTAACCTGGAAGGTTATGTTGATTTAGATTGGGCAGGCAGTGCCATCCATAGGAAGAGTTCTTCAGGATGCTGCTTCAGTATGGGATCAGGTGTGATCTCTTGGTTTAGAAGGAAGCAGTCCTAGGTGGCACTGAGTACAGGTGAAGCAGAATATGTCGCAGCTTGTTCAACTAGTTGCGAGGTAGTGTGGCTGAGAAATCTACTGTCTAATTTATTTGATCTCTAGTTGGATGCTACTTGTATATATTGTGACAACCAGAGTTGTGTGTATTTTTCAGAGAGCCCAGTGTTCCATGACAAGTCAAAGCATATCGAGATCAAGTATCACTATATCAGGGATATGGTGCATAGAGGAGTAGTGAAGCTCCAGTATGTTACAATGGATGAACATATAGCTGATGTGTTGATGAAGTCATTGGCCAGAGTGAAGTTTGAGTACTTCAGGGAGAAGCTTGGTGTTCTCCAGATCGAGGTTCCCTCCAAAGGGAAATGATGAGACCTAGAGCCATTCTGACATGGTGAGAGGATTAGGTTCCTTCCATGGTCAGATGTAAGGGATGAGCCATTCTGTCATGGTGAGATGATTTGGTTCCTTCCATTTCAGATGTGAGTGCTAGAGCCATTCCGGCATGGTGAGAGGATTAGGTTCCTTCCATGGTCAGATGTATGGGCTAAGCCATTCTGTCACAGTGAGAGGATTTGATTCCTTCCATGTCAGATGTGAGTGTTGAGCCATTCTGATGTGACTGTAGGATTGGTTCCTACATGATCATATATAAGTGTTGAATGCCATTGTTGGAATGGAGGCACCTGGTCAGTTACCAGGAATACTCAGTATGGGACTAAGGGCCATTTTGATATGACTATAGGATGTAGTATTACATGATCAAATGTGAGTGCATGGCCATTCTGGTGTGATTGAGGGATGTGTTCCCACTTGATCAAATATAAGGGCTGATGCCATTCTCTAGGAGAATGGTGGCACCTGGTCAGTTACCAGGAATCCTCAGTCTGGGACTGAGAGCCCTTTCGATGCGATGTTTTCGAACATGGTTGAATGTAAGTGTAGATCTTTTCTGATAAGATGAGGTCGGATGTAAATGCAGAGCCTTTCTGACAAGATGAGGTCGGATGTAAGTGCAGAGCCTTTCCGACAAGATGAGGTCGGATATAAGTGTTGAGACATTCTGGCGCGATGTGTTTACACATGGTTAGATGTGAGTGCTGGGCCTTTTTGACAATATGAGGTCATATGTGAGTGTTGGGCGTGCCTTTTTTACAAGATGAGGTCATATGTAAGAGTTGGGCAGGCCATTTTGACTTAGGGGCATATATAAGCGCTGATGAAGACCTACAAGAAGGGTAGGCCTACAACCAACATGAAAAAGGGTTGGAACTGTAGAAATTCTTGTGACGAGAAGAATCGAGAGACATCACCATTCTAAGATAGCACGGATGATGATGATCCAGACTTGATGATGATCTAGATCAAGTGATGATCCATATGTGATGATGATCCAGATCAAGTGATGATCCATATTTGATGATGTTACAGTGATGATGATCCAGCAGTCGTGATGATCTAGATCCCGTGATGAAGAAGACTTGAAGATGAAGGTGACTTGAATATGAAGAAGACTTGAAGACGATGATGACTTGAAGATGAAGAAGACTTGAAGATGAAGACAACATGAAGATGAAGATGACGAGATGATCCAGTCATAAAAGAGAAGAAGACTAGTGTTGAAAATTGTGTCGAAAGAATACCTTCCTAGTTAAGAGGGAGTGTTGATGTATTTGTAACTTCGGAATGTATTCACTTGTATATATTATGTCTTGTACCTCGATGTTTATTCTGGGAAGTGTCTATAATGTATTTGAGTCATGTCATGCCCCGATGTTCCTATTGGGAGGTTCTATAATGTAAACAAGTCATGTCAAGTCAATATGGGAAACCCTCCTATTGTTCAAGGGTTAAAGTCCGTGCAGTTCTGTGGCACTAGGGTTATTAGAATATCCTAGAGAAGTCGGCCCTAGTGAGTCATTGTCAAGTCAGGAATTAGTGTAAATACAGAGTGAGCCTCTCTATTTATCACATACTCATACACACTCACTCACACTCAGTTGCAGTGCATAGTTGAGGAAGAAGAAGTTGCTGGGGCTAGAAAGAAAGAGGCTACTACTGTCGAGATATCATCTTACTGTTTTTGGCGCTTTTCTATTTGGTGCTGATTCTAGTCGATCTCTCACCAGGATTTTCAAGTAGGTGAAACTCACGATATACCACAAGGTTACGTGCGTAGTAATCTCCTCGAATGTTGTTTTCAGTGTATTGCTCCACACACAATAGCCAAAGGGTTTTTGTCAGATGGATAGGGTATCCTAGTGGGGTCTCCCGATATGCGCAAGGTACGTGGGAGCTCAAATCGGTAGTAGTGCTATCTAATGCACAACCGTTCACAAGGGGCCTTCCGATATACATTCGAGTACGTGAAGTACCTTTATATATACCTCAAGGGTATGTGAAAGGTCATTCGATATACCGATGGTACATGGAAGAACTGCGCGAGTCCCGGGTTGTAGTGTGGACAAGTAACAACAACTCCTACATTTAACGACGTCCGAACACGTCTCTAACCTATCACTCAAATTTCGATACAATTTTTAGGCCTAAAGCTACTGTTAATTTTAAAGTGGATGGAGAGGTGAATGCATGAGATTTTGACAGAAAAAGTAAAACCATGCAAAGATTAATTGCATGTTCATTCACTTTACCATTCAGATAATGCCTAATTATGGGAAGGAGAGAGATTCTTTTTAATTTTTCTTTCAACCCAATTTTTTTCTCAAACAACTCTTGAATCGAGAAACAAAACAAGAAACATACTCCAAACTAATTTTTGAAAGCAATCAGATGGGATAGAGTCTCTTTTCCTAAAATAAAAACAACTAACACTCAATATGCATATGCAATCTATTTTTTCAATTTTTCTCTAAAACATGGAAAGATCTAACTTAAACTATTGATATTTTTTCTTTTGATGAGATAATGATGCAAAAGAGACAAAAAAACAAAGGAATCCTGAAAGCTTATGAAGCTAATCAGAGATCCAGTGACTTAAGCTCGTTAAAAACAATGACCTAGTCTCAACAAAAAAATTTCTTTTCTAAAGCAGAAAAGAAGTCTCCCACTAACTCTATGGAAAAATGAAAACAAGGAAATGATCAAGCAGTCTTTCTCTTAGTGTTTATCAATGGACGAAAAGAGACCTAACTGAAACAATACTTTCAATTATTCCTTTCAAAATCAAAACCAACAAGCATGGAAGCAATGAATAATAAACAAGCCTAACCTAACTGTTGGATTTTTCAACCAAGCAAGCTCTTACCACCAAAAAATTCTAACGATGATCACTCAGATTTATACAAACAAGCCTTGACAGTACAGGGCTGAAAGAAAAACCAAAATCTACTTTTGCAAAAAACCAAAAATAAATGCTAGACTGTCTATTCTACTTTCCTAGAATAAATGCTAGCTATGTTAGGTAAATCATTACTTTTCATTTCCTAACCCAATGTATATGTTTCTCTGTTTAAAACTGCTAAGGTTTTCATCTTAAAAGTATTAACCCTAAGCTGTAAGTAATTTCCTATACCAGGTTTTCCAGGGTTTATTTATTGGCTTATTTCTGTAAGATTCAATTTATTTACTAATTGAAGATAGTCATTTACACAGAAAATTAAATTGAGAGTCGAAGAGGGTTGTGTTGCAAGAATTTACAATTCGACGTTTCGACCCCTTCTCTGGGATCATCATCAGGAGACGTTCAGGCTTTGAACGTCTCCTGATGATGATCCTAAAGAAGGGGTCGAAACGTTGAATTGTAAATTCTTGCAACACAGCCCTCTTCGACTCTCAATTTATTTACTAATGTTCTTCAAGGGTTCTACACCCTATTTTAATTTCTGTAGTAGTATTATTGATAAAACTGGGTTATGTACAAACTAGGTTATTCAGACCTAATATTATTGTTCACTTAGTCTTTATATACTCTACTGACATATTCCATTTGTTAGTAGAGACATGTTATAGATTTTAATAGATTAATCTTAGAAGTAGGTTCTAAATACATTTATGTATAACTTACAATCTATATAACTTAAGGTACTATCTACAAACTGAACTACTATGTATATATATAAACATATATAGACATCAAACATAAAACTGGGCAAAACACTATCTATAAGTATTCTACATTAAGATCTAAGATAAATAGATCATTAAAAGACCTTTCAAGGTCTGCACATTAAATACCTGGTAAATAGTAAAACATTCCATTTAAAAATACATCATCATAAATAAATGAACATAGTAAGCATTATGACTATCCATTTGGTCCAAGATCGAATCTTTGTTCACATATATAAAACCCACAGTCCTAAAACAACCATATCATATATGCATAAACATTAACCAATTACATAACAAACTTTTCATTCCATATAACGAATTAAACACCATTTCACACACAGGAATCATTTCATGTATAAACCATATCGAAATCGTACAACAAACAAAATAATTACAATGGTGAACATGAATCGAATCCCGTGGACATTCCAGCCCCAAATCGCATCCATATCAAATTTACAACTCGTTACATCAAACCACTAACAGAATCAAACCTTGAGGGTTTCGTTTACATTTAAATTATGGCCACTCTATACCTACAACGTATGCAGGATACACACTATAATAACCACAATATTTTCTTAAATAACAAGCCATTATGCTACAGCTAAGTCATATGACTTAATATCTGCCTCTGCACAGTAAGCCATGGCCTCGACCAAATTAAATGAACCCACATGCTTTTAAAATCAATTAACAAATCATTACATATGAGGCTGTAAGACTCTCATCAAGCAATGCACAAAATTATCCCAAGCCATGACTTGTAAAGAATAAAATGCACAGTATATATAAACAACCAACGAGCACTATCAACGCTTTCCCCTACAGTGACGAAAGCCAACGTGGGTTTGTACACAAGTGTCTGTCCCAATTCACCTTACATTTTAATCAACGAAGTATTGACAACAATACAACCATATTAAGCTATCACAGAAATCATGGGAAGGCTCATGCCATACACGGCGTGGCCTCAACCCATGCACTGTCAATTATTACAGTCAAATCTAATTAAACCAAATATACATAGTCCATTAACGAAGGCAAAATGGCATATGTTAACCCGTAGAGAAAACAAATAGCACGGCAAATAAATCAACACATACATAGTAAGCATAATAACCGTGGCCATTTCATAAATGTAGAGTGTACATATTATGCATAGGAATGCCAAAATCCTAAGTAAAGAATTTACACAGTAATGCCATCCTCACAGCCAAGTCCACACAGGCGTGCCAATGGGAAATGGCACCATTGCAAGCAATGGTGCAGCCCATGGCTTAAAATCCCAAATCCAAAATAACGATTTACAAATCAACATAACTTATACACAGAGGTTGTAAGGGCATAAGATTCAGTCCACAGCTTAAAAGCCTAAAGGTACTTACAAAACCCAAGTCTATTCATCACAAGCACGAAGGCAAATTCAAAACCCCACAGAAAATCCCCAAACCAAACAATGAAACAAAACGCAGATAGGCAGAGAGACCCTCAGCCTTAGCCTCTTCTCCTCTACCTCGTCCTCCTCTTCCTCGACCTCTGTTGAGGGAAGCTTGAGTGTTGAAAGCATTGGTTAGCGACTCTTCTTCTTGATTGAATCATGCTTCATGAGATAGAAGAGATCCAGTTAACTCTTCTAGGGTGAAATTAGATAGATATTTTGCCTCTTCTATGGCAGTCACTATGATAACAAACTTCTTGGTGAGACACCGAAGAATCTTTTGCACAACAATATTTTGTTCTAGCTGTTTACCATAGGTTTGGAATTGGGTCACAACACCCAAAACCCTAGTCATGAACTGATCCACAGTTTTTTACTCTTTCATCTTTAAACTTTCAAATTGAAGGCATAGGGTTTGCAGTCTTACCATTTTAACACGATCGGTTCCCTTGTAGGTCGATGCAAGCAGATTCCAAGCTTGATGTTCGCTGGTAGCTTCGGAGATCCACGAAAAATAGACTCCTTGATGCAATGGTTCCTTCCTCACGACGGACGGCTAGTTTAGAAAGGTTACCTGCCAAGGAGTTTTGTTCCCTATAGATGTGTTGTAGGTGAAGAGAATCAAACTAACTAATAAGTCCCTTAACCCGACCAAGCTAGTGGTAGAGTTCAATGGAGTGTATGGAATGTTTCTCATTTTCCCAATCAACAATGACCATGGAGTCTCCCAACACACACACCCTGGTCAAATGCCTGCTTTTGGCAAATAACAATAAACCCCAAAGGGCTAGCAGCTCATCCTTTGTGTTTGTCCCCCTCCCACCATCCATACAAAGAAAAAAGGACTATTTCGTATCCAACCTAAGCACCATCAAAGTAGCCAACCACATGATAATTTAGAATGGGAGGGTCACTGATCATTCAGATCTTATCCTTAACTGGTGAAGATACAGTATATGCCAAAGAAGTGCAAGCCAAGTGTACACTACAACTGGGATCCACATCAACTTGTTGGAAGATAAGGTGATTCCTATCCTTCGGCCAAACTTCCCACATAAGATACATCGAGACAACAAAGGACTTATGGGAGTTCTCAAACCAGTATTTAAGGTTGTCCACAATACTACCAGCACTCCACTGCCATTGAAAATTTAAGTCACAAGTATATTCTTGCCAAACCTATTGAAAGAAAACATAGTTTTTAAACAAATGTTCAGCCGATTCAAGAGCATTAAGACAGAGTGAGCATCTTCTTGGCCCGGAGTGACCTCTCTACTGAAGCAGTCCCATGTCAATATTTTATGTTGAATACAGATCCAAATAAAGAATTTTAAAATTGTTAGGTATATTTACCTTCCAGAGTGCCTTATACCACCATGCAGGCTCATTTAAACACTGATGCTTTAAGACAGAGAGATAGGAAAGATTTGCAGAGACAATCCCTGGAAAATGTATTGAAAGACCAGACCAAAGTGTCATTGTTCTCATCATCATACATATGGGCTATATGGGCTATATAAACTTCCCATTCCTCAGCTAAATCCCCAGATAGTCCAAGAAATTTCGAGGTATACCATCGTGGTTCAGAATCCCTGCCAACCTGATAAACCTATTTTAAAACAACCATGTTCTTGGAGTGAAGCCAATCCAACAAAGCTCGAGATAATGAAAATTTTTGTATTCCAATGATCGAGTCAAGACTAATATGAATAGAGCTTCCTCTACCAACCTACCAACGTAAGTCCTGTTGAATGAGAGAAAAAGAGTTATATAAGCTCCACCAAATGGCCGAAGATGTAGGGTATGCCTCAGGGACTTCCTGAATCCATAAATCCAGAGGAATTCTTCTCATATACTTAGCTTTAAAAATAGTGTCCCATAAACTAGGCGTCATGAGGCATCTCCATAAAATCTTTGCACATGAATAGAGGTTGAAAAGGTCAGGTTGTTTTATCCCCCAACCACCCCAGGATTTGGGTAGAGAAATGGTCTTTGAGGCCATCAAATGATAATTTGTGGTTTCAAGGGTGCCCGCCCATAAATAACAAAACATGAAACCACGAATGGTGATCAAAATCCTCTTTGCAACTTCGAAAAAGAGAAAACCAATAAACATGGATGGATTGGAGGACTGAAGTCACCAGAATATACCTACCACCCAAACAAATCCACTTCGAGGTCCACCGGTTCATACGAGAGTGGAATCTCTTGATTAACCAATTCCAATTGTCCCGCAAATAAATATTAGGCTTGAGATGAAAGCCAAGATAGACTAAGCCCATATCAAGGTGGAGAAAGCTATAAGGAAAGATCAGTGAGACCTCCTAAATACAACTAGGATCAATACCGGAATGCCAAAATCCATATTTCTGAACACTAATGGACATCTTCGATGTCCCGCAAAAAATATCTAGCAGAACCTTAATGATACACCATTCAACCACACTACCATCACCAAAGATCAGTACATCATCCACAAAGAGTGTATGGGTCAGAAAGATAGAACCATTGATCTTGATACCTTTAGATGTATTCGATTCCTTTGCTTGAAGTAGCAACCTGCTTGACCCTTCAATAATCAACAAAAAGATATACAAGAGAGTGGACAGCCCTGACGGATACCCCGTGATCCCTTAAAAGAGGACGATGGAGAGCCACTAGCCAACACAACAAAGCTAGCAGAGGTGACACATGACATGATCCACTGAGTGATTTCAAAGGGAATTCCCACCTATAAAAGAATAGGCCTAAGAAATGTCCACTCCACCTTATCATAAGCTTCTTCCAGACCTAGCTTCAGAATAAGGGCTGCCCGTTTCTTTGTTTTGACTGAATGAAGGAATTCCTGGAGAATGCCAACTACATTCGGAATCTGTCGATTTGGGAAGAAACCAAATTTTTCTGCCGAAATAAATCTACCAAGAAAAGGTTTCAACCGCTCAGCAATAATCTTAGTAACGAGTTTATAAAGGAGATTACAAAGAGAAATTGACCGGTAGTCACCAAAAGATACCGGTCTATCCAGCTTCGAAATAAGAGTAAGGAAGGTAGTATTCAAGTTTTTTGGAATAATCCCCGACCGTCTGGAGTTATTGATAGCCTGAACCAAATCCATACCCAAAAGATAAAAAAAAAATGTAGAAAGAATTCTACTGTCCACCGGTCGGGCCCCGGTATCTTGTCCCTAGCAAAACCTTTCAGAGTTTTCTCAACCTCCTCCAGAGTGATGGTAGCCCCAAGAATATCACACTCTGCCTGGGTAAAAACAACAGGGAATAACTTAGTAATGTTCAACTGATCACATATGTTAGAAAAGTGTGGATCATTGTACACTAAGGAAAAATACTTCCGAGCCATAACCTTAATAGAGCGTAGATCATGCACCAAGTTATCATGATCATCCTTTGTTTCCCAAATCGAGTTTTGATGTCATCTGTGGTTTGCAAAGTTACGGAAATACCTGGTATTTTCGTCCCCAACCTTCCACCAGATAACCCTACTTTTTTGTCTAATGCTTTCCTCCTTTTGAAGTAAGTGTATATGTCACTTTTCCTAACATGCTAAAAATAAATGGATCAAAACCACGCATACTTCTTTGGATGTTCGAGCTATACTGGTTGAATGTTTCATAAAGTAATGGTGTATGCACTATATTGGTTGGATGTTTTTTAAAGTAATTATGTAGGTTACTTTTTTTAATTAATACTAATTAGCATAGTCACAAGCAAAATGGTTGGTGAGGTAACCACTTAGTTTTGTGGAGATGAATGGATGTTAAACAAAAACTAAAAATTAAACTAATTACCAAATAAATAATAAGTTAGTTAAAATAAACATTAAACAAATAATATTTAATAAAAAAATGAAACCATTATTCTTAACCTTTTCTTAAAAAAAATAAAACCATGCTTATTTAAATATTAATTAAGATGCATTTAAGCATAACAAGGTACATCGACCATGAAATGAACCGTGGTTGTACACTTGTTACACTTGGGTTAATCTTGTTGATATGCTCAAGGAAGCCTAAAATATGAGATATTAGCACAACGAGTCAACTTGTGGTTGGTGAACTTTGATAGACCATCCATAATATTTGAATCTACTGAGACTTAAAAATAAATTCAAAGCATCAATTGAACAACCAAAAGTTGCATAAGCATAAGAATTTAAAGCTTTACTAACGGTTCCAGTTAATCATTTAACTAAGCTCATTTAAATCTTAATCGAAATACATTTAAACATAACATAATATGACGACCATAAAATCAATCCCGATTCTACACTTGTTACTCTCGGGTTAATCTTGTGAATCCACTCCATGAAACCCAAAATATAAAATATTAATGCCTATAGACATAAATATCTAAACGCCTATAAACCTAATAAATGGTCATCATTAATCTTGTCCCAAAAAACTTATATAATTTATATCAACCTAGTAAATGGTAATCATTAATGTTGTCCCAAAAAAAACTTATATATTTTATAAATGATTACTCCACCGTTCATATTTTTAGGATATATAAAATTTTATATTTTCTAAATGATTACTCAACCGTTCATATATATTTAGGATATATAAAATTTTAAATTGATTAACCACATAATCAATCATCAACGTAATAGTTGTTATGTGAAATTACGTTAACATTGCATTTTACATGTATCATTTAAACTCTCATTTGTGTGCATTCCACAACACTTGATATTGTCTCTATGTTATAGAATTAAAAGCTTAAGTTTAAATTATTTGAGAAATGAACTCATCTACTTGAAAGTGAAAGGTTTTCTAACTGTTCTAACTATGAATTTAGTTGATATCATAGTAACATTAAATATAGTATACTTATTTTAAATATATAATATTTAAATATTTTTAAATATTAACATATTATTTTATATTTTATTTTAAATATGTAATATGAAAATATTTTTAAAATTTAACATAAAATGTAATTTATTATTTTATAGATTTATATAACATTTTATTATTTTATAAGATTATAATAACAACATTTATAGTTTTTTATATAATACATTAACAACATTTTCCCAATTTTATTTTTTTACTATATCCTACAATATAAAAAATGTTAATACATAAATATTTACAATGTTGACTTAATCTAACATTCAAAATAAAATTATATAGGTCTATACATTGAAATTAATTAAAACAAAAAAAACTAATGAAACAAGTTGGAAATTTCTTGGTCTTTAATTGATATGGATTTTATGGAGTGCAAGTTTGGCTATGTAAAATTAATTATTTGGTATGAATATTATGGGATTGGATTATTTTTAGTTTTTTTAAATTTACAGTGTTTTAAATAATAATGATGGCTCATTAATCTTTTATGATTTTATCTTTAAACATAATTTTATCATAAGCTTGTACTTAGTGAAAGTGATTTGATCTCTAGTAGTATATGATAGATCCAGAGTTAAGATGGATCTAGGTTGATATATTTTACAATGCATCTACAATTGGTTAACTAATTGCACATACTTGTAATCATCAAAGAAACATTAAAATACATGCACAAAACTTGAAGGAAAAAAGAAATGATAAAAATTACAAATCACAAGGTTCCTAAGTAACTATCATTAATTGTAACTATAGATTTGGGAGTGCACTCTCAAAAGAGGGGATTTAATCATGATGTGTCGTTCTTTCTAGTTGCGTATTCGTGTTTGTATCAATTCCTCTTTATTTAGGTCGAAAGCATCCTAATTTCTCTCCTGAACTAGGAAATATTATACAACTTGGAAATATATTTTAATAAAAGTATGACATGTTTATTGTTGAGATGGAGATAGGTTGATCTTCTTGAGGAAAATGGACATGTACACTAAGAGTACATAGTTGTGCCACAATGAGTAAACCACCCATGTCTAGAGAAGAATATAGGGAATGATATAGGTGCAAACATGATGAAAGATGATGTAGAAATATCTAGCATAGATCATACATGGGTTGTTGATAGGGAACTCATAGAAAATTACTTTGGAATAAACACCACATGTCAAAACTCCATATCATTGTCCCATTTATTTTTTATGTTGTAATGATTTGCTCATTATTAGTTCCCACCGAAGGCTAGGGTAACTATTGTATTCAATTCATCATTAAGTCTCTATTAGTTTAGGTTTGAATTCAAATTTATTTTTGTTTACTAATGTTTAACATATGCTATTGTAAATAATGCTTATTATAGTAATTAAAATAAACCACAACATGTATTTTCTTCCATATTATTGAATTCTAACATTGAAGTCTTATTGCTAGGGATATCACCTATATTAAATGCATTAAATCCAAGTCTTATTGTAGTTGGAAGCTAGCAAACATGTGCACAAAATGGAAAATAGTAAACAGACAAATCATTGGTGCTAGAGTTGCGAGCAGTAACGGTTGCATGAGTTTTGTCATCTCTACGATGAAGTTGCAGATAAACAACACAATATGTAATGACAATAACAACCACCATAACGAACACAAACATACATGTGCATCCACTTAAAATAAATATATAAAACTTTAAAAATACCAATTATTTTTTTGTAAATCACTGATAGGTGTCAATTTGGAAAATTCATAATCAACACTTCTTGAATCATCTATCAAGAATTTGATAATCGATTTCACAACATACAACATGAGAGAATACCCAAATTCAAAACAAAACAAACATATTGCAGATAAACACTTACCAAACAACAAAACCATATCCCAAAGAAAATCAATCTAAGATTTCATTTTACCATTACGTAAGAACCCATGACAACAACCTCTAGATACCCAAATATCCTTGCATGCAGAGAATTGCGAGAAACCATTGAAGTATGCCCCATTTTCTTCAAGTGAAGTATTTCTTATATGCATCCTAATATTCAACCACTACTTGACCCTTTTCCTAAAAAAATCAGTACAAAATAATTTCATGTATTTCAATAATAAACCCTTACATAGTACTGAGGTCTACCATGAGTGGGTTTAGGTGGCCATTTTCTATTGATCTCCTGCAATGATGAGATATTTAAAAAATGATTGTTACAAATCGTGTTTAATTTCAGAGAAACTCACCTGGTGTAAAAGACTGAAAGAAGGAAACATAAGTATGACCAAAATTTGACCTACATCCATGTATCTTCTAAAAAAATGTCCCAGGGATGACAAATGGGTGGTGGTAGAGGATGAATCAACTTCGGGACAACAACCCAGTCTCTACCCAAAACTAGTAATGCACCAACATTATTTGTTGTGCCTACAAAAAGACCAATATATTTTACAATTTAGTACTAAATTTTCACTCCGCATCAAGTTTAAAGAAACATAAAAATATTAATTCCATGTGGATTGGACATTTTTAATAACTCACCACAATAGTCTTTCACAGAAGATAGAGTAATAAAATGACCTTGAGCAAAGCGTTCAAAAGTCCATTACACATTCATGTGCCCTAATCTAACAACAATTTGTTTTTTATTACAGAAGTCTAATACATAGTGAGGATGCAAAACAATATAAAAGAGATCATGAAGGTTCTAGATGCATTGATATCATAAAAGTAAATAGCATAAATATTAATAGATTAAGATGCAATTATATTGCCACCATATTGATATTCCTTATGAAGAGTTTTTTTTTAAAGTAAACCATATATTATATCTTTATAAAAATGTTACAAATAGTATTTGTCCTTCCCATCTTCCATCCAATAAGCCATAAAATCTTAACTAGACATAACATAACCCTTAACAAATTTTCAAAATAAAATATGCCCTTCCCCTATAGGGTAAAACATGGCATCTTCATCTAGCTATGTTTTAGAAGCCATTAACAATAGTCTTATATACTGAAGGACCCTACTAACACTTAGACCTAACCAAGTTCATGAAAAATCTATATGATTATTTCCATCGAACAACATGACCAAACCAAAACAAACAATAGACACCGAAAACCGTCAAGGAACCTAACAATATGTAGACACCTCCCTAAAGTTAGCCAGTAGGTCATGCTGAGCTCGACGAACCACCTATTCCACTCAGTCTCGGTAAAAAATAAATGCTCATACTGTGCACAATTACATCAATATTTTTTGTGTATCAGGTGAGTATCATCATGATGGGCCTTTTAGAAGTGCCCTAGAACCTCTTCATTTTTCCACTCACTCCAGTAGGACACAAAAGAAGAGCTTGTTAACAACACAAAATAGAGAAATCGACCTCTCATACATTTCCAATAGAGAATGAGTGGTTCCAAGGACTTGGATCTAGTCCTCCGATGTTGAAAAATTTATATACTAAAGGACCCTACTGACACTTAGACATAAGCAAGTTCATGAAAAACCCATATGATTATTTCCACCAAACAACATGACCAAACCAAACCAAACAATAGACATCGAAAACCGTCAAGGAACCTAACGTTTCGTAGACACCTCCCCGAATCCAGTAGGTCACGCTAAGCTCGACGAACCACCTACACCACTTAGTCTCGATATGAAATGAATACTCATACTATGCACAATTACATTAAATTTTTGTGTCTTAGGTGAGTATCATCATGATGGGCCTTCTAGAAGTTCCCTAGAACCTCTTCATCCTTGATTTTTTCCTCTCACTTCAGTAGCAAACAAAATAAGAGCTCATTAACCACCCAAAATAAAGAAACCGACCTCTCATACATTTCCAATAGAGAATGAGTGGTTCCAAGGACTTGGATCCAGTCCTCTGATGCTGAAAAAATTCATCCATTGGTCTGCTTGTATTCAATTCTTTGTAAAGGTCCTGCTCTATCCCATTTATTTCTTCTTCGATTGTTCGGGGAATTGAATCCTTATATAACCATGTTTCTTGAGCGACAAAAAGTTTCTCCCTATTCACTCTCTTCTGATAATAAGAAACACTCCCTTTCCTCTCCTCATTTGCATCTATTAGCATCAATTATCCACAAATTATTATCCTTGGGTTCAATCCTTTGTCTTCCTTCTCAATGGTATCCCCTCAATGTCTAAGGCAAAGGATCTTTCCATTGTATCCCATATAAACTTGACTCACATGTGAATCGTTAAGATTGACGATGACTATGGAACGCATGCACACTTAACTGCATAATCCCATACTCAAGGTGATTGAACTCCTCACATATCTGACATTCACCATGCCCAACCTTCATCCTTCATTTGTGCCCAAAACTTCCCCCTTCTGCCCATAACTCCTGCCTTACTGTGGTTGTGGAAACCTGACTGTATTATGATGCCCCTTTCCCATCTCATTAACATCCCACCTCTCTACATGATCATGAGGCACATGTCACATGGTCATTTCAATCACCACATGTCAAGAAGACTAGCAATTGTCACTTGCATCTGGGGATTCCTTATCGTGAGTCTTGCAATTTCATCTTTTCAAGAATTAATCAGACTCTAGGAATCAAGTTCAATCCTAATATCAATACCTTAATAAAATGTGTAGGATATTTCTAACTATGCCCATACACCTATGGTGGTTTAGTCATATCATAGATAATTACTAGTAAAGTAACAATGAGAAATAACACCTCACACCTATGCCCTCATGGGTATTATCTATGGAAGGAAAGATAATTCATGAGGATAAAATAATCTTACATGTCATGTTTCCATTAACAATCATTAATATCAACTCCTTTATTGTTAATTATGGTTACATATGGCATATAGTTACCCATTAATGAATACTAACACTAGCTGATTTCGTACATGATGAGATTTTGCAGAGCAAATTATTTCGCAATCCCACCATTGAAATATGTGATCTATGGCTTCTTTTATTTCAAAAAATCACGAGATTTGTGAAAAATGACATTATTTCAACAATGGATGTGGGATGAGGGAAAATTGGAGTTATAAGTAAACACTTAAGGATCGTCGATTGCCACTTTGGAAAATTCATGAAAGGATTCGTGGAAACATGCATTGAAATATCGAACATGGAAAAAGATTTGGTTTTAGTGAAGGTAACACAATTCCAAAATCTTGGCGTTGAAGTTGTTGTCCAATAAAAAGATTTATTAGAAAATGAATTCCATTAAATACAATATCCATGACCATTTGCTTTACAAAATTCAAATGGGTGTTCTATGTATTCAAAATTGTTTGTTCTACGAAATTCACACTAGACTTTAGAATCATTCAGAAGATTTTATACAAATTTCAAACTGGACTTTAGACCTCTAGTTTGAAATTTAGACTTCTTAGGAATATTTAATTATGGCGATATGCATATAACTGATTATTTTTCCATGGCAAGAGATGATGATGTATGAAGACAATAGTTGTAACGAATGCATGACTAACTATAGTTGTAACGAATGCATGACTCAGCAACATATGAGAGGTCTCACTAGTTTTATCCAACATTAGAAATGCTAAAGTGTCTCGAGATGGTTTGGAAATGGTTTGTATCGATTGTTTAATGGTTTTTTTAAAGTGAATAATGGCTTTCTGACTTAAAATTTTTATCAAGAGAGACTTCATTTGATTATTATGTACATACAATACTAGTCTCTTTTGGTAAAAAGTCTTGAAGAATTTTGTTTTTATCGACAATTATGATAAGTTTGATCAAGTTATACATAAAATTTGTTTTTTAATGAAATTGAGGATCATATGGATTGATGTGTTATTTTTTATAAAGAATATTTAAAGATCACACTCATTCTGAAATCTCATAAAGCTCAACACACTCTTTCCTTTCCATATTATACATCCAAGAGGAAGGTCAACAAGAGTGAAATGAAGATTCTGCGATAAAGAATCTATGAACCCAAATAGTGCTAAACCGGTTTGATGGAGGATGAATCCTCTAGGATGAAACCCCTAAGTCATGACCAATGGAGTGTTAAATTTCAAAGAGATGAAAATTATGCTTGAATTTATTACAGCAGTACTATTATGGATCTAACTTTGTTATTTAAATTTTCTTATACAATGATGATCAAAATATATGTGACAGTATACCTGTTGAGGCCTGGAAAATCACAGGTAACAATAGTAGGGATTCTCCTCAATAACGTTCCCAATTAGCTCGTTATTGTTTGGTATGGGAAATCCGTCCGGTTTACGGTCCGGTTACCGTAGGTCAAGTAACAATTAAAGTGTTTTACCAGTTACAGCCCAGTCCACCATGTATATTTTTAGTTTTTTAATGTTTAAGTATGATGTGCAAATGCCTAACTAAATGCAAATGGTAGAGATAATGAGGAGGGTCACAATGTGATGCGCAGGTTCTTGCCACTCGTCTTAGCTCTCTCGCTTCTAAATCACAAACAACAAGAAACTAACTAAGAATCACTAACCTATCCCTAGGGAGCAAAACTATTATTAATGGTGAGTAATGTACTGTATTGCATGCATAAAGAAAATTCACAGATAGCTATTAACGTTTCTGAACACATTAATATCAATAGAAATATAAACAACAAGATAACTTATTGTTAATTAAAACATTCATTACTCAATGTGGAAATTTCACAAAAATAAACTAGAGCACATTCATAACATGAAAGAATTCAATAAGTTAGAATGATCTCACAGTTTATGGAAACAAGCTGAAAAAGAAATAGTTCATATCCAACTAGCCCATAGAAAACATTTGAAAATCCACAGAACTTCCTCTAGCAGAAACATATGACTCTTTATTGTAAAATGAAATAGTTCTTCTTACAATACTTTCTCAAGATAGTCTGGAAAAAAGGTCCTTTCTATCTAAAACTCTCCTATACTTATACAAAAGAAAAACTCTTGGGCTACCCCACATTGTCTTTTGAGCTTCCCCAACCTTTCTTTTCCAAAATTTTGTCATGTAGCTTATGCACAAAATTTATACAATATATTACATTTTAAATCAATATTCCCAAAACTTTTATGAAGAAGGCCGTAGCTTGTTCATTGGTGAACTTTTTCCATGCATTAGCATCTGCTGCTATGCTTTCAAACCCAGAAGGTTCAAGGAATCGAATGTTGATTTCATATTTGGCAGCTTCAGTCTTCACCCCCTCTATCCTAGCAGAAATCAGGCACAGCTGGTCCTCTAATAGGTGTATGCTCACAGTTGCATATGCTACTACATTTTTCAATATCCATTCATCCAAGTCTTTGACCTGCTGGATTTCTTTTTCATCTTCCTTGTACTTGTCCTGTAAATGCTTTAGAAACAACTCATGTTTAGGTAGCACCGCTAATATTTTCTCAGCAGAAACCTGACACCGATTGTATGTGAAGAGCACTCTATTGCAAAATTCGGCACAAGCATTCTTTGTCTTCTTTACTATCTTTTTAAATTCCTCTGCAACAATACAAGCAAATTCCATTAACTCATATTCCTGTTGCAATGTCCGTTGATCTTTCACGGCTATGTCTGCAGGAGATTCTTTATTGGTTTCTATCCAAACCATTCTTCCCTTTAGACTTTCCAATATATCTTGAGTCCTATCCAGGAAATATGAAGTGGTATTTATAATCTCCTCCAGCCTAGTGTCTATCTATAAAACTTTGCATCTTTCATCTTCTATTTGTATTTGTATTTGTATTTAATGAATCCTTTGCCTAAGAGTCAGAACATGCTCCTTTAGGGGCCGAATGTTAGCTTTATGCTCCATAGCACCCTTTAATGATGTGGTAAATGAATTTTTTTGTTCCTCTAAGGCTTCTATCTGCATCTGATATTGCTTTTCCTTTTCTTCGCAACAACCTTTTCTATTTCTAGCTTAGTAACCTTGCTCTCCAACTTGTTCTTTTCTTCATTTAAATTTCCACATGACAGTTGAAGATTATCCTTTTCAGTCTGTAAACTATGATGCTCTAGCCGTAGCTTTTGTAACTCCATAAAGGTAACTTGGGAATTCTTCTTTGTAGTTTTTACAGATATTGCCAAAGCATCCTTATCTGCTTGTAGAGTCTGGAATTCTGCCCTTGAAACCTTGACTTCTCTGGTCATGTCCTCATATTTTCTCTTTAGCTTCTGGCTTTCATCCCTTTCCTTCTTTAAGGTTTCTTTCAGCTGGGCTACACACTTCCGAGACTACTCCAGATCCATCATGAGCCTGTCCACATTGTCTTCAGTTGCTAAGGTTAAATCTACCCCAGCTCTTACTATTAAACGTGGATCTTTGTACGTACCATGTACCAATGTCTTGTCTGTCACCATCTTACCTGGCTGTCCCCCGGTATCTACCTTTTTCTCGGTCCTCTTGACAATCCTTTTCTTCTCTTTGTCATAGAATATGGTATTGAAATCAGGTACTTCTTCTCCAGCGGTAGGCATGAAAGGAATCAAATCAAAATAAAAAATCGACACATCTCCTAATATACTGCAAGACGAGACAGCAAGCTCCAAGGGATCAAGATCAGATCTTCCTTGTTCTTGATCTGCAGGATCTTGAACTTCGTGTACATTGACTTGCTCTGTGAGTTGCTTCTCCTTTTGGGATTCTGTTAGTGTGAAGCCCTCACTCTCTGCTTGTTTCTTCTTTATTTCAGCTTCTTCTTTTCTTTTTCTTTCTTCTTCTTCTTTCCTAGCTACTTCTTTAGCAACTCGTTTATTTTCTTCCTCTTCAATTCTTAACCAATTTTCTGCCTCCTGTACCAATCTGCTAGCATCTTCTTCTCTTTTCTTGGCCTCTTCTTCTTCTAGCTTCTTATATTTTTTCTAAAGTCTTGCCTTTTCCACCCATAGTTGTTATCTTTTGCTTGAATCTTTTCTTGAGGGCTATTATGTTCTTTGCATTGTGGAATGTATCCTTGTCTTTGTCCCAGAAGTCAGTGTACTCAAAATGGATTCTTGCTTCTTTGCAGTAGTTAGCTACTTTGTTATGGGAATCATTTCTATGAAAATTCATTTCGCCAAAGCGAAAATATTCTAGCTCTTTAACAAATTTTGTTGCCTGCTTTACCCTTGCAAACTTATAGCTTCCAAGTAAGAAAGGTACTGTAGGGTACGTTGCCTTCTTATGCTCAAACAAAAAATTTCCCACTCCATCTATATACAACTATCTGACTGCCTCCTTATGGAGTACATAATCTGTAGCGTATTTTGGGAGTTAAGAAGGAGCTATGGAGCCACCATACATCCTTACATACAATCCCTCCTCTGTTAAATAATAATCCCCGAACTCTTGTATGACCTTAAAGGCTTCTTCGAACATGCAATTACATTCAGTTAGGAAAATCAAAGTATACAAGGGCATAATGAAATGCTCAAAAATTTCCCTATAATAACTGTAATATTTATGTGCCCAAAACAACTTATAAGTCATGTATACTGGGGTTCTGTCCATCTCCCAGTTGCATTTCAAAGCGGGGAAAGTCTAGGTGCACAATATGCAGTCAATTATGATAGAGCTCATATAAAATTCAGATTTCTTCTAAGATACTCCTCCTAAGGCTGCACTTATACATGCAGAAAGGCTATTCGACACTATATTTTCCCAGTTGAAGATGAAACAAATAAAAAGGGGGGTCCTAAAATTGAAAATTTTGGGGAAATAGTTGCGGCTGCAGCAATACCTTGAGAGAGAGAAAATATTAAAGTCATTGTTCTTGTTGGTCTTATGGGAAAATGGGCTTTTTTCTCCACCTTTATGGCACACGTTTGTCTTGTGGGTATGGGGGTTGCCTTACGATCTTGTTCTAACACTTTTGGTTAACTTATGCCCCTTCATCTTCTACTTGGTCCTAGCACCCTTATTGTGTGTGGTACCTTCACCACCTTTGTTATGATGACTTAACCTTATTAGTTTTATTGTTTTATTGTTATGTGACCACATGGAGTTTGGTACCCTATTTTAAGTGTATTCAACATTATTTTATGTTTTATTATGGTAACCACCCTAAAACCTAGGGTTTCCTAAGTGACCATTCTAGAAGACTTGTGATGTTTATATATTATGTTCATAACTTCACTCTTGGAATATCTTGGCATGAAATAAGTAAAGATCTGATTTTTGTTTGACGCATAGAGTTATTTCTGCTATAAAGTTGAGTGAATTGGAATTGATAACTCGTTTCAAGGACCAACTTTAACATAGTGACTAGTGAATGTTAAAATTGAAAGAGATGAAAATTATGTTTGAATATATTACATTAATACTTTTATGGATCTAGCTTTGTATTAAAGTCATAAATTCTTCTTTAGGTACTACGTTCCGCATTCAACACCTAAACATTCATTGAAAACAATAACCATAAACCTCACTATTGATTCAAGGAACACTTCATGAGAAGTAAATGGGTGAGATGTAATCTTAAATGATGTATCCCATGGTGCAGGAAGAACCAAACAAGTATTTGTCAGATTTGTCTTCCTTGAGCGAGGGTAGTTTAGGAAGACAAGAGGAAATTGAGACATGCAGAAGGTCCACAACAAGTATATCAACTAGATGTCAAAATATCATAAGAAAATTCTAAATATGCATGCACTTTTTTCTTGCTCAAGGGGGATGATGTTCTTATGAAGATGAAACCATAGGTGACATCGAGGTTCCCTTGAGGTACAAACATATAGTGAAACAATGGGTACCAAAGGACATTCCTCAACTAAACACATATTTTTGTGTGAATGAGAGGATATATCAAATTGCACCATCGTAATTACATGGTTTGGGGTTGTTTTGTATGGATGGAATAATGGTCGGTTACAACAAATGTATTGAATTGATGGAGTATGTTGGACCATGTTACAACTACATAGATTCGATGTGACTGGTCCAATATACAAGAAGTATGTGCAAATACAGATTTTTTGCAAATTATTTACAGCCGAAAGACAATGATCAAAATAAATGAGTGACGTTGTACATTGAGAGAAGGCCAAAAGCTACAGGGAATATTGCAAGGTTTATAAACAGTACACAACGAGGGTCTACACTTAAGCAACCCAATTGAATATTTGAAGGGCCTAAAGGAAACAATGTTTTTGGGTGTGCCATTAAATAAATAGCTATAGGGGAAGAGTTCCTTATTAATTACAATTTGAATCGAATAGATACAAACATAGTCACTTTTGGAGATGTACATCTAACAATTTACCCAACCTTTAATTACTGAAGCTAATATCTTATGTATTTTTTTGGTAGTCTATTGTTCTATTTTCATTAAAATTTTCTATATTTAAAAAGCAGGGTAGAGATCAGGGAATCTCCCTAGTAGCTGATTAGAGGAGTACATCATCCTCAAGAGATTCTATATACATCATTGTAATTGTACAAATATAATATGAACAAAATTTCTATTTGTTATGTTTTCATGAGTATAATCGTTCCATTTAGATAATGTTATGTATGTTTTTTTGCAAGCTACTGATTAGGGTAGCTCCCTACCACTAGTATAACGGATAGTAACTTCCTCAAGGAAACAAGTATACTTCATTGTTATTTTACTAATATAATATGCAAAATATGTATTTTTATTATTTCTTTTCATCGGTATATTAGTTTCATTTATATAATCAATTATGTATTTTTCATCATAGGAAAGTGACCGGGGCGTCTCCTTGATAGTTCACCAGAGGAGTAGAAAATCCTCGAGGCAATAGGTAATCATTCTTGTAACTCTACTACTATAATATGCACACTATGTTTTATTATTATTTATTATTCATGAGTATATTGGGTTCGTTTCGATATTGAATTGTGTTTTTCATCACAAGAAAGTGATTTGTTTTTTTCGTGAGTACACTGGTTTCTTTTCGATAATGTTTAATACAATTAATCATTGCATGGAAGTGATTTGGGAAAGTCTCCAACTGTTGATCAGATGAGTACACGGTCCTCGAGTCACCATGTATACCTTTTCTAATTGCACAAATACAATATGACCAATATGTTTTTTATGTTAGGTATTTTTCTTGTGTATATTTCATTCATTATGATAATGTTTTCTACATTTTTGTTGTAGGATGATGAACGGGGAAATGCACCAGCTGTGGATCAGATGATGCCATCCTCAAGGCAGTAGGTATACGTAATTATTATTTTTGAAATTGAACATGAGCAATATGTTATTTTATTATGTTGTTTTCCTCAATATATTGCTTTCATTTTAGTAATGTTATAAATATTTTTGTTGTAGGCTACTGATTCAGCATTTGATCTAACATCATATAAATCAATTAATATTGATGTGGATGAGATCATGTGCAATGCTAACATTGGATATTCTCTAGACCCTATTAAAATGATAGAGAAGACCTTAAAATAAATTAATGAGGATATCCTTCGTCTGTTATTCACTCAACCTCAGGCAAATGACATTAAAGCAAAGGTTGATGTTTTGGTGAAGAGATCTAAGGCCTTGAAAGTAAGTTATAGTATATTGAATTAAAATATAAATTCATTTATGATTTTATAATTTGTACTTTTATATAATCATGAACTAATAGTTTGTTTTTATCTACAGGATTTTTTGCGCCTACACACTAGTGGTGAGTGCAATGTTAGAATTAGTGATTCTCATGGAGAGTTGCCACATGAGCAGACAAATCCACCTGCATCACATGTGTCGTTGTTTTTTACTGAATAGTCGATGACAATATCTGTGACATACATGATTCTAGATGTGAGTGCAACTGCTAGTGGTCGGCACACACCAGATGGTACAGAACAAGGGGTTGATGCAAAGATTAGCAATGATAATGCTCAAGCAACAATTCCTGTATCTACTGTGTCACTAGCATGGGTGCACTGGAGACAACATTTTTGGTGGAAAACAATCGTGTTCCCATAAAGATAAAGAAGATCCCAGGTATATATACATTATTTAACTTATTGTTTGTAATTTTATTGTAATATTATCAAAAAATATTGTTTTCCAACTAATGATGGCATGATTGTCTTGTAGGAAATGATGTTTTTTATAAAAGTATAAATGTTCTCTCATTGGAGATATTTGGGCCCACTACCCACACAAGGTTGGGTGAAAAAAAAAATTAAAATATGATCTCTCTAATAGATTGGTTGTCTTGTTCAACAACGAGACCTTCAATAGAGCGAAGGCCCTAAAGAAGGTTCACCAATAGAGCGAAGGCCCTAAAGAAGGTTGGCCAACATATGAATATTGTGAGGGACCAATTTAGGGTTCATCTATAAAGGAACCCTAGGTATGAGATCCCTCTAATGACTCCAACAAGAGAGTGGAAAGACCTAGTAGAAGATGGAAATGAGAGGTCTTTGAGAAAAGAAGGAAAGCTACCACTAGGCACGGGAGGGTATGCAATAATTTCAGCAATGTAATTATAAACCTTATTATTATTATTTTTTAGATTAAATTTAAAACATGTAACATATTTCAACCCTTTCATAAGTTGTCGGACACATCAAACACCACCAAGTCCAGAAAACAAAAAAATGGATAGCACAAGCTTGGGCCTAGTGGTAATTCCAATTTGGCAGCACGAATTGTAAGTATCAAAAATCCAATATTACATCCACAAAAAAGAAAAAAAAATGCAACTTTTTTTTCGTTTTATTGAAATTTAAAAGGTAATTTCATGACATTATGCAAAAATGCAGGTCGATCAATTCACTGAAGTTCCCACAAAGGAAGACTTCAAGCTTGGCTTCTAGCACGACTTTGGAACTGTTATTCAACACCAAAAAAACTTATCTGGAAAAACATAGTGTTCTGGTGATCCATCTTGCATGCAGGTATATAAAATAAATGAATTTTATTTAAGAATGATTACTTGTGCAATCTATTCATTATAATTATTTGCAATAAAATATTAATTACATTTTTAAGCAAGAAATCAACGATCCACCTAATTCCAAGGACGAAGGACAACCAATTGAAGTTCATGATTTGAATCTAGGTAATGAATGAATTCATATGCTACAATTTAAAATTTTGCATTGAAAATGGTGAATATCAATTGTACTTTTTTTCATTTTTCAATTGCAGAGAATGTAGAGGCTCATACTATACAAGACAATCCTATACAAGGACATGAAGTACATGATGTTGCCACAACAAGTAAAAAACACCTATGTAATATTTTTTTAATGAAAAATTTGTCATTATAAATTCCTAATATATCAATTTAACATTTTTACATTATTGCAGCAAATCTTGACCCGTTGCAGCAACATCCACATTACGAGTAGTCTACTAGGAAGAAAATACGACAAGTTGTAGATGTAACGAGAACTAAACGACAAGTTGTAGTGGATTACTTTCTTGCTGATTTTTTGAAAAAAAAAACACCTAGAAAGAAGTGACTTAATAAACACTATCTATAAATATTTTTTATAATAAATTAAATCCACATTTTTGCGTATAAATTTAATATTATTTTTCTAGTACATGCATTAGGTGTGGGGAGTTCAGAGTGATGTGATGGGGGGGCAGGGGCCATAAGAGATTTTTCCTTCATGTGGATGGACATGCTTGATACAAAATAATTTATTGGAGTCATTTAATCTTGGATGGACATGCTTGATACAAAGTCAATTTTGACATCGTTGCTGCTACATATCGAGGGAGGTTTCCTCCAATATTAGACATCTCCAAAAAATTATTCTCGAAACCAAGAGGAGCTTATTCATGAGTGTTAGTTTGTTTTATCAAGTTTTTAGTTTGTTCTCATCTAGTAAATCCATGTTTGAGTCCAGGATGATGAGGGGCTACTCCAAAAAGAAGTCTTTAAAGGTGATGGGAAGCATTGTAAAGGTATGTTGGCATTCTCATAAAAAATCATATTAGACTATTAAATAATGTTACAAATATGGATTGTATTGATTTTGTATATATTTATGGAGGTTAAATGATTTGGAACTATAGGTACTACCCAAACTTAACAATGGTTGGGCTATAACGAGGAAAGGTATATTGTTTCCAATTTCAATCCAAATTATGTTCATGTTATGTATTTCATGCCATTTTATGTATTTCATTCTAGGTTATGTTCATGTTACTCTGAATGTCACAACTCATGTAGTGTTCCATTCCCATGAAAGTAGAAGTGATTTTAACCAAAATCAAGTATGTAGCAGGCATAGACTATTTCAATGTTCTTTCTTATACTGTGATGATACAAATATATATGGAACACATGTGACAATATACCTTGAGAGAGAAAACGATAAAGTCCTTGGCCTTATTGGTCCTATGGGTAAAATGGGTTGTTTGTCCACCTTTATGGTACACCTTGGTCTTGGGAGTATGAGGGTTTTCTTAACTTATTTTTGTGAACCCTTTGGTTGAATTATGGTCCTTTATCTTTTACATGGTCGTAACGTCCTTATTTTGTTTACCTTTGGTATGATGACTTTCATTTTATTGTTTTATTGTTATGGACCATATGACCTTTAGTACCCTATCCTAACTCAAACTAACATTATTTTACCTTGTTTGGTAACAACCCTACAAGCTAGGGGTTAGTGGATTGACCCTTCTACAAGGTTTGTTAAGATTATACATTCAAGTCGTGAATTTCATTTTGGAATGTGTGTTCACAAGAGAAGATTGAAGATTTGATCTTACACCTGTTCTAAGGTTTGCTCATGAACATCATTCCCACTTTAAGGGCTCCACACACATATGGGCCACATTATCTTCAACAAATGACCACAAAATGGCTCATTTGTGCCACCTAGTGCTCCAAGGCATATATCATGGATCCAATTCCCAAACTTCCATGTCCTTCTTCCCATGTCATCAACCTTAATTACTTATTTTCCATTAATGGCTTTTCATTAATGGAAACCAGGCTAAAATATGTTGATATGTGTATCTAACGATATGATTAGTTTTCCAAACAGTCTCTAAGGGTTAATTTATAGGTTCTCCAAAATGGGGTTTCAAAAAATTGGCTAAAGTATTGGAAAATAAGTTTAAGATTCCCTAAGAAAATGCTTGTCATATCTCATAGGTTATTGAAAGAAATTATTTGTGAGTATCAAGATATAGCTTGTTGAAGTTCTTATCTGAACATGGTCTCATTTCTTGTAAAGAGAGCTTGAAGACAAAGTTATAGGTATGCCAATATGGGGGTTTCAGGTTGTTTTCCCCAATTCAGTAAAATGCACACCTAGGTCAGTGGATGTTGAATCTAAAGGTGAAACCAATTTTTTGTGATTAGTTAGATGTCTTACATCACCTCGTATCATTGGTTCGTTTGTTTTGGTGAAGTAAAAAATCCACCTTGGAGATGACGAAATTTGACTAAGTATAAAATCTGTTGTTAAAACTAGCTAAGTGGCCTCATGAAAATACACATTGTTCTCTCTATTTAAAGGATTAATTTATTATAAGGATATAGGTCTATAATGTTGATATGTGCATCTAACAATATGAATAGTTTGTCCAAACAATATCTAAGGGTGAATTTATTAGTCTGCCAAAATTCGAGTTAGGAAATTGACTAAAGTATTGGAAAACTAGTGTGTGAGATGCTTATGGGTGCTTTAGTGATTAGACCAACATGTTTCAAAGAAGAATTACTGTCATAGGTATTTTGTAAGAGTTTATTCATATGACTTATTACATTTTGTTGTTAGAACAACCAAACTCATGTGTCTTGTCCTTTGAAGGGTGCTTCCTTTTAGTTTTAAATACATGGGACTGTTTACTTGTGTGCTATGTTAAGGATCAATTATAGACTCCTTTCTTGTGAGTCCACCTAGGACTATATGAATGTTATCTTTTATTTCAAACTTTCAAATATAGAATATAATGACTTATTTTTGGAAAAAGAAAATGATGGAGATCCAAAATACATACAAGATTTAGGGAACAACGTGTTAAGTTGTATTGACTACTACTGTGTGTGCCTAACCTTATTCCTTACCCTTTGTATCTCAAGGTATGTCATTTGTTCCACTGGTGACTTGTCCTTTAAGTGACAAGATCTCAACCTTAAAGATTTTGAGTATAAGGGTGATTCAAAACAATCATAAACCACCATTATTACTGTTCTTTGTTAAATTTTTTCATAGTACTACTATTACTGCTTTATTTCCTCTACATTTCTATTAGTTTAATCTCAATATAATATTGTTAATGTTTATGTTTCGTACATGGAAATTGGTAAATCATCTCAATGACCAACTTTAACCCAATGACCATTGGAGTGTTAAAGTTGAAAGAGATGAAAATTATGTTTTAAATTTATTACAACAGTATTGTTTTGAATCTAGATTTGCTTCAGTTGTGTCCCATGCATGAAAGCATAACAATTTTGATTTTATACATATCAAACCCTAACCTAACCAAAACTTTAACATTTTTTAAAATTGAATATATTGAATATGGAGTGACTTAACCTAGCTAAATTATGCTCATTTATCTACAAAACTCATCCTATTTCTTCCACATTTACCATTAGAGGAAATTTGGGGTCTAAAATGGGCCTTATAAGAAAACGTGCCAAAATAAGTTTTTGTGAGTTGGAATTCAAGAACCAATAGAATTTCAA
>LPNX010678837.1:232854-242854 GCA_001517045.1 Pseudotsuga menziesii
CTCCCGATCGAAATTTGAGTAAAAGCACAGGGATATATGTCAAAAATACGAACACAAAAAGTAGTTTTTTTCTTTCTTCCTCCAAAATTAATCAATATTATTTTATTATTTTAACTATTATTTTATTATTTTCCTTAGGAGGCCCATTTTAGACCCCAAAATTCCTCTAATGAAAGTTTTATATTATGGACAACTACTATTCATTGAAGGGAAAGAGGTTTTTGGTTTATCCCTTGTAAATATTAAGTGCATTTCAAGTAAGAAGGCACCTTTTGATGGTGAGAATGTCATAATGTAGCAGTCTCTCTTCCCATATTTTTGAGTTGCAAATTATCTGCAACGTCCTCATTTATACACATTTTTTTTGTTTGCAATATTCATGTTGAACTTGGTGATAAACATTTATTTTGTTCTCTTTGGATGTTGTATAAGAAATTTTTTGAGTGGAAACACGCATATTCATTTCGGCCTTTCAAATGGATTTCTCCATCTTTTAACATGGAATGGGAGGTATATCATATATAGTTTCTAGTAAAAGATACCATAGATTTTGATTTTTATATATTGATATAAACTATTTCTAGTTAATACTTTTGATTCATCTTGACCATATATTTGTCTTTTATTTCCAGATATAATCTATAGGTTTGGTATTATGAATTTTTTTTCCATGTGTTTCCTTTTCATTTTGACTATTTTTATCTAGTTTATAGGGGATTCTTATCTTCTTCAAGATCGTGTCTCTTCACAAGGTGATCTTTACTCCTCGGATAATGGATATTTTATTCACTCTAGATTAAATTCAAAAAATTCAAGATACCATATTGAAAAGAGCATGGCTAGCTTCCCTATTATCGCATACCTTGAACTTTCTCTAGCACTGAGACTTATAGTGGTTGTTTTTGGTGGTGGACATGTTCTATTATGTTCAACAAATAATAAGGGTTTGTGGAAAATGGATGGCATAAGAGATAAAATATGGTAAGGTCTATATGATGTTGTATATGTTGCAGTTGGGTTAGAACAATAAATACTTTCCATTGTCTCTAAGAAGGGAATTGTAGACCTTTTTGACATAACAAATGGTTCCTCTCTCTTGCGAACAGTTTCATTATATAATTGGTAGTAAGTACACATTCTTTTTTTGGAAGGTCCAAAACCTATATTTTGTTTGGTTTCAAAACATGACCAATTATGTTTACTTATGGTAAATGTAGACAATATCTTTAGTAATTTTAGATTGCTATTATCTCTCTCATCATGCCATCCCGATGTTTTTCTTAAAATAACTATAGAGTGGGTCAACGATCACTATTTCTATACTGTAGTTCCTCATTTCTATTATCAACTATTTCTGTTAGTGTTGATGTTTAAGGATACATTGAAATGACACTGAACAACTTGTGTGTTAGAATGGAGACAAAGGTATTGATTTCCAACCATTTATAATGGTTAATTCCATTCCCATATTGAAATATACACTCACGCATGTTTGATACAAAGCACCAATTTTCATGAGATCTTATCACACATGGATCTGCTTTTCAAGATGCGCATAGATTTTTTTTTATAAATTACATACAATCGTATTTTCGACAAAAAAAATTAATATATCCGATGAGGTTTCCATACAACTTACGACAAAGACGTCTGATATTTTCCATTTTTATGTCGGCATGTCCGTCGCATATCCGACTACTAGGCATTTGTTATTCGACGCCATTGGTGGAAACTGATGTCGGTTAACTGACAACATGGTGTGATTATATTTTGGGTTGATCGACCAATATTATGTCTCATTTTCGATGACGATCCTAGAGATGTAAATCGGTTAATCAACGATATATGTTCCAGTTAATCAATGACATATGTGTTAGAGATGCGATGGATTACCATTATACTTACCTATCAGGCATGCAGCTAATTGGGGTCGTATACTCAACGTATTGTTCGGGTCGTCCGATATCCGACTCAATACAACCTACATTTAAAAATAGTACACCTTGTCGGATTTTAAATTGAGTCTTGTCGAAATTCAGACAAATATGCCGTCGGATTTTTGGGTTCAAATTTACTTGTGAAACATGTCAAATTTTCCATCCAAACCCAATTCTTTCTATCATATTTCTATTCTCCTTGTGAATTCATGGTCCCAACTCGGGGGTAATATCTGTGTTGAAATATTAAGAACCATATGTTTATGGTTGGGTGGTGTGTTCCTCACCACAGCTGGTTTTGAAACTTGAAATGCCCAAAAAAGTATTTAATTTTGAAATGTAGCTAATGGTTTTCAATCTTAAATCATGATTGAAATGTGATACGAAATTTAATATGTAAATCTTGTGTTTGAATGAGAAATTTATGTTTGAAGCTATTAGTTAGATTTACGATTTGCAACGATGAATTTGGGTAAGATATTGAGTGAAATTTGCAGCCTTATGTAAGTTAAAAAGCTAGTGGATTTATGTAGTTATTTGTGTAGATGTAAAATAAATTATTGTCTTTATTCTTGCTGGAAGTGTAATACATTGCATACAAGTTATTTGTTAAAATATATCAAGGATTTTTTATTTTAAAGCTGAAAATGTACTTTTATCCTATACATGCAAAGTGTTTGTGAAATTGTGTCAAAGAGGATTTGGGGAAAATTTTATAAGCATTTATGGAAGTGCCAATTTATGTGGAATAATTTGTTTTCTATTATATTCTTCCTATTGGAAGTTTTCTTTGTCATAATAATAATTTTGTTAAAAAAATGCAATAGAATTTGCATTTATTTGGAATTCGTTGGTAGAGTTGAATATGCTATTTGGGTATAAAATTCCATACTAAGAACTTATTTGAAGAATTTACAATTGATAGAAATATATTTCCACGCCTTGCACACAAATGGTTTGGTGTAATGCGTTGAAGGAGATTCTAAACTCTGCCTTCCAAGTGTTCTTAAACATACCCAAAACAATAGTCTAGACATAGATGGTTGATGACCACATGCTTGTAGGCATTAGAAATCCTTGTAAGTGCAATTTTTGTATTTAGAAAATCATGGAATGAATTCCTACAACTGAAACTTATATCTTGAAATTATATTTTTTTGTATTATCTAAATGTGTTTGAGGAATGGAGTGACTATGTTTTCATTTCCTTGTTTTAGTTAAATGATTATGTAGAGAAATCAAATGAATTATGGTTTTAGAATGCTATAATGTTTTAAATTAATTTCGAGTTAATGCCATGATACTTGCATGCATCTAGATTAATTGTTGGAGTTATGATAGATTATTTATAACGAAAAATGCTTGGAATCTACAAAATCCATGTAGATTTTTGTTTAAGAATATAATGATGAATGCATTTGATTATTTTTGTGGAATGCCATACATAATGTGTTTAAAAAAACTGCTATAACCCAACCAAAAAAATAGCAAGATGGTAAATGGTATAGTACACAATCCTCTGTTTGGTAATGAATTTACTTATGTTAAGTTTATGCAATTAATTAATTATTAAAGTTGCACTTACATTATGTATATGTCCAATGTCATGGATGAAATATGGTGCAACCCCATAATGTTACACTTCTATTGTAATTATTTAATACCATTTACAGATGATGGGAGAGCGATCCTCTTTAAGGGCATACTTTACTCCGATTTTGGAAACCATTGTTTAAGACTAATTGCCGAGAAGGGTGTGTCCTTTCACTTTTGTAGTTACATTTATATATAATGATGGTGATTGAAAAAAGGCATAGTCAATGGTTTATGTATAACATATGTGCATGAAATTGAAATACACAACCTTAATCTTCCTTGCATATTGTTGCAAGCATGTTTCCATGATATTTTTACCTTATTTTTGGGCTGAATTGTTTGTTGGATAGCGTTACCTTCTCTTTGAGGATGGCATCTATCGATTTCATATGAGAACGCTTGAAGGGAATTTCCCTTCCTTTGAAGTTGGACTTTTGTTTATTGTGTTGTAGGGAAGCTAATTAATGAACTTGTTTTTTTTATTATTGAATATTTTTGTGTTTAATTGTTTTGAGAGGTGGATTTTTTTTGTGTGGATAGGAATTGGTTACAATAGCTTTTATAGCATTAATCTCCTTGTAACTTGAGAAATATACGAAGTTCATGGTGCACACAAAGCTTTAGCATTAGTGGTATCGAGTGAAAATATGTGTGTTAACTGAGTTTAAAGTAAAGATAGACCCTTGTTAAATGGGAATTTCTTATGGCCAGGTTTCCTAAAAACTTGTTTTTCCGTCTTGTGTGGGTATCTACAGAAAACTTTGACTTTTGGCAGTGATGAGTGGTTTTCTTCTTTGAATAAGCTACTACCAAAACCTAGCACTATCGGTAGCAAATAGAGATTGTGTATATTATATGTAGTAAGTAGATTTATATGTATATATGTAGTTTTAATTTTTATTTATTTTAAATTTTTTTAAATGTGGTTCATAGCCTTAAAATTTAGAGGGCTTTCTACATCCAAATTAATAATTCTCAAGGGGTCCACTCAAAGGAGTCTCACCCTGATGTCTCTAGGTTTAGGAGCCTGACCCTAAAGGACCCAAAGAATCAAACCTCCAACCTCGAATACTTTTGTCTTGGACTCAGAAGCACCAATCAACCGAGCTACCCCTCAAGGCTATGTATGTATGCAATTTTATGTATACCATGTTACATAGAAAAAAATTTGAGTGCATTTTTGGGTATTTAGTGATGGGGATCATCAAAAATCTAAATATTAGAAATGCACCTTAATGAACCAAAAATATCACCACGCAGATCAGTATGAAGGGGAATATATATAGAACCAAAAGTGTTTAAATTCTCCCTTAAGAAGAAGATGAATCAAGGCCAAATTAGATTCATGAATGAGAGAATAAAGATTGCTTAGAACTACAGTTATCTACATTTAGATTTCAATGAATGTTTGAGATGGGATAGTGGCATGTGTTAGGATTAAATAATCCCCCCTTGTCCACATATAGTCTATTTGATCATTTTTTGAAGCTTAGGGGGACTTTAGTAATGTACTAGAGTGTGGGGAACACATATAGAGGTTGACTGCCACTTACTGCATGTTCATGCATGAGTTTAGGTGATTTTGAGATCACTTATTGCATGTTCATGCCTAATTTTAGGTGCCTTTGAGACAAATCCATACATTTTAGGAGCCACTTTGAGTGCCACCAGCAACCTCCATCAGTTGGTCATGGTTGGTAAGTAGTTATACTGAGTTAGTCTCTAGTTACATTCAGTTAGATCACTCTAAGTTAGTCTAGCGCCAGTTTTGCATGGCTGCATGGGGAAGTGGTGCATTTTTCCACCTACCTCGCCAATTTAACTTGTTTAACTAGTTTAACTGATTGTCGGACCGATTTAGACATCCGAAGTTAGACTAGTGGCTCCCATGTAGTGATTTAGACACACCTGCTTAGCTATTTAGTTGGTAGATTCAAACCTTACCCAGATGATTCAAATTATCCTTCTAGTAACACCATTGTATTAGTGTTGAAGTAATGAAGATTAATGTTGTAATTTACTGATCATTTCTTATTAGTTTTATCTAAAAAAATTCTTGTTCAGTATACATTGTTCTTACTATTCCACTGCAAAATTATAACTTTCAATTGCACTCATTACATGTAGATCAATGGTTCATTAATTCAAAGAGCATGCATAAGAGGCTCTAAGGTGACTCGAAGGATATTTTCCTCCTTCAAAACAAGTTAAATATGGAGGAGATGTTGAATGGGATCAAATTAGCTCTTTAATTCACAAATTGATAATACTAGTGTTGCTTTAGGGTGAGATATTTTGGATCCAAAAAGGTTGAGGAGTGAAAACCTTTCTAGATATACTTTATTTGTTTAATGAGGGAAATTAAATCTTTAGTAACAACATTATTTATGAAACAAGTATGTATGGGGGATAAGATTATTCTATTAGAAACTAAAAGATTCCATCATGCATCCATAACTTTTAAGCAATGAAATGGATTTGAATACTTTCTTCTTGTGTTCATTCCTCTTCCGAGTTATTTCACGTCCAATGGTTCTCCAATATGTCCAACTATCCTTAATGGTTGTTTAAAAGAAAATTGTGTAAATAGATGTAACTAGGCAAAGTTGTCAACTAATTTGAGATCTCATAAGGGATCACTTAACCAATAACAATCAAATATCTAGATCACAAGCTATAAATATCATGTGAATGAAACCTTTTATATGTTTTTAAATACTAGTAAAGTTTTTACATGAATAAAATTTCCACACTCAAACTTAATCTTAAATTTAATACTAAGGTATTTAACTCATTGACTTGCAATTACCAAAATTTACTAAATATAATCTAAAGATTACCGTAATCATCATTAACATATGAAAGAAACCATTTTATATGTTTTTTAATCTTAGAACCGATTTACATTAAAATAAAAGTTCCACACTCAAATATAATCTTAAGCTATAGCACATTGAGTTGCAATTACCAAAGTTGAATAAATATAATCTAGAGATTTCCTCATCAACTTTAGCATACTCAAAATGCTCACATAGTTTCTAGCATTGTTCTTGTGAAGGTGGTATATAACTATAGGAGGAAATGTTTAACTAATCAATCTATACACATGAAACTTTGTGAGGAAAAGCTAAAATCAATTAAAAACAAATTCAAAAAAATCCTTAAGATTTTCAAAGTGCACTAACATATTAGGGCACTCCGAGGATAATCCCTTGGTTTCCCTATGTTCTTAACGATTAGCGACGGGCAAAATTACATGATTGCATCATCATCCTTCATAACTATAATATTGCTTACGAAGATGGCCATCATTGCTTATAGTGATGACACATCATACCGACTATAACATTTCAAAATGGATTCTATTTTTATTTGCCAAAGTGCAATGTACATTGATTGTTAGGAGACGTGCTTCTTTGCCATACTATCATGATACACTCTTTAATAATATTTTAAATCATTGCTTAATTTAGCATCAAGTTTTCCATAGGTAATAAGACGACTTCTTTATAATATTATATTATAAAAAATCATTCCACACTCTCTTTAATAATATTATAAATCATTGGTTAATTTATCATCACGTTTTCCATAGTTAATAAGACCACTTGTTCATAATATTATATTATAAAACACATTAATGATTTAGTTTATTGTTAAACCATGAAGTTTTCCAAATTTCTATACATATGACACACCTATTGAAGATTTATTATACATACGATCCGTTTCATAGTAATTTCATAAATCATAATTGATTTAGTCTAGCGTTAGACCATGTTAATAATGTTATAATACATATATGACAGACTTCTTAATAATTTTATAAACCATTGTTGATTTAGTCTAACGTTAGAGCATGCAGTTTTACAATATTTTCTTGGTATAATCTTCGAGGAAACAATAGGCTAAAATTGGATCCAGAAGCATTATCTTTCAACTACGTTCATGGGGAAAATAATAATGAAGCTGATACTATATCCAAACTTGGGATGAATATAAAGCAAAAAGAATGACATATATCTCAAGAAGAGAATGGACAATTAATAGAGTATCTTCATGAACATTTTGAGTCTATAAAGTGAGCATATTAGAACCATACAAAACAATGTAAATATAGACAATATACGTAAAATAACAGACAATACAATACAACATTAAATATAGACAATACAATGCATTAAATATAGACAATACAATGCAGCATTAAATAACATATAACATTTAAAATATTTTCCATCCAATTATTCACTGTTCAACTATTATTGACAGTTGCCTCTGAGAAAGTCAACTGTCCTCTCACATCGACTTGTTCGTAATAATGCAAACAAGTCAACTGTCCTCTCACATCGACTTGTTCGTAACAAGGAGAACCAAAACTTCATCTTTGGGGAAGGAGAAGCGCAATAAAATATAACTCTATGAAACCGTCAATTATCTAAATAAAATAAATGTTGAGATTAGGAGTCTCAAATGTATTTAAAAATATAATTTTGTTTGACTTGGTTCAAATATGTTTAAGAAATGGCTCTTTAACATGAACAGTGTGTAATTTACGGAATAAGCTTTTTTATTTTTCCAGTTTTTGATTATTTTGTTCTTGATTGTTGATTCTGTAGTATATCCAACCAGTGAAGAGCAACGTTGATTCTCTTTATCCAACTAGTAAAGAGCAACCTTTAAGGAGCAGAGTTAAGTGTACTGCTCCTTGTATGTTGGATAGAGGGAATTAGCCATCGAGATAAGATAAACTTAGGATCCGTTTTCTTAAACATGGTAATGCCGTTTGTTATCATTATGATTTTTACATAGTTAAAATTGTATTTTTTATTAAAAAATGAAACGAGTTCTCTCATTCCAACCATATAAAACTATCATTACATCAATTTAAACTGACTAGAAAAATCATCTTACAACATTACTCTACAATGTATCAGAAGTGAAATGTATTAGACCTTCGATTGACTTTTATAAAACTAAATATGAAATGTATTTAAATCTAATTTTGTTTGACTTTGTAAAACTATGTTGGACACGCCTTTGCGTTATCCAGTGGTACTTCCATTGCTAATTGCTTAAAGAATTTTCCGGTCTATAATCTCTTGAACGTTCTATAAATCCAATTCCGTTGGATTTTTTCCATAGAAAAAAATTCTTTTGCGCTCTATAATCGCTTGAGTAAGGCTGAAGTGAAAGTGTCTCTGAGTTTGTGCGAAACTGTCTCTGAATTTGTGCAATCTGGAGAAGAAAAGCACTTCAAACTTTAGAGTAGAAGATGAGGAGCAAGGCATTTGTTGCTAATATTCTGCTTCTGTTGGGAGTCGCAGTATTAAGTTCGGTTGCATGGTGTGAATCAGAAAATCTCAGGCGTGATTTTTACAAATACAGTTGTCCATCTGCGGAGAGCACGGTTGAAATGGTAGTAAAGAAATACATAGAGAAAGATATAACTCTGGCGGCTCCTCTTCTAAGGCTGCACTTCCACGATTGCTTCGTGAGGGTATGTATGTCTGTCTCATTTTATGTGTTCCTCATTCATATTTGTTGCTAATCGTAATGTACTGAGTTCAATTCTGCATGGTACTGCAGGGTTGCGATGGATCGATTCTGTTGAATTCTACAAAAAATAACCAGGCAGAAAAAGACGCACTCCCCAATCTTTCCCTTCGTGGATTTGAAGTTATAGACGATGCGAAGGCTGAATTAGAGAACATATGTCCAGGAGTTGTTTCTTGTGCTGACATCGTCGCACTTGTTGCTCGAGATGCTGTTGTTACAGGGGTACTGTATACTTTATTTTCTGTCCATTTTTTCGTTTGTTTTCATGTACTGATTACAAGTTTAAGAATAGGGATGGTCTGTAATTACAAGCTATTTAGACATTTGAATTCGCTACAGCATATAGACTAATATGGCAATTGACAATATGTATGCAGAGTAAAGGACCTTTCTGGCAAGTTCAAACAGGTCGCAGGGATGGAACGATCTCCAGTGCAAACGAGGCTTTGAAGAAGCTCCCTAGTCCCTTTATGAACTTCGCCCAGCTTAAAGCTTCTTTTACCAAAAGAGGACTAAGTGTTAAAGACTTAGTTGTTCTATCCGGTAGATCTAAATCTAAAGATATATACTATTTACAATGCAATAAGGTTTTACTTGTGTAAATTAATTCTGCAAACTCCGTGATTGGGTCTAATAAATTAGGTCTTGATCCTGATCCTGTACTGTTGCAGGTGGGCATACTATTGGAGTTGGGCACTGTAATTTGTTCAGCAACAGACTGTACAACTTCACAGGAAAAGGCGACATGGATCCTTCCCTAGACAAGTCCTACGCAGAGGAGCTGAAGACAAAGTGTAAAAGCTTAGCAGACTTTACCACAATAGTGCCAATGGATCCTGGGAGCGACCTCACCTTCGACAGCGATTATTTCAGTAATCTGAAATCACAGAGAGGGCTCTTCCAATCAG
>LPNX010678837.1:247854-270431 GCA_001517045.1 Pseudotsuga menziesii
TCAAGCATTTGCAATGGAATGATGATGATGAACAATGATGATGCTGATGATGAGGAGGATGACAATGATGAGGATGAGGATGATGACTATGATGATGATGTGAGGATGATGATGATGATGATGATGATGATGACGATGACGATTAACAATGATGGTGATGATGATGATGATGATGATGATGATGATCATGATCATGATGACTATGACTATGATGACGATGATTATGATGATGATGATGATGATGATGATGATGATTACGATGATGAGGATGATGATGTTGATGATGACCATGATGATGATGATGAACAATGATGACGATGACGATGATGACTATGATGATGACTATGATGATGATGATGATGATAACGATGATGATGATGATGATGATGATCACGGATAGTATGACTATGATGACGATGATTATGATGATGATTACGATGATGAGGATGATGATGACTATGATGGTGATGATAATGATGATGATGATGATGACAATGATGATGATGACGATGATGACTATGATGATGATGATGGGGATGAGGATGATGATGGGGATGAGGATGATGATGATGATGAAGATGAGGAGGATGATGACTGTGATGATGATGATGATGATGATGAGGATGAGGATGAGGATGAGGAGGATGAGGAGGAGGAGGAGGAGGAGGAGGAGGAGGAGGATGATGATGATGATGATGATGACGACGAAGATGATGATGAAAAATGATGGTGATGATGACGATGACTATGATGATGAAAAGGAGGATGAGGATGATGATGATGACGACAATGATGGTGATGACGATGACGATGAGGATGATGATGACGACGATGAGGATGATGACGACGACGACGATGATGAGGAGCAATGATGATAATGATGATGCTAATAGGTTTATTTGAAACTTTGCTTTGATTTTATTTTCAATCATTTTCAATGGAATGATGATGATGAACAAAACAAAATTGTTCACTGTTTTTTTTTAAACACAGGGACGCACGCGTGTCCTTCGATGTGATCGCACAAACCACACGTGCGTGTCCTTCGATGTGATCGCACAAACCACGAGCGCATGTCCACATACGTGTGCACGTGTGCCATTAGGAGCGTGGGCATGCTCCTATTGTCCACATTGGCAATCTGGCGTGCACGTGTCATTAGGAGTGCACGCGTGCTCCTATTGTCCACATTGGCAATCTGGCGTGCACATGTCATTAGGAGCGTGTGCACGCTTAGATTGTCTGGATTGGATATCTCGCATGGAGGTTAGCCACTATCGATGTAGGAGCGCGTGAACGCCTCCAAGGGTGCATGCACATTCTTGTTTTTTTTCCGCTCGCACGCTTCTTGGGTAGAAGCTTATTGCAGGTGCCCTTAAACCATTTGTCAATAAAAAAAAATGCTTACACTATTGAGCATTAAAATGGAGTTTTATTTTTGCATGTTACAAAGATCCTACAAGAAGAAGAGTAGTTCAATAAGATAACAGTATAACAATTTTCCATAACTCACACTAAAATACCACTAGTGAATGTTGATAAAAGATACCTAGATTTAAACTAGCTCAAAAGAGGAAATAAACAGATTTATATATAAAGCCCATTAAAACCTCTGTCCAAAAAAATCAATTCACACTCTCAAGATGATGAAGTGATTACCATACGAACTACACGTGATTACCATACGAACTATAGATTTCGAGGTGTATAAATCCATGGTAGTGAAGGAGCTCAGAAACGTTAATGATAAAGAGTATGTCTTCTCAATGTCGTTATCAGAATATGAACTATAATAATATTTTTATGCATAAGTTTATGCCAATAGTGTCATGAGCATATAAAATTTAAAATCTCCTATTAATTAAGATGGTTGAAATTAAAAAATAAAAAATAAAAATAAAAATATTTGAGTACAAATTATGCTATTTGTAAGTTGTCTTTTCACACTTTGGAGAACATCAATTACTCCTTAAATACGTTTATCAAATTTAAGAAATTGTGATTAAGTATAGTTTTATTTTCTATCATAATTTCGGTGAATGGTTTATCGTTTATCAAAACTATGATAATTGATTTATATTGATATTTTTATATTAAAATTATAATAATTGATTTATAATTAAAATTATAATAATTATTTTATTAGTAAAACTATAATAATTGATTTATATTTTTTGTTTGTTAATAAGCTGAAATTTTTTTTATATTACTTATGGTACAAAAACGTTATTACATTTACTCTCAACACACTCAAGGAACCAAGCTTAACAGGATTGTTATCGAGTGGATTCATTCTTTCCCCTTTACTCTTGGCCACAAAAAGAAATTTCCCATAAGACGGATCTACAGAGCCTACCCACATACATACATTCTTCCAAAAAATGATTTTCTTATAAAAAATGGCCCTTCGGCCCTCATTCCCAAGTCTACGCAAAGATTGACTATATTCTGATTAACATCCTTCTGAACCTCTTTAATACTTATAAGATAAACATTGTAAATAGACATTACATTGGTTGGCATGTAATTATCGAACTTGCGAAGGGCATCAGACTCACAGAATCATCGAAGGTCATTAGCAAAAAAAGAAAAGAACTTGTAAACACAACATCCCTTACTGAGTAGGGGTTTTGCTTGGAGGAGGACATGGATTTCACGTGGCCATATCCACAGGGTGGTCGAGAAAATCCTCAGTGATCATGTCAAGCAGGAGGAATCCTGTTGTGCCTTCCTATTGTCCTCTGCATATCAGAGCCAAATCTTCTTTGATTCTGTGCGCTAGCTGCGCCTTCTCCTACATATGTCAGGCTAAGAGGATGTGAACTGCCCAAAAGGGGTTAGCCACCAGGGGCCTTCCTTGATGGGCTTCATACTCCGTGAGCAGCGCTACCTCTTTAGCCACGATCTTTGCTTCCACCAGTGCCGGTTTATCCGCCATATACTGCACCCCCCCCAATTGAACTCTAAGGGGGAATACACGTCATTGGAATTCAGATCATTCATAGAGGAGCTAGTAGAATGCTGACCCTGTAACGTCCCTGACCCTCCGACTGGTAAAGAGGACGCTACCATACATCAAATCATCCGGGTATCTAGCCCCATGAACAAAACAGACATACATAATGCTGAAGCAATATACTTAAAAACATAAATCACACTATGATGGGTAACCATTCATATATACAGTGGAAGCAAAACATATTAATCAACATTCAACATGTACATCATCATTCATCAATGGTAATATGATTGCAGACACAAGTTAGGCAAGAATACTTATCTTATAAAGGACTTGTCCCGCAACCAGCTACGTCACTGTAACGTTTCACCCAACCATAGGCCCGCGTGCTCTTTAGTCTCTCAGCAACGTTGCCACCCCCGAGCTGGGCTTGATTCCCCAAGGAATAAGGAACTAGCAGGATTACACATAGCCAAGGATAATAACACCACAAGGATACATAGTTGGAAATGCGGAGGACATCATTTACACCGGGACTGCCCAACGAGGGAACATAAAGAGGGCAGCAGCCACAAAGTTCCTCGACTTGGGGATGAGCAAAAAGCTGAGAACTAGTAGGAGAAGCTCGTGGAAGCCAAGGCGCTTGGTCCTGAAAGTTCAAAGTAAATAATTGAACATGGGACAGATCTGCAAAATTTTGAAATTTTGATGTGCAAAATGTATATGTACTCCTACGTATTGGAACACCAAGAACGGTGTTATTCCAAGGGAGAGGGGATTGTAAAATCCTTAACATTTTCAAAGTGACCTAACACATTAGGGCACTCCAAGGATAATCCCTTGTTCTCCCCTCTGTTCTTAACGACTAGCTGCGGACAAAATTACATGATTGCGTCCTCATTGATTTAGTTCATTGATTTAGTTTATTGTTAGACCATGAAGTTTTCCAAATTTCTATACATACGACACACTTATTGATAATTTATTATACATATGATACGTTTCATAGTAATTTCATAAACCGTAGTTGATTTAGCCTAGCGTTAGACCGTGTTAATAATGTTATGGCAGACTTCTTAATAATTTTATAAACCAGTGTTGATTTAGTCTAACGTTTGAGCATGAAGTTTTTCATACATGTTAATAATATAATAAACCATTGTTGATTTAGTCTATTGTTAAACCATGAAGTTTTCCATACATAGTTCCGTTTGGTTTCAAATACATTCTTTTAAAATAAAAATAAGATCTTGTTTTATTATAAAAGTAAATGAATTATTCACTCAAACTATTATTGAGAGTTGCACCTTAGAAAGTCAACTGTCCTCTCACTCGACTAGTTCTTAATAATCGAAGGAAAATCTAATTTTGTTTGACTTTGTAAAACTATGTTGGAGACGTTTGACGTTGTAACACTATGTTGGAGATGCCTTTCGTCTATCCATTGCTAATTGCTTAAGGAATTTTCCGGTCTATAATCTCTTGAACGTTCTATAAATTCAATTCCGTTGTATTTTTTCCATAGAAAAAAATTCATATCCGCTCTCTAATCGCTTGAGCGGTCTCTGAGTTTGTGGGAAAGTGTCTCTGAATTTGTGCTATTTAGAGAAGAAAAGCAGTTCAAACTTCAAAGTGCGAGATGGGGAGCAAGGCATTTGTTGCTAATATTCTGCTTCTGTTGGGAGTTGCACTAGTATCTTCGGTTGCATGGTGTGAACCAGGAAATCTCAGGCCTGATTTCTACAAATACAGTTGTCCATCGGCGGAGAGCACTGTTGAAATGGTAGTAAAGAAATACATAGAGAAAGATATAACTCTGGCGGCTCCTCTTCTAAGGCTGCATTTCCACGATTGCTTTGTGAGGGTATGTATATATGTCTCTCTCAATTTATATGTTCCTCATTCATATTTGTTGCTATTCGTAATGTACTGAGTTCAATTCTGCATGGTACTGCAGGGTTGCGATGGATCGATTCTGTTGAATTCTACAGAAAATAACCAGGCAGAAAAAGACGCACTCCCCAATCTCTCCCTTCGTGGATTTGAAGTTATAGACGATGCGAAGGCTGAATTAGAGAACATATGCCCAGGAGTTGTTTCTTGTGCTGACATCGTCGCACTTGTTGCTCGAGATGCTGTTGTTACAGGGGTACTGTATACTTTATTTACTGTCCATTTTTTCGTTTGTTTTCATGTACTGATTACAAGTTTAAGAATAGAGATGGTCTGTAATTACAAGGTATTTAGACATTTGAATTCGCTACAGCATATAGACTAACATGGCTATTGACAATATGTATGCAGAGTAAAGGACCTTTCTGGCAAGTCCAAACAGGTCGCAGGGATGGAACGATCTCCAGTGCGAACGAGGCTTTGAAGAAGCTCCCTAGTCCCTTTATGAACTTCGCCCAGCTTAAAGATTCTTTTGCCAAAAGAGGACTAAGTGTTAAAGACTTAGTTGTTCTATCCGGTAGGTCTAAATCTAAAGATATATACTATTTACAATGCAATAAGGTTTTACTTGCGTAAATTAATTCTGCAAACTCCGTGATTGGGTCTAATAAATTAGGTCTTGATCCTGATCCTGTACTGTTGCAGGTGGGCATACTATTGGAATTGGGCACTGTAATTTGTTCAGCAACAGACTGTACAACTTCACAGGGAAAGGCGACATGGATCCTTCCCTTGACAAGCCCTACGCAGAGGAGCTGAAGACAAAGTGTAAAAGCTTAGCAGACTTTACCACAATAGTGCCAATGGATCCTGGGAGCGACCTCACCTTCGACAGCGATTATTTCAGTAATCTGAAATCACAGAGAGGGCTCTTCCAATCAGATGCCGCGCTTCTCAGCAATTCCCAATCAAAATATATTGTTGACAAGCAATTGAAGGAAGCCAGCTTTTTTGACAATTTCAAAATCTCAATGCAACGAATGGGAGAAATAGGAGTGCTATGTGGGAGTGCCGGGGAAATTAGAAAACATTGCGCCTTTGTAAACTGATCAGTAACACAGTTACACCACGATTCATTGGCCTTCAAAATTATTTTGCTTTTGCTTTTCAGGTAAAAATATTTAGGTTGTTACTCGTAGCTTTGTTACTGAATGGCTACGAAACGAATAATGACTTAACAAACCTGAAAACATAGTGGCATTTTCTAAACTTTTCTGGACATTTTTATGTAATATGTATGTAGTTTTTACCCTCCTTGAATGGGTCTTGCTTTGCATATTTGCAATGAAAAAGTTAATAATTGTGGCTTGCTAGGGGTTCAGCTATCAACTTCTGTTCTGCATATTTGCATTGGGGACGAAAAATCCTCGACGAGATCAAGATTATGTTTGAAGTATTTATGAAAAAAAATTGTTATCAAAAGCAAAATCAAGACAAAGAAGAGGAAAATGGTAAAAACAAGTAGTTGTTTCTTTTATTTCATATGAAAATATGTATGGAAAACTCAGCAATATTTCTTATGTTAGTAGATGTCTTATGGGCTATTTTAACAAGAGGACTAACCCAAAAGCATCAAAACTCCAAACCCAAAAAGTGTGATTACTTCTTACTAATTGAACTAATCATTAAACCTAAAATAAATATTGTTTATAAAAAAAAAATACTATATTGAGGAATATAGAATTTATAATTATTTATCTTAAGATTTTTATTTGTGACTTAATAGGTTACTCCAAAGTTTGGAGGATGCCTAATGATAATTATATTTAAAATGTTTATGTTTAATATAAATCTAATCATAAATCAATAAACCTTTTAAGTTCTTTTTTGGTAACTTAAACTATTTGTCAACTGAAAAAATGCATACACCATCAAGCATTCAACTGAAATTTTATTGTGCATGTTACAAAGATCCTTCAAGAACAGAAGTTCAATAAGATAACAGTCTAAATTTTTTCCAAAACTCACATTAAAAACAAGGTGAAAGTTGATAAAAGACACCTAGATTTAAATCAGCTCAGAAGAGGAAATAAACAGATTCATGTATAAAGCCCATGAGGACATCTGATTTTTCTGGTGAAATCAACTCGCACTCTGAAAATGATGAAGTGATTACCATTCGAACTATAGATTTGCAAGTGTATAAATCCATGGCAGTGAAGGAGCTCAGAAACGTTAACGACAAAGAGTATGTCTTCTCAATGTCGTTATCAGAATGTGAACTATAATAATAATTTTATGCATAAGTTCTTGCCAATAGTGTCATGAGCATATAAAATTTAAAATCTCCTATTTAATATTAATTAAGATGCTTGAAATAAAAAAAATAAAAAGTAAAAAAAAAATATTTCACTACAAATTATGCTATTTGTAAGTTGTCTTTTCACACTTTGGAGAACATCAATTACTCCTTAAATAAGTTTATTAAATTTAAGAAATTGTGATTAACTATAGTTTTATTTTCTATCATAATTTTGGTGAATGGTTTATCGTTTATCAAAACTATGATAATTGATTTATATTGATATTTTTATATTAAAATTATAATGATGATGATGATGGTTAACGTCCCGTGAGACCAAACTTGGGTCTATCGGACCTAAAGAAGAGAATTAGTTAGTTTGCTTTAAAGTTATATTTCTATGCTCAAAGAGCTTGGAAAGAAGCATCCCGAGCTTACTATAATTTTGACATGCTAAAAGGCTAGGCATGTCGGTATTGCAACAAAGATTATGAAACTGGGATCTAATGTGGGTGTATGCAGGGCACTCTAAGAGGAAGTGATTTTCATCTTCAATGTTCTTACTCTCACAAAGTTGGCAGATCCTTTCTACTCATGGTGTTTTAGGGACTGTCCAACGACCAGTTTCACTATGGAGCTCATGCGAGTTCGTTCTGATCTTAGCTATGTTAATTATTTTCTTAGTACTGATTAAAGCAGAGAGATACTTTTGATCTTCTAGAGTAGGGTTGATGACCTCCTTATAATATCTTAATTTTCTTTTAGCCTCTAAATCTTTCTCACACCACATTTTTTCTTTAAACTTAGAAGAAATAATATTTTTCATGTTATTAATATTCTGCAAAGCAACATTTTCATCGATCTCCCAGTGATTTAACCAAGACTTGGTATCTTTATACCACCCACGCTTGAGCCTTAAGTGGTTTTGGCTAGAGTTTAAAGCTAGCTTAGGGAGTCTATTGTCTCCCATGTGATTGATTTTGTTCTTGTATAACAGTAGTCTAGTCATAGCTAGGCTCTCGATGGGGAAAGACCCACTTCTATAAGGAGAATAGGATAGGGTGTATTGTTTTTTATTTTGAGGTTATAAGTTATAAAATGCTTCTGGATTTGCTCAATCTTTCTCCAGGATTCTCTAGAGATGCTGCAACCCCAAACCTCACACCCATACAAGATAACAGGAGTGACTAGAGTTTCAAAAAGGAGCTTCTTTTTATCCCACATCATGAGGTTTGTAGCTTTACAGTTATTTTCAAGACCAAAGTAAGCTTTCCACCCCCCGTTAATCCTTTTCTTAATGCTATAGTTCCATTTGAGCTTGTGATGAATATCAATTCCTAGGTACTTGTAAGAAGACACTTCCTCCAAGTTGCTATTGTCATACATAAAATTAGCGTATGTATCATTCTTGGATTTGATAATCATAACTTTTGTTTTGTCAGTGTTAACAGTCATACCCATGTTAGAGCAGAAATATTTGAGGAGTCGAAGTTGCTTATCAAGATCAGAAGAACACCTTGCTAGAAGGACAATATCGTCAGCATAAAGAAGAAGGATGATGACTATTCCAGCTAAGATTGTACCAGCACAACCTGCTTCTTCTAAACAACCCTCTAACTTATCAATGTAAATGCCAAAAAGGGTATGGGAGAGGGGGCAACCTTGCTTAACTCCGATATTACACTTAATATCTTTCGACCACCCCTCATTGCTTTTAAACTTGGCAATTACATTCTCGTAGAGCCTTATCGCGGAAGCTCTCAGCTCGAAAGGAACCTTAAGCTCTTCTAACCTATTCCAAAGGTTATTTCTAGGTACCGTATTGAAATCCTTTCTAAAGTCCACAAAGCAGCAAAAGAGATTGGATTTATCATTGCGGCACTCCTCCATAATGATCCTAAGCATAAAAAGGTGGTCTGTTGTTGAGTGATGCCTTCTAAAACCCGCTTGGCCTTTAGCTCGCTTACCTTCACTTTCAAGCCAAATGCTGATTTTCTTTTCCAAAATAATACCATATAACTTGGCTAAGAGGGGGCTTATCATAATAGTTCGATAATTTGAGGGGTTATTTGTATCCCCACTTTTAAAAATAGGGATAATGAGGCTCTGAGTCCAAGGTTTAGGGAACCCTTGCTTGACTGCTTGATTAAAAATCTTGTGGATGTGAGGGATGAGGACAGGACCTCCAATTTTTAAGATTTATGCCTGGTAACCTTCAATGTCCTTAGCTTTTCCATTAGCCAGACACTTAACCCCAAAATCTATGTCTTTTAAAGAGAAAACTTCTTCCGTTGTGAGGAGGGTTTCAAAGTTGTCTATGACATTCGAGGAGTCATAAAGCTTTTTAAGATAGGAATTCCAGTCGTGCAGAGAAATTTTATTATTATCTTTAGTTTTTCTAGTTAGAATCTGCCTCCAGAATTTCTTAGGGGCCGTCTTAGAGAGGTGTAAGAGATTGTCTTGCCTTTTGTGAATATACTGCCTTTTTTTCTTTTTAGTAAGGGCTTTGTAATTTTTTATCTTGTTAATTTTAAGAGATTCATCAAGAGCTTCCTTAATCTCTCTCCTCGCATTTTTACAATCAGTATCATACCAAGGGTTGGCTTTTCTATTTCGTTTATTACTCGAAACTTCAATTGAGAACTTGTTAATGGAATAAGAGAGGGTTGTAGTAAAATTATAATATAGGTCTTCAATGTTGTCTGTACTTGATAAAGGACGCAAATTAATTTTTAACTCATTTATAAAAAGATCTTTTTTATTCCTATAAAAGATCAAGTTCTTTTGGTTATAAGGATTATCCTCTATGGGATCTCTATGGATGGCATAGTTGAGAGTTACCATTAAAGTTTTATGATCCGAATCAGGCTCATGGTCATTTAGAATGTCCAAATTTATTATATCGTTGTATAAAGAAGTATCAGAAATAACATAATCTACTACGCTGCTACCAAGCCCATGGATATAGGTCATCTGGCTAGAGCTAGGCCACTGCGTTAAACCGTTGCAAATTATGAGATCTTGAGAACTACAGAGCTTGATTAACTCAGACCCAAACAAATTTTCCCCTAAATCTACAGAGCTTCTCTTGTACCTGCTGGCTAAAGTAAGGTCTTCATTTAACCAGAGAGGATTAGGGTTGGAATAATTGCTTAGGAGAATAGCTTGGTTGTTAGAAGTTCTAGCATTAAAATCGCCCATTAAAAGGATATTACCTTCATTCCTAAGGCTAGAAATATCATTCTCTAGTCCATTGTAAGGACAATTTTTATCCAAATTGTTCTTCTTATAGAAGTTAGAATTAATAGGGGCAAAATAACATATAGCTATGTAGGTTTTTCTATTGTTAATGTCAGTGATTTCTATCCACATATACTGGTTGTAAGGGTCTTTTTTATAAAGCCTAGCATGGGGGGAGATGTTCTTCTTAATGTAACATGCTATACCCCCAATGCCTCTGCGAGAGGATCGCTTGTTCCAGATTGACCAAAGCACAAATACATCTATGTTAGGTACCCTAGATTCTTCGTGCTCCCAAGTTTCAACTAACAAAATAATATCAACTTCATTAGAGATCCAACTTAGCTTGGGGCCTTTGTTCCATGGAAAGCCCCGACAGTTCCAAGAAAGAAGCCAGATCATGTTGAATTGCTATTTATTACTATCTTTTTGGTTTCTATCTCGAATAACACCTTTCCTATTTCTGATTATTTCCCATTTTCCTTCCTTCCTGGCTTCTTTTACCTTTTGAACCTCCTTTCTTAATTCTGCTTGATCTTCTGGAATGAGATCTTCATTTATGAATATTCCAGTTTCTTTTAGACTTGAGGTTTTACTAAGTATGTTATGTTTATGGTCAGTAGAGCTTACCTTTACCCGGATTAACCTTCCTTTATTCTCAGTTAATTTCCCCAACCTTGTTGCTTCTATGAGACATGTTGTTTCAATTTGTAATCTATTGTGTAATTCTGTCTGGGCTATGGCTAAAGTATCCTTATCTTCCTCCTCTTTCAAGCCGAAAATTATAAGGTTCAAGGCCCTTTTGTTACGCTCATGGTCTAATTCTATCAATTTTTTCATTTCCTCTTTAATGGGTTTGATATCTAATTTATCTGCCACATTATTTAGGGTGAGGTTGTTAATAAATTTTGCTTCTAGCTCTTTAATCATGTCCTTCATTTTAAGACTTTCTAAAGTATCGACGTCTCCTTATTGGGATGTTTGGTTCATATATTGGCTCTGGTTTTCTATAGCATGTAATCGAACCTCTAGTGTCTCCATTTTATTCTCCAGTATTGTTATCTTATTTTCTATTTGTTTTTGAATCTTGTTTTCAAGAGATGTAAATTTATTTTCCAGCATGGCTTCTAATTCTGTTTGTAGTCTACTTTCTCTTTCTTCTCTATGTTTCTCTAAAGACTCTAAATATTCATAAATGCTATTTAAAGTAATTGAGCTAGGTCTACCTTTGACAGTCTTTGGTAGGTGCGGTGATTTATTCATATTTATGAGCAAATGAGCAGTAGATGTGTATGAGAAAAGAAGAGATAAGGAATGTGTGCACCTGAGATTTGAATGTGAATCGAATAGCTATACAGTGAACCCTAGCTACAGGAGTACAGCGTACCCAGCACCCCAGAGTATCTATCTATATGCAGCTGATTAGCCTTCCAAACCCTGATTGCTAGAGTATATTTGCCACCGCAGAAATTTGATTGCCACCGCAAAGATTCGCTCAAACCCTTATTCTTCTTATTCAAACTCACGGTTTAATACGAGGATAAAAACCACCGCAGAGAGATTTGAATGCGAATCGAATCACAGAGATCGCAGAGATCACCACCGTAGAGAGATCACCACTGCAGAGAGATTTGAATAACTAGTATTTTTCACCACCGCAGAGAAGAAACCCTTGAATGACTTTAGAGGCGTGGAGATATTCCTTTCAAAGGCCGCAGAGATGGTGCAGTTTAGATCGCAAAGACCCACATGTCATATAAGGTAAAGATCCGCAAGGATTCTTTACGCCGAGTTCAAATTGCAGAGAAGCCACAGTTCAAATCGCAAAGACGAGGTGCTCAACATTTCTCCACAGTTCAAATTGCAAATCACGGTGTTCTCCACATGTCAATATAAGGTAAAGAACCGCAAGGATTCTTTACGCCGAGTTCAAATCGTCGAGTTCAAAGGATACTTGATTTATAGTTAAAATTATAATAATTATTTTATTTGTAAAATTATAATAATTGTTTTATATTTTTTTGTTTGTTAATAAGCTGAAACTTTTTATATTACTTATGGTACACAAATGTTATTACATTTACTTTCGGCATACTTGAGGAACCAAGCTTAATCCGATAGTGGATTTATTCTTTCCCTTCTACTCTTTTCCACAAAAATAAATTTCCTATAAGACGGGTCTACAAAGCCTACCCACACACATACATTCTTCCAAAAATTGACTTAAAAAAAATGGCCCTTCGGCCCCCATTCCCAAGTCTACGCAGAGATTTACTATTATTCTGATTAACATCCTTCTGAACCTCTTTAATACTTATAAGATAAACAAAGTAAACAGACATTACATTGGTCAGCATATCATTATCGAACTTGTGAAGGGCATCAGACTTGCATAAATCATCGAAGGTCATTAGCCAAAAAAGAAAAGAACCTATAAACGCAACATCCCTTACTAAGCAGGGGGTTCAATTGGAGGAGAAGATGGAGTTCCCCTGGCCATCTCCCCAGGGTGGTCGAGAAAATCCTCAGTAATCATGTTAAGCAGGAGGAAGCCTGTTGCGCCTTCTTGTTGCCCTATGCGTATCAGAGCCAAATATTCTTTGATTATGTGTGCCACCTGCACCTTCTCCTGGATATATCAGTCAGAGAGGATGTGAACTTCCCAGAAGGGGTAGGCCTCCAAGGGCCTCCCTTGATGGTCTTCATACTCCCTGAGCAATGCTACCTCTTTAGCTGTGATCTTTGCTTCCACCAGTGCCGGTGTCTCCACCATATACTACACCCCCCAATTGAACTCTAAGGGGGCAGACACCTCGTTGGAATTCAGATCATTCACATAGGAGCTAGTAGAAGGCTGACCCTCTCCCTCAGTCCTCCCACCGTCCCCATGATGTCTCCTAACTCTCCATTTTGGTTCCATTGGCTCTCTGGATAAGTTAATGCACACAGCCTGCAAACTATTATTCTCAGGGTAACTCTCATACAGAATAAGCATGTCATATCCATTGGGGGTATTTATAGCAATTTCGATCCTCTGTGTGCGGTACCCAGCATTCATGAATCCTGGACGATTTTCCCCTTTCGCATGCTCAAGTTCTTCGGCCTTACATTCGCTACATTTCCTAATCATAGCAAGATCATTCTGGCCTTCCTTCTCGTGTGTACAATCAATCGCAACATTTCCCATTGAAGGTGTTTGTGTACAACCTTCCTTATTGTTATATGTACGAAGGCAAGTTCTCAGAAAATGCCCAACGATTATCCCGAAGGGGAAAGTCCCTCTCCCAGCTCCATACCAGGTTATGAATGAATGAGGCATAGTTATTTATTAAAGCCAACACCTAGATCCTCCCTCACGGATCGGTCCGTCGTGTCAACTTCTGTCCTAGCGTTCTCTGTACCCGCTCCATTTGTTCCACCTTTATAATCATTGTTACATATGGTATTGCCAAGTGGTATCATCTCATCCTCTATACATTTCGTGTCTTCCTCGGGAGTAAGTGTAAGGATGTCAGCTGTCCGGATCATGTGCCCTTCTTGCAGTAATTTGGCCTCAACGTGGTAACCACGCATGCTAAGGGAGGTGTCAGACTAAGGAGCTAATGCATTGCTTTGATTACACCTGCTAGCCATTTGATGAGGAATATCACTCTCTCAACATGGATGATTGTTTAGAATCTTTCCAAGATCCTTCTCCGCCAACTCCTCGCATTGCCTCCAGACCATGCAATCCAATTTGTCTCTACTCTTCTCTGCATGGAATGAGGTGATTCTGCCCACCCCTTCGTTTGCTAATGCATCTGCCACCTTGTTTCCTTCTCTTCTAACATGAGAGAATTGGACCTTCGGGGTTCCACTTAATAGTCTTTTGAGCTCGGTAAGCTGCCCTTCCCACCTCCAATTTTGGGATACTTGGACTATGGATGTACCGAGTTGTAATAGTCTACCAATGTTTTTTATTATTAAGGAATCCCCTTCCACAGTTAGTGGTGGTTTTTGCTGCAGGAGAGACCATGTTAGCCCATTAATAAACCCTTCTAACTTAGCCAAATTATTGGTGTTGGTTCCTATATTTCCTCATAAGATGCTAAGGATTTTACCTTCAAAGTTCCTGATAACACCTCCAAAGCTTGCAGGGCCTGGATTTCCTTTCGGCGCTCTGTCGAAGTTCATTTTGAAGGATCCTTCTGTCGGACAATGCTAAGTTTCAGACTTGCATGGGGAATTGAGCGAAGTTCGAAGGCGGGAATTATTTACATGTAACTAATAAATCCACCAATCATAAAGAATTTGTTTCTCAGTTATCTCTACTTCAAACTCTTTCTGAGTCCAGTGACTTAGATTTAGAGTTTCCTTTATGTGAATTTCAATCAGATTCGAAAGGTCTTCAATGTGTGTGTGTTTATTTTCAAAGATTTTCTTATTCCTGGTTTTCCAAATTTCTCATACAATGAATCCTGGGAACAACTCCCATACCCTGTTCAAGATTTCATTTTTGAAAACTTTTTGTGGCTATTTGGCTACTGTTAAATCAGGACGACCTTTGTGTCTGTGATTCTTTCTAAATTTCCCTACGCCTTTTTCCCAAAGTGCGTCCACTATCAAGCATTCATCTAGGAGGTGGTTGATAGTTTCGTTATTTGCTTCATAGAGGAAACACCTTGATGGTCCCATTATCCCATGAGTCTGAATGTTGTCTCAAGTGAGAATGCGTCTTCTGAGGAGAAGCTAGCTGAAAGCCGCAACTTTGGACCAACACCTCCCACTCCAAATTTTTCTCCATTTCCCCTCCCTCTCCATATTATGAGTTTTTGTCAGCAACCTTATTTCCTCTTTGATATTGAATCTTCCCACATTGGTATACCCCCATCTAATCTTGTCCAGACCTCCGCTCTTACAGATATTTCTATTGCATAATTCATAGTATAATTCTTCAATGTTCTCATTAGGTGCGAGATCTTGCCACCATTCCTTCAACTTCCAAGTCCTATAGAGGTTGTTTGGCGACCTTGGGTCCTAGAATTCCTCAACCCTTTCCAACGGGATATTTTGAAGATAATGTGTTAGCTCTCATATATCTTCTATAATGGATATACACTACTCCTATTGCCAATCATCTCTGATAAACAACGTCGTCTTCCCATATCTAACCTCCAAGAAACTATGACTTTGTATGAGACCCTTGTTTTCTTATGCCGCTTTCCATATACTAGAGCTAGGAATGTCTTTTCCAAATATAACCAATTGATGTTTTGGCCACTGAGGAGTGCATTTATTGTGCTACAAATTATCCCATGGTTACTCACCATTAGATATCCATTTCCACCAAATTTTGGCCCCCAATTTTTTTTTTTATGTTTAATGGGTCTCTTAGTCCTAACCCCCCTGCTTTTTTTGATTTGCATATGGTTTTCCAATCGACCAAAGCCCATTTATTATTTCCTTTTGTTCCCCCCCATAGGAAGTTCCTTTGTATGTCTATTATTTGTTTTATCACCGATTTAGGTGCATCCAGAATAGAAAAGAGGTACATGGGCATGGATTGTAGTACCGACTTAACCAGAGTGAGTTTACTTGGGAGATTGAGGGCCTTGAAGGACCATTGACTCAACTTCTTCTTTATTTTATCCAGTAATTCCTTCTAAGAAATGTTGCTTATGGTGGAGTCTGCTAAAGGTGCCCCTAGATACTTAGAGGGTAGCACACCTTCTAAAAATTCCAGTATTCTGAGAATATTTCTTTTTGTGACTTTCAGAGTGTTAAAAAAATACACTTGAGATTTATCCTTATTAATTTATATCCCACTAGACTCTAGAAAGGTTCCCAACCCCTCCTTTAGCCCACGGGCCTCCTGGACAGTAGATGGTCCCATAAGCATAGTGTCATCCACAAGTTGTTGATGTGTTTGTGGTTCCAGATCTTCACTTAGGTGAAGCCCTTGGATCTTGTTCTCATTACGTATATTCTTGAGCATTCTTCCCAGTCCTTCAGCGGTAATGATGAACAAGAAGGGAGAAAGAGGATCTCTTTGGAAAATCCCTCTTGAGACGTGGAAGGGCTGTGATGGGGTCCCATTAACCATTATAGATAAAAAAATTAATGAGACAAGCTTTGTAATCCATTCTATCCATTGATATGAGAAACAAAAATTTCAAAGGAAGCCTGCCAATAATTTTCCAATTTAGTTTATCATAATATTTCGACAGGTGAAGTTCGAGAAGCATAACTGGGATTTTCCTGATATTTAGCGAGTGAATGGTTTCGCGCACCAGAATTATGCCATCCAAAATCTATCTCCCCTCGACAAATCCCTCTTGTTCTGGAGAAATGAGGATAGGGAGCAAGGGTCTGAGCCTGTTGGACATGACCTTTGAAATGATCTCATATATAACATTGAACAAGGTGACTGGTCTTAGTTTTCTAGGGTATTTTGTACCATTCTCTTTAGGGATGAGCGTTAGGATGGTTGGATTGAGTGCTTTCCGAATACTTCCTATCTTCCTAGAGTCTTCAACCAGTTCCCATACTTCCTCTTTCATCCAGTCCTAGTAGCTGTGAAAGAAGTTAGTTGTGAACCCATTGGGTCCTAGAGCTTTTTCATCAACCATTTGTTTGGCAACTGCTTCTACTTTGTCCATATCAATAGGTTTCATAAGCATAAAGTTGTGTTCCTCAATGATAACCCTTGGAATATGCCGTGGAACCTCTCCCTGAGCTTCATCTCGATCCCAATCCATCTCTTCTAGGAGGTTGGAAAAAAAGGTATTTAGGGTGTGTTCTATATCCTCCTGAGTCTCGGTAATGCTCCCATCCTCTTTTTTCATTCTATCCATACGATTGATGTGACGATGTTGTAGGGATTCTTTGTGGAAGAATTTGGTAGTCCATCCTCCCTCTTGGAGACACTTAACTCTGTATTTTTGTTTCCAGAACACTTACTCCTATTCTTATCTTAGGTTGAACTTTTGGAGCAGGAGTTTCTCTTGCGTTCGTATATCTTTAGAGAAGTCGTGTTGCATACTCCTTTGTTGTATCTCTTGGATCTTACTATCCAACTCCTTTTTCATTTGAAAAATATTTCCAAAGCAATGATTGTTCCATTTTTAAATTTTGTCTTTAAGGAATTTGAGATTTTGCTAAAACTGGTACATCAGAGTTCGTCTAATGGGAGGAAGGTCCGCCCACCATTATTTGAATTTCTCTGGGAATTCGGGCTGAAGGAGCCAAAAATTTTCAAAATGAAAAGGTCCCTGAAGGTTCACCCCTATTCTTTCCCATTCCATACTTATAGGCCAATGATCCAATATGGCTGATAGAAGTACCACGGCAATCAGTTCTTCCCCTACCATCATAATGGACTCAGAGACCAAAAAGCGGTCTAACCAACAGGTTATGCCTCTATCACCTATTCTCTTGTTATTCCATCTATAGATACCATTAGACGCTCTGACATCGACCAGATCGAGGTTAGAAATAACTTCGTTAAAATAATCACTGATGAGATTTAACTTCAGCATTCCTCCTTTTTTTCATCTAGTTTGAAGTCCCCTCCCAGGATCCATAGTCTCCCTCCCGCCTCCCTTTTGAGAGTGCTTAGAGAATTGAGAAAATTAAAATTCAGCTCAGCTCGAGGTGGCCCGTAAATGTTGGTGATGAAACCTTGTGTGCTCGTGCCTAAAATATGGAAGGTTGTCGAAAGGGAAAACTGTGATACTATGAAGTCAGAGAGGGACACATCTCTCGGGTTCCATAATATTCTGACCGTCCCTGTCGCCCCTTTTGCGTCAACAACAATAGCTTCACTCACACGCCAGACTTTTTCCCCTGCAATTTTGAGTTCTTCTTCCGAGTAGTTTGTTTCTTATAAAAATATGATACCCAGTTTTTCAATTTATATTCTTCTTCTTAGAAGATAGATCTTCAAGGAACTGTTAGAGCCTCTGATATTCCAGGATGTAATCCACATCTTTAAACTATTTGGGTGGATAAGAGAGGGCTACATCTATGGTTGGATACTTCCCCAAGGCTACTAACTTAGCTCCAATAAGTTGGATTATGTGCACATTGCTATGTATTCCTCTATTTTTTTTTTCACCATTATTTTTCCATCTGGGTCTTTGAGAGATTCATACATTATTCCAAGAAACTTCATATATTTTTTCTTAATGATCACCTTTTCTAGAAGGGAGACCTGTTGGGGAGGGATATTTTCTGGTAATTTTGCAGAGCACACCACTTCCAAGCCTTCCAAGTCTAGATACCCTATTTCCATTTCCTCCACTTCAGTTTCAATTGGCGTGTTCCCTTTTCTATTTTTCTCCTTAGTATCTTCTTGGGTCTAGGATTTCATAATTGGTTCTATCTATGGATCGTGTTGTTCTTTGATCTATCCTTCCTTCCAGGTATAACTCTCATTTCCTTCTTGTAAGGCATCAAACTTGTTGTGAGTTTGAACTTTCTTGTGGATATCAGGGCTCACTTCTTTCTTGTTAGGCACTTTAGTGAAGCCTTCAACATCTTGATTTTTTTGATCTTTATTACCTCCTAATTTTTTTATTTTGTACAAAGTCTCTAAACAAATGTCCATGCTCATGGCATCTTCTACATCTGAAGGGAATTTGTTAATAGTCTATCGCTTGGAACCAATCTTCATCATCCCATGATAGCTCTATTCCATCTAGGAGATCCTGGGATATATCAAGGTAAATGCATATCCTGACATAGGAGGTATAAGGAATCTCTCCGGTTTGTTATGATACTTTTACAAAGTTTCCCAACACATTTCCAATATCTCTGAGGATTTATTCTTTCCAGTATTTTGTTGGTATGGAATACATTCTGATCCACACCCGGGATATCGTTAAGTTTTCTTTATCCCGATTCAACCATTCTTTACATGATCTAAGGAAGAGGCCCGCTGAGTTAAATAAATATGTCCCGTTATCAAAAAATTTGTTTCTATCCGCTTCGTTAAAGAAAGTGATCGTGAAAAATCCTTTTTCCCCCAGTTGCAGGGCATAATGCCCTTGAGGTTTCCAATTTTTGTTTATGCACCACACCGGTGTCTTCTTTGCGGGCCAAATCCCAACAAATTTGCCGATGAGTGCATGTTATTTCATGTATTGAATATCCTCCATTACCCATTCCGAGAAGATATGCAACTTCAACACTATTGTTGATTTTCGAAGAAAGTGCCCTGGTTTTCTATGTTCTCCCTTCACAATTCCTTCTTTGATGGTCCCACTAGTTCCTTCTCCTCCCTTCCCCGAGTGGATATCTGGCGCTTGCAGCTTCTCATTTCCTTTCTCTATCTCCATTTCCAAGCTCTCGAAAGGGGGAGGTTCCCCACCATCCATGTGGTCTCTCATCCTGAGTCCCTTCTCCCAAGATGGAGGTATAGGTTACTTCCCCTTCCAAGACCTTCGAAGACTATCCAACCCTGCAACTTTTGATCACCGTGACTCCTCCCACCGTGACTATCCAACCATGCAATTCATGCCAAGAGAAGAATGTAGAACATGAATAGAGTTTGCATTCAAAATGTAAAATTATTTCTACACATAACGCATTCACCGATAAATGTTCTAAGAATCCTGATATTGCTTATATAGTTTTTTACATTATATGGGAGAAGGTCGACCCTTTGAGTGGTCGACTTCTCCAAAAATAGCCCAAGTTTAATCATCCAACTATTTCATTCAAAATAAAAAAAAGAAATATTTGTTTCATAAATAGTTTTCCAACTTCACACAACCAACTCCATCGATTGCTGGAAAGTGTAGGATTCAAATTAGTGCCAACCAAAGAACCATGCCCGTGAAGCTTGATGGAGGGACAAAACCATGTGCCCATTTTAACCATAAATTCTTCCACATAGGAAAATGAATGATTTTCCAAGTTCATATGATAGGTTGAATGCTTGTTCGAATGCGAATGGAGGCCCGAATGGATGTTCGAATAAACATTTTCCTGTTTTAAAACAAAATTATATACCACTAAGTTTAGAAAGAATGTTAATTCACCATGTAACATGATAACTCCTTTGAAAATCACATGGAAACGTAGTAAATTGAATAAAATAGTACTTGGGTTGCAAAAGATGTTAAATTGACTGAAATACTAGTTGATAAATTGTAATCCGGGATTACACAATCATCCCATAGATATTTTATGTAAGGATTGTGGAAAAATTAGAGCAAAATTGAGACAAAATTGGAACACCAACATTCCCCCAAACTGAAGAGATGACAGGTCGCACTATGCAAGAAAAATGTAAGGTCAAGAAGGAGAAGGCTTGGCTGTGACAACAACTGGCTTTCATTTTGAAGATGATGGAGTAGGATTTGGTTTAGAATTCTTGTAACGAGCCTCTAAACTGTCAAATTTCTTCTGCAGGGTATTGTGAGATGAAGTGATAGCTTCATTAGCACCTTTGATATTTCGCATTTTCAAACGCACATTCATGTTATCCTAACGAATACCATTAATCAATTAAGCATACTCTTGGTTCTGTTCTATGAAATGAACCACGTCCTTCTTCAAATAATCCACAATTGTTTGCATATTGGAAGTAGAGGTTTCTGTGGAGTCTTCGAGGTGTTGATAGGGGCTTGAGACTATTGGAAGTGTCTCCACGTTAACGGGGGTGGTTATTTTCATATCAACTTTAGCAGGAGTAAGATTGGGAATGAGTTCAGGGAGAGATGTGTTGGGTTCATTAGCAGATGCACCATCGAATTCAGGAGTGGTTTTAGTGGGTGGAGAGTTCGATTTATCTAGAGGGGGCATTTAGACAAAATCCTTAAGGCAGTTAGCTCCTCTGCGCGTAGTGGGTACCTGAGAGAATGGTAAAGGTTTAATTGAGGTCTCTTTATAAGCAGGATCTGAAGAAGAAGAGGATCGGATATGTTTCTTTTCAACTGGAGAAACCTCATCAAACTGAAGGGACTTCTTCTTCTTTCGGCCAGCGGTTTGGCTTTGCACAAAATCAAGGATCTAAGGTCAAAGGGGCTTGTGAGAATAATATGTTTTAGACGTGGATTTATTGACCAAATGCAGGTTCAAGACTTCATAAAAAAAAATTCCTAGTTTTTCCCAGCTTCTTGTAATTGATGGACAATCAGCACTTTAATAAGACTGTGATGGTATAAGCATGAGGGGTTCACTCAGTGAACTTGGTACATAGCACGAGAGTTTGGGAGATATTAAATAATATCCCTAATTTAACTAATTATTGGAAAATTCCTCCTAAAATTGTATTGTTGAACCCCCTCACAATACACCTTTCCAATTAAGAAAACCCCTAGTTTCATCATATATTGCAGGTATCCAATTTTATCAACCCATTTTTAATACCCCCTTTATATCATATTATCAAGTTTTAATGAACATGAGGCATAACACATCTTAGTATAAGCAAACAAGATGTTAAATAAAATAATAATATAATGTTAATAATGATCCCATCATATTGCAGGGGTGACTAATAAATTTGTAGCATTGGATAGTGGAAGACCCAATGAAAAAGAAATGGGGAAGGAAAAATGTGTAAAATCGAACTCAATCAAGAGATCAATGTAACGAAGAATGTGAAATACCGATAGTCCAATAGTTAGTGAAATGCTTATAAAATATGAGAATGGAATATTTTTCACACCATAACATGCCAATCTACCAATTTTATATCATGTAAATACAAGTACAGCGATAGAGAGATCATGTTTTGTATAATCTTAATAAATTAAAATCCATAAAAATGCAAAATTGTAACCCTTTCTTGGATGGACTTCCCTACATTTCATTGTATTTTATTTATTGAGACAAGATGTCAACAAACACTTGATTTTAACTAAGAATAAACTACAACAAATAAATAGTATTGATTCATGGGGAAAATGTATTAAGAAAATTTTAAACATGTTTAAAAAACTTGAAACAATTCGTTAACAAAAAACTAAGTCCTAATGAAATGTTTCTTATCCGTTGTGCCAATTTTCCTCTACCTTAATTTACCATCTTGTAAAAATCACTTTCGACATTTTGCTCTACTTAAAATTCATAAAACTCTATTTGACATAAATATTAAATAATTTAAAAACAATACCATAAACTTAAATATCAAAAAAATCTATGTCGCATGCACAGACATTCTCTCTCTCTCTTTCTCTCTCTCTCTCTCTCTCT